>VZTU01025502.1:226547-239501 GCA_013400835.1 Zapornia atra | reverse complement strand
TCTTTTTTTTTTTCTTCCTTTTTTTTTTTTTTTGCTAATTGCTAAGTTATGTTATTTGGGAAGGAAATCTGAAGGATGTCTCTGCATTAAACCGCTCGGTAAACAAAGGATGCAGCTGCTTCGTCACTGTACAAATGCAAGAGTTTGTTTACCAAAAGAATCATTTTTTACGTGCATTTTCTTCACCAACAATAAAAACAAGGTGAAAAATCTGTGTAAGCATAAGCCTGTTTATGTTTTGGTTAGAAGTACATGTAATCACAGAAAGAGCAGCTCTTTCAGTGATTTTCATGCCTCTGAGCATGCTGTTGTGGCCGCCTTTCTCCTTTTTTGCCCCTTATCAATTAACTTGGGGCTTTGCCTCCTGTTTCCGATTTCTCCAGTTTGTTCTCCTGGGAAAGTGTTTAAAAATTACTGCACCTAGAACACATTGAGCGTTCCACTGTTTGTAAGATGACTGACAGAGGCACAATGGTGCCTCAGGCAACTGCATGGGTTTTGACACTTCTTGTCCTTATAAACTGCTGTGTTACACTGATCTTAATTTATTTTTATTAAGAAGGCCCCTGTTTTAATGACGGGCCAAATACAGTGTTCCTTCTAACTACTGTGGCTTTTTTGGCAGAGCCCAACAGTGACACATCAGTGGATTTTTATAATGTGGGCAATCGTCCACCAAGAAATTGACTGTCAGTTCACATAAAAGTCAACATAAAGAAATACTAACAATACTTGTAGAAACAATACGGGTACAACTTGTAGCAAGTTCCTTCAGCCAAGCGAAAGAGTAGAAGTTCTGATTAATTTAATTGCAACCTTAGGTTTGGAACAAAATAGGAACCCATTCCTTTTCAGCTTTCCGGGACCTTTGGTGGTGGTTTCTGATTTTAGATTATACTTTATGTACAGTTTACAGAAGCATAATGAGATCTAAGAGGAGATCTGCACTTCTACGGGGGGGGGAATAATGGCTTTGTGTTTATTATTTTAATGTTTGACTTCCTTCAAGTTTCAGAAGTATATTCTGAAGTGCTCTAACAGACCAGCAGTTGCTTGTAGCTGAGCTAATCAAAGGTCACGATAGGCTGAAGTAGACAGCTATTTATGGCACCGAATAAAAGAAGATATTGGGATGGCAATGGCACTTTGTCGTTACTGAGCAAGCAAAGTGCACACCAGTCTTCTCACTGGGGAATTCTCCCTCCCAGACACAGAATCTATTCCCGTCCCTCTTCGCTCCAGCTTCCGGAGTTCTCTGGGGACATTGCCGTGGCTCATTTTGTGCAACTTTGGAGAAAGTTGTTGTTTCCTCACCTCCCCACAGCCCCCATTTACAAATACACATTACCAGTTTGCCTTGGTGCAGCAGCTATGGGAACAGAAGGGTGTATGAGTGAGGGAAGTTGCTGATTGAAGAGCAACCATGGTATGGCACAGAAGTCAGTAGGCACCCACAGAATTCAGTAATTGTTCTAAAACAAGGGTCTACGCAGAGAACTATGGCAGACTGACCTATTCCTCAGCAGTCTTGGTTAATTCCCCTCCACACACAACTATTAGTATGATTAGAAGTGCTTTAGCAACGTTTTTAATTCAGTGTGAAAATGTGAACGGAAGCGTGTCCTTGCAGGCTTCCCATCTCACGCGCTCTTGTGAAACCAGTTGCAAACTGGCTCGTTATGTTGTTCCTTGACTAACCCAAAGTAACCAAAAATGGAAACATTTTGGTGAGAGAATGCTTCCAAATTTAAAAAATCTCTGTGTTAAATCAATGCATTTATCCCCAGTTCTTAAACTCTGATTGATGCCTTACATTCCCTTAGACAAAAATGAAATGTCTAGTGTTACTGATGCAGAGTAATGCTATGGAGCTTTGCAACTGGCTGTCATAAAAGCACAATAACAGAAGAGAGAAAGCATAGCTTTTCCCCAGATCCATGGAAGATCATTTTTTTCCTTCGGGTTCAGCCCCTTAGGTGCTGTGTTACGTAGTATCTACCAACCCTCAGAACAAAAGGAAGGCAGAGTAGCCTATGCTTAAAAGAAACTGCTTGAAAATCAAACAAGCTACTACCTGGACATTAAGTTTTTCTGTAAGGGATCACATCAAGGATCAATCTTGCAACATTTTCAATAGTTCTGGGCCCAGTCCAGTAAATCACTTAGGCACATGAGCAGTGCTCTTGGTTTACATAATTTTTCATTGACTTATTTAAGCCTTAGTGTTGAGTGCCAGTAAGGGCAAGACAACTTTGCACTTGCCCGAGTCTTTGGTTTGTGCAGCATGTATTTTGGATAGTATTTTGGCACTAAAGGTGTGCCAAATGGTCATTTTGTGCAACAGTGAATTGCAGGATGTCATCCCTTTCAGAAAAGAACTCCCACGTCTCATAATTGTCATTTGTAATGTAAAGCATAATTATATCCTAGAACATTACATAGATGATTAAATGCTATTGTCATCCTGGGAATACTAACAAGCCCCAGATACAACACACGAGTGGTGGACAGTGTCTGACATTTTTATACTCAGCACACGTCGTGTACCATTGTTTGGGTCAGGCCTGCCAAAAATGAAAGACGATTCCAGAGATGTCCAAAGAGGTTCCCAACGGAAAAAAAAGATTTCATCAGGGCACCCCAGGGACCGGCTTTTCCCCAGGGGCCAGGTGCACCATGGGCTCCCCAGGGCGTGCAAGCAGGCCCTGGCAGCCTAGGCCCATCCCACGCCTAGCTGGGAGCAGCCCCGGCATTGGGCACCTTCCTACTTGGCTGGACTGAAATGGGATCCTGGGTGGGGACGCAGGGGCACCACAGTGCCTCCAGGGCCTTGATACATCTGTATTTTCTAGCTGACATGGCAGGTGATAAGTGTAACTGATGGGAAAATGCCAAGCAGCTCAGTGAGAACTTTGCCCTCTGTATCCTTTAAATTGCTAAGCAAAACACAGTAACATTATTCCAATAGCAGATAACTGTAATGAGTTTGAAGTCTTTAGCATATAATTACTACATCTGACACCATATATTTAGACTTTTCTATATGGAACAAAGCTAGAATCCAACTGCAGTAAATGTAGAAATTTAGCTATTGTGTATGTATTCCAAAACTCAGCTGTAATCTCTGCCTTCCATCCTATCCTGAGTTTAATAAACTCAGGGGGGTGGCCATGAGGTATCAGCCAGTACTTACTGTACATATAAATTAACATTCAAAATTAGGAAACAAAAATTCCCTAGAGGTAATATATCAAGAAGGTGAAAAAAATCGTTCTGGAGTGATGCTGTATCTCTTCCGCGTTACAAATAATGGTCAAGTATGGACATTTCATTTTGGTGTCATTTAAGAAGAGCCTGGCCAGCAGGTCGAGGGAGGTTCTCCTCCCCTTCTCTTTGCCCTGGTGAGGCCTCATTTGGAGTGCTGTGTCCAGTTCTGGGATCCCCAGTTCAGGAAAGACAGGGAACTACTGGAGAGTCCAGCGAAGGGCTACAAAGATGATATGGGGACTGGAGCATCTCTCATACAAAGAAAGGCTGAGCGAGCTGGGGCTATTTAGGCTAGAGAAGGCTGAGGGGAGATCTTACCAATGGGCGCCAAGGGGATGGGGCCAGACTCTTTCTCAGTGGTGCCCAGTGACAGGACAAGGGGCAACAGGCATATACTGGAACAGAGGAAGTTCCGTCTGAATATGAGGAAAAACTTCGTCACTGTGAGGGTGACAGAGCACTGGGACAGGCTGCCCAGAGAGGTTGTGGAGTCTCCTCTCTGGAAATAAACCCATCTGGACACGATCCTGTGCAACATGCTCTAGGTGATCCTGCTTTAGCAGGGAGTTTGGACTAGACGATCTCCTGACATCCCTTCTAGCCACTGTTGTTCTGTGATTCTCCTGAGATGGCTGCTTTAATTATCATTCCTCACATCAACATAAGACTTTTCTCAGTAGTCATAGTTTTCTGTCTTTCCAGTTTTGATTTCTGGTTATATGAGATGTTAACAGTGATTGTTGGAGTGAGCATAATGTCACTCTTGAAAGACTCATAGAAGCAGTTAAACCATATACATGCTCCATAATTAGAGGTACGAAAGAATGCATGCTTTGGTACAAATCATAGAAAGTCAATAAAAAAATATTTTGTAGGGGCCTATGCTCTTATTAGAATGATATCTGATAAGGAACATTTTTTATGATATGATGTGGCTTCTTTCTGTTACTCATTTAGTTGTTCAAATAAGGCTTAAATGAACAGCATAAACAGAAATTATATCTCTACCAAATACTCAGAAGATATCATGGAGACCGGTTGTGAAAATATCTATTTACAGGCCCAAAAGTGTATCTCATCCATCTTTTGGAGAAGCAGCAATTCAGAATACTTTATTTTTCCTGTCTAGTTCATTCCTAGCTGAACTGTCCTCAGATAAACCATGTGGTGTCCATGTGAAAAGCATCCATCTCATAGAATTTGGACAGAGTTCAACGAATCGATTTGACAACCATATGGTCCTCTTCATCCACATGAACCTTTAAGAAGTCTGACTTCCTTCCCAGCCTTAGAGTGAAGGAAGAACTGTTCTTAAAACTTGTCAATGTTACTCTTATTCCTAAGCATGATGCGAGCTGAGAACGTCTTCAGAAAGCTGCAAGAAATTCTGCAGACTCGTGAACTGCTGCCATTTCCTCCATTTTTTTGAATGCATCTCTGCAGGCAGAGTGTCATGGCACCAGTATAAACTTGAAAGGGGTTGCTGTTCACAAAATTATACCTGTTGCACATTATGCGATGGTAGTTTACACTTACATAGGGTTTCTAAACACAAGTGCTGCTATGTGCACAGAAGAACTGAAGCAGCTTATTTTCCTAAGGCTGAGCATCTTAACACCCTTTCAGCCCCGATCTGCCTCCAACCTAGAATTACATCCCTCACATGCTAAAGTGCTTGTTTTATGTTAAATATGCTGGACTGGTTGGGAGCTTAATCAGCTAATAGCAAGCAGGAGGTATAATAACTGAATTGCACTTGCATTTTCCAACAGCGGGCACTTCTCTGGCACTTCTTTCTAAATTTGTAGAAAATACCATCTCTTTGAAAGCCCTTATCCTTCACTCAACATTTACTGAAATTGGCCAAGAGGCTCAAGGGGAACTGATAGGCAGAGGGACGGCTAGACAACAGGCTCGTGTGAAACCAGTGTCATTAAGAAACCATGAACTGTTTCAAGACAGGGTAGTCTTACAGGAGAAAGGTTACTAACGCAGTTTTGAAATGGGAAGGGGAAAAAAAAAGACAGAGGTGTAATCAGAAACAATAGGAAAAGCTTATTCAAGAGTAAACCAAAACAGTTTAAACACGCTAAGATGAACAAAAGCGTAGCTCCGTTTCAGGTTTTGCATCAATAGTTCTATCCAAGCTTCATAACATAATTTGTCAGAAAGGCTTAAATTAAAAAAGATGTACAGGAAGGAAGTTTGTTATTTTGTAAAGCCAGTTTTCTTTTTCTTGCTTGGTATTGCAGATTGATTTTTATTTTTTAAATTTTTTTTTCTCAGCCTAAAGGAGGATTTAACAGCACAGCATGCAAAGTAGTAGCATTTGGTTACGTGTCTGTCACTCCACTCTTCTTTTTTGCCAGAAGTTTTTCTCATCTCTCTATATTTTATTGCCAACTACCTGCAAAAATAATTCTCATTGTCAAAAACTTCTGTAAAAAATAAAATCATTATTTCTCTTTCCATGAAACGGTGTAGTAAGTAAATGTCAGTTTACATTGCTGATTTGTAAAGACTGAATTTTGATAACTGCTATTATACGGCTGTTCCATTATCTCACTGTGACAGGTCACGGCAGAACATAATGCAGATCAACTTTATGCCACATTGTATTTTATGTAGCCCTGTAGCCTTTCTGAGAGCTTACATACATTAAAAGTATGTTTGATAAATACAGGGTAACTCATGCTAGGGCTTTGTGGTAGTAGTGTTATTTTAGCTGGGAGGTTAGTAGTAGTAATAACGTTTGAGCAACAGCACTTTCTTTTGTAGCCAGAATGGTACAAAGCGATGAGCAAGCCAGAACTTGTAAGGAGAGGTAATATCTTTTATTAGATCTGAAAACAGGCTTGTATGCATCAAAGCTTGTCTGTTTTTACTAGACGTATCAGTTGGTCTATTGAAACAATAGGTAACTAGATCCTTTGTCATCCAGAGGCAATCTGCTTTTTCTCAGCACAGTAATTCTTTTCCATTTGCTTTTTTATCCCATTGATTTGGGAAGGTAAATACAATTCAGGATCTAAATACACAGAAATAACATCAAGGGACAAAAGCTGAAGTTTATGTTTTAAAAAAAGTTTATTTCTGCATTTTGCCTTTTTTTTGAATATTAAGCAAAACACACTTTAAAAAGTCCAGTTGACTTGTTATTACTTCCGTCTTTTGCACTGCTCTCAGTTACAAATTGACACCAAATGGACAAATCTGATACCAAGAAGTTAATTTTTGTAATATTAACTACTAGAATTCCGTAGTTCATCTGCTTTTAAACTATGTTATTTCCTAAATTAAGATGACCTTAAAATTTCAGATTGTGATGTCCCTTCAGTTGTTTTACCCTTCTTTGTGTTTGTGCTTTTGCATACACACCTAGTAATGCATGTTTAGATGTGCATCTGTATTTCTAAATCTTTAACAGAAAACATGGAATGAAAATTAACAAAATAAGATATTTTAACTTCCCAGAGACAAAGTGGTTACTCTTATTTTCTGAAATGACAGGGGAAAAAAAACTTAAATCATCCATGTTTTATGCTGGGTTTCTTTTTTTTTCTTTGAACAGGAATTTTAGTAGGTGAACCACAATGCCCTTTACAAGGCATTGACATGGGTCAATGGCTTTAAACAGAATGAGGGTAGATCTAGATTAGATTTTAGGAAGAAATTCTTCCCTGTGAGGGCGGTGAGGCGCTGGCACGGGTTGCCCAGAGAAGCTGTGGCTGCCCCCTCCCTGTCAGTGTCCAGGGCCAGGTTGGATGGGGCTTTGGGCAACCTGGTCTAGTGGAGGGTGTCCCTGCCCATGGCAGGGGGGTGGAGCTAGGTGATCTTCAGCTCAAACTGTTCTGTGATAGCATGATTGTATTAAATTCTACCTGTTCTTAAGGTTTTTAATTTGTAACTGTACATGATTACAGAAGACTAATTCCTTACTCTTCTCAAATGGAGAGTCCAACTGAAGTCCACGGAGCATACAAACAGGAGGGGAATCACCTTTTTAAAAGAGTAGATAATGGCAGGACAAGGGGGAATGGACTAAAGCTAAAGGAGGGAAGGTTTAGATTAGATATTAGGGGAAAGTTTTTTACAGAGAGAGTGGTGAGATGCTGTAACAGGCTGTTCAGAGAGGTGGTCGATGCCCTGTCCTCGGAGGTGTTCAGGGCCAGGTTGGATGGGGCCCTGGGCAACCTTGTGTAGATCCAGGCCTGGAGGTTGGTGGCCCTGCCTGTGGCAGGGGGTTGGAACTCTATGATCCTTGGGGTCCCTTCCAACCCAGACTATTCTATGAGTCTATGATTAATGCATTTAGTAGTATTCATTTCACCAAGCAATATCAGACTTTGAAGTTTTCCTTTAACCCTAATTCAAGGAATGTTACGAGTATCAAAAACATGTGAGGGAAAGACTGTGGCCAAGTGCAGTTTAGCACAGACCTAGCCTCTACTTTGTGGGATACAGCCATCATAAACCCATCTCTATTTCAAAGGAGAATGAGGATCCTAACATTTTAAACAATAGTCCTTTCAGCTGGATACATCTCACCAGGTTGTAACCACCTACAAATGGGGCATCTTGTTGGACGTGACTAACTGGTGTCCCTGTGCTGCCTATGGGAAAGGCAGGCACTCCCCTAGCACGACTCACCCCACTCCACCATTGCCCTCCAGAGCTGCTTTCCTTTCTCCCATAGCTGTCCAGAAGGTGTGAGTAGCTACCTGCCAGCATTAGGTGATTGAAAATTTTGGTTCTCAACCAGGGAGGTGCCTACCCAGAAGCAAGTTCTGCAGCTGTAAGCCATCTGAGCAAGGAGCCCCCGACAAGTGAGCACCCGTGGTTGGGGCCAGGAGGAACACTGCGACTCAGTTTCCCTGAGTCAGCACACAGTCTGCAAGTGGATTACAAACTGCCTGGGTCAGAGGAAGAGAAATGTGCTGCTTAGAGCATCTGAAGTATTTAGAGAGCAGATACAATGAGTAATTCATGTAGCGGGGTTGATGACAACTGCTTATCTGTTTTACCAGACATAGATGAGGTGCCATGGCAGCTAATGGGAGAGAAAGATAGGGTGAGAAAAGAAGTGTGATAGTGGGAGTCTGAGCAGAAACAATTATTTCCAGAGAAAGGTTTCTTTAACTTGTCCTAAACAATAGGATACACTGTCCAAATATTACCTACATAGTACTCGAGAACACTCATTCTAATAGCAAACAGCTGTTTGATTCAACTACATTTATGCCCTTTCCTTAGTGTTCATGGTCATTTGTATGACTCAGGTTTTGGTCAGCTCTTCAGGAAACAGCTGAGCTTCTAAGTGAGTATCTGTCCTGCACATGAAGATACTAGCTGTTCGACTTCAGTCAAGCATCATTCCTCATTTCCCTCCTTGAAAGGCTTAATTCATTGTATCAGGGAGTAGAAATTACAGGATGACCATTGTTTCATGTGTGGATTGAAAGCTTTGTGTCACAGAATCACAGAATCGTAGGGGTTGGAAGGGACCTCGAGAGATCTTCGGGTCCAACCCCCCTGCCAAAGCAGCTCCCTAGCTCATATTGCACAGATAGGTGTCCAGACGAGTCTTGAATATCTCTTGGGAGCCATACATAAATTTATTCTCCAGATAATTCTTTTAAAATTGTAAACTGGGCTCGGGGAATCCGGGGCTTGTACACATTTTTCAGGCCTGGCATCTTGGACTTGCCTTAAGGGTGCTGAATTAGATGCTGATGGTGCTTCCACGAACCAACACGACAGGCTAGCTCAGTCTCAAAAATGTGAAGAATCAACCAAGATTATACTTGTGTGGGGTTTTTTTCAATTTCTACATGTGGCTGATACTTTTTTTCCACTTACTTTTAATGGTGAGCAATGGTCATCCTCAAAAGCCATATAGATGCCCTCAATAGAAAAAATGTATTATCATCTATTTTAAATCATATCAGTACTTCTTACTTTCCGGATAACTGCATGATTAATTCAAAACCATCTGGAAAAGATTTTCTCAAACTCTATTTCTTAATTTTCTGGAAGGAATATTGTTTTCTAACTCTATAATCTCCTAGTTAAAGACCAAAAAGGTAGCTCAGAAATTCAAGATTACTATTGCAGCAGTATTGAATTTACCTTGAAGCACAGTTACAAACTTCAGATTGTCTTCATCTTATGCAGAGAAAGGGCAACAGAAGCAGACAAACAACAGCAAATGTGCTGTTCCCTTTCTCGTCTTTCTTTCATGCGTTCATAAAAGACCCATCTAAATTTTGGATTGATAGTGTTTGTTCTCATATTGGCTGGACAGGAAAAAAAAACATACAGGAAGAATAAATTGCTTATTTTCAATTAATATTGCTTGGATTCTGTCATCCCACGTTCTGGTTTGGTACAGCAGATCACAACATGCTGGACATGTTAGAGAGCTCGGTTATTCTTGCTAAATCCCCTATTTCTTTGTCTGATAAAATACAAGCTAAAAGTTTTAGCTTTAAAAAAGCTTAGGCTTAATAAATATTACAATAACCTATCCAATTGTTTCCCACATCGCTATAGTACGCCAGCACATTTTTATCTCTTCTGGTATGTATCTCTTAGGAAAAGTTTCTCCCCCTAAAACCTACTGTAGAGTAAAAGGGCAAAAAGTTACTTACTGTTGAATGCATTACATAAAATTTTAAAACCAACTGCCTTGTAAATAATAAAAAAAATATTATTCCTGCCTAAGTAAAGACTTAAGAACCTGCTGCATATTATAATGGAAGTAGTATTTAATTTTATTTTTTTTTTAAGTGTATAAACAACCTTGCAGCTTATCACAAAGTACTTATTGCTTGGTCAGCTCACCCAAGATGTTGAAAATTTCAAAGACAGTAAGCAAATTCTCCTCCCAGGTTCTCACCACACTAATTAGCTTTGACTTGCTATTCCTTCCATGTATACAGAGAACTTCCTTCGATTTCATAGCTATCCCTAGTGCTGCAAGATGAAATTCCATTATTTTGTACAGTAAAAATGGGTTATGTGTTTAACTTGGGCAAATTAAAAGCTCTATCCCATGCTAATCAAAATATGAGCTATCAGTGTCAATTTTATTAGAAGTACTAAATAAATACATAATGTATTGTGAGATGGTATGACAACAGAGCTGTTCACATAGGAGTAAATGTGAAAATACATGGCCTTAAGTCTGTCCCTGTCATACACATGTATGTCATGTATTGATCACAGAATCACAGAATCATAGGGGTTGGAAGGGACCTCAAGAGATCATTGAGTCCAATCCCCCTGCCAAAGCAGGCTCCCTAGGACAGATCGCACAGGTAGGCATCCAGGTGGGTCTTGAATATCTCCAGAGAAGGAGACTCCACAACTATTACATACTGTGCATGCTTAATTATGAACTGAAAAATAATTTAAAAGTATAGTGTGGCTTTTCTAGCACCCTAGCAATGCATGGAGATACTGCTCATGGAATATCAGATAAAGATGAAAGAATATTTTGCCACAGCTATGAGGCTCGTAGGAAGAGGAATTTTTTATTTTTTTTTAACATGCCAACTGTCACAGTTGAAGAATTCAGATGAGCTTTCAGACACATGAAGCCATTCTTCAGGACTGAAACAAAAGCAACAGATTTCAAAGATCTGGGGGTTGAACAGGATGGTCTTTAAAGGTTCTTTCCAACCCAAGCCATCCAACGACTCTATGACTCTATAAGATAAACATGAATTGCAAGTGATTGCCCAGAGTTTAGCTGGTTATGTAGCAATTTGATCATCACTTTAAAATAAAGGTGACTTTTACCTGTGAAGCATGAACTGTTCTGCAGAAGAGGGGGAAATGAATAAGAGATGGCTTTCTGTCTCCTGGGAGAAAAAGAGAGACTCATACTTTATAACCTGTAGAACATGGAGAGGTTAGTGGAGAAGAGAGTTTATAAAATGTCCAAAATACAGGTCTTTTAAATCTCTGCCTTCTAGGATTGCGCAGAGTTATGAAGAAGCCCATAATTCCCAGGCTCATCTTCAGGAGCTCTCTCCTGAGGGTCAGGATTAGGATGAAATGTCCTTTTTGTGAGAAACATTCATCCACAGGCAAGTAAGTGTTTCTTCCTCCAGAGGTGTCTTGTGTGAATTCTTCCTGGGGCATGGTGGTTATTTGTTTTCCTTTGCTCGCTCTCACGCACTGTGTGAAGTATACTGCATTCCTGGACACTCAGAGTTAGCCTCTGGGGTTATTCTGACGTGGTCGGTACTTCCTCTGTGGTGGTGATGGACAAGAGTTGCCACGTTTTACATCGAGTAGATGCATTGCAGACCTGAGTGGTATACTTCAGACCACAAGGAGTTGGCTTCTGATCACGTGCTTGGCAGAACTGGAACATGGTTTGAAGGCCAGGATGGTCAGCTGTGTCCACCTGGCCAAGTAAAATCCTCTCCTGTGTGGAATGTAAGGACTTCATGATTTTCTGCATGGAGGACAAGGCAGAATGGTACGCCACGGTGGGACATGCATCACCCAAGGGAACTCACCACACTGTGCTCTTTTCAGTGGTCTGTGGGGACAGGACAAGGGGCAATGGCCTCAAGTTGGAGCACAGGAAGTTCCGCACCAACATGCGGAAGAACTTTTCCCCAGTGAGGGTGACAGAGCCCTGGCACAGGCTGCCCAGGGGGGTGTGGAGTCTCCTTCTCTGGAGATATTCAAGACCCGTCTGGCCACCTATCTGTGCGACCTGTCCTAGGGAACCTGCTTTGGCAGGGGGTTTGGACTCTGTGCTTTCTGGAGGTCCCTTCCAACCCCTACAGTTCTGTGGTTCTGTGCTTGAGTGTCTCTGCCAAACAACAGTTCTTACTTTTAAAATCTATTTCGGCAGAAGGATGAAAGAAAAAGCAACGGGTTTGATTAAAAAACCCCAAATGTGGCTCCAGGACAGCAGAATTCCACCAGCTGCCCTCCTGCTGTATTTTTGCCAGCAATAAAACACAGTTATGAGCAACAGTATCTATCATTTTAAAAAATGTGCATTTCTAATAAGAAATGAGATAATGCAGGAGAAAAGGTTATAATCAATGACAAATGTAAAGAGTAAATATTGCTAATGCGACCAGCAAGAAGGTTTCATCCTGGAGAATTCACTTCAAAAACCATGAAAGGAAATGCATCAGGTTTTGCCTTTTTATTAATGAAAGCATTCATGTGATGAACTTCCAGATGACAAAATTACCTCACTTAAAATATAAAAGCTCAAAATGTACATACTGGGAAGAAACCAAATAGCAAACAAGCACACAAAAAAAGAAGTAATTTGTTCTAAAATCTCCTTGACCCTCACTAATACAGGAAAAGCCAAAAGAAAGAAAAGCATGGGTCATTATCATTAACGTGTTGCCTGATTTTGTGAGGAGTGGCACAACTGGAGTGGGGGGTGTCTTGTATTTTTCTGGTTTAAGAGATCAGGGTGACAAAGTTCCTTTCCATCTTTATTGACTTAATTTTATTTGAGTTTTCTAAGGAACTCAGATACCTTCTCTGCTAGTTCCCAGCTCCTTCAGATGTGTTTGAAACCCATGGCCCAAAGAGGTCAGGGTTCCTGCAGATGTCATGAATGATTGGGTAGGAGGGAGCAACCAGCTCAACATTGTGCTGGGAAAGGAGAGGGAGAGGAGAGGGAGAGGGAGAGGGAGA
>VZTU01025502.1:177946-226421 GCA_013400835.1 Zapornia atra | reverse complement strand
GAGGAGAGGAGAGGAGAGGAGAGGGTGTCATGCCTGGCCTGGGTGATGGCCAGTGATGGCTCGCACCCAGGCTCACTGCTCAGCCATCAGCCAGGGAGTGTGGCAGTTTCTTTAGGGTGAATCAATGGGGTCCCTGTAGGAGATGATGTATAGACCAGAGGACTACCTACCTGAGGTCATCTCAGTGAGAGAGAGGACACAAACCCATCGAAGTACATGATGGGAATCATGTCCATGAGTATATGAATTCCCTCAGTTATTTTAAAAATTGCACACTAAAACTTGAAGCTGCCCGTTGCCTCTACGTGCTGGGGTAGGACTAGCAATTTCTGATTATCCTAACTTGAAAGTAGGTGTATGTTTGAAAGATCTAAGAAGTTATCTTAACAGATGGAATCTGGCTTGGAAAGGAGATGCATATTATATTATGAAAATATAAACATGTTTAATATTTTACACCGTGTTAGGAACGCCTTCCAGCTTAAACAGTAATTTAAGTGGTCCTCAACAAATGTAAACCAAACAGATCGTGAAAATCAAAATCAAACAATAATTAAAATAAGAAAAATGTCAGGCTGGGTTCATTATTTGCTTCTAGGATGGCTGCTGTATGCGAGTTATGTAAGCAGCTTGTGGTGGGTTGATGCTGGCTGGAGGCCAGGTGCCCACCAAAGCTGCTCTATCACTGCCCTCCTCAACTGGAAAGGGGAGAGAAAATCTAACAAAAGGCTCGTGAGTCGAGATAAGGACAGGGAGAGATCCTTCACCAGTTACTGTCATGGGCAAAACAGACTCAACAACAAAATAATTGATCTGTTACCCAAGCAAAACAGAGTAGGATCATGAGAAATAAAAGCAAATCTTAAAACACCCCCTCACCCCTCCCTTTTTCCTGGGTTCAACTTCAATCCCTGATTTCTCCACCTCCTCCCCCCGAACAGCACAGGAGGACAAGGAATGGGGGTTGGGGTCTGTTCATCACACATCATCTCTGCTGCTTCTTCTTTCTCAGGGGGAGGTCTCATCACACTCTTCCCCTGCTCCAGTCTGGGGTCCCTCCCACAGGAGACAGTCTTCTATGAACTTCTCCAACCTGAGCCCTTCCCAGTGGCTGCAGGTCTTCACAAACTGCCTCAGCGTGGGACCTTCCATGGTGTGCAAACCTTCAGGAACAGATATCTCCAGTACAGTCTCCCATGGGATCACAAGTCCTGCCAGCAAACCTGGTCCAGCACGGGCTCCTCTCTCTATGGAGCCACAGGTCCTGCCAGGAGCTTGCTTCAGCACAGGTTTGCCATGGTGGTCGGAGCCTCCACCTGCTCGAGCATGGGGTCCCACGGGCTGCAGGTGGAACCTCTACTCTCCATCATCTTCCACAGGATGCACAGTGACAGCCTGCTTCACCATGGTCTTCTCCATGAGCTGCAGGGAAATCTCTGCTCCGGCACCTAGAGCACCTCCTGCCCCTCCTTCTTCACTGATCTTGGTCTCTGCAAAGTTCCTTACATCTTCTCCTTTCTCTGGTGGCAAAAAGCTGCTGCTGGTGGTTTTTTCCTTCTTAACTGAGTTCTCCCAGAGGCACTACCACTGCTCGGCCTTGGTCAGCGGCAGGGCCATCTTGGACCCAGTTGGTAACAGCCCTGTCAGACCAGGGGGAAGCTTCTGGCAGCTTCTCACAGAAGCCCCCACTGCAGCCTCCCCACTACCAAAACCTTGCCACGCAAGCCTGTATACAGCTGTATACATGCTGCATACATGCAGCTGTATGCATAACTTAGAGGCCAATTTAAAATGTAACATTGGAAAAAGCAGCAAAATAAAGAAAATTATTAGAAAATAAAGGGTTCACTTTTCTTGCATGTTGACAAGGAGGCTACCTTGTCAAGAACATTGACTAAGACTTAAAAAATTAGGAGTCTAACTGCTAAGATCACTCACTCCCCAAAGCCTGTGGGAAGATTATTCAGACATGAGTAGACTGCGTCACTGGTACAGTCATATTTTTGTATCTTATCTGTGAGGAGCCAGCTCGACTAATGAGCATTTGCAGAAACTGGAATGTGGTACGGAGATGCCAGAGTGACTCTTAGGTCTGCAACAGTACTGGCCCTGGGTTTTTCTGGCCATGGTGTCTCTCAGGCCCAGGTTGCCCTAGATAATGGAGAGGTGATGGCATAAGGAATACATCATGTGGATAACATCCATGTTATTTCTCCTCTTTTTCACATAACCTAAAAAAACCATGTTACTAGATGACAAGTGGTGAATGATTCCTAAGATGTTGTTAATCTAATGAGATTTAAAGGAATGCTAAAAATACTGTGGTGGTATTGCTTTGCTGGCACTCATTTATGGTAGTAAACTTTGTCTAGTGCACTTAAATCGGGCTGGGCAGTTTCAGAGTTACATTTCTTACATCCTGATTCTTAGAATTGGCCTCTTTTAGAATAAAATATTAAGATGCTGTGATTCTATAGCTATGTCTTATTGAGTGGTTTCACTGAATCACCACAGTAAATATTGATTTAGGCGACCAAGTCTCCTGAGACAAAATTAGGCACTGAGAACACACGCTCTGGCAACAAAAACAGAATCAGATGTATTTAAAAGGGACATTTAAATGTTTAATAGTGCTTGTATTTTAGAATGGTTATTTTCTTCTGCCTTACTATTTTTTTATTCTATGGGGAGGCTGAATGTTTTAGAAATCTTTGTGGGAAGCTTAGCCCTGCAACGATGACTGAGGCACGTTGCTGGCTCTTCAGGAGCTCTTTTCAACTCCTCTGATCTGTCATGGCCCGCAGGTGTGACTTCTCCTTGGGTACAGCCTTGTGGACAAAGTGTTTGGTTCTGCATTAGGATCACGCCGCCCATCACATTTACCAGCCATGTCCAGGCTAGGCCTGAGAACACCCTCTACACAAAAATGGGGAAAGAATTTTGTAAACTTTGTTTTAGAGGAATTACTTTTCATCCACTGGTACATAAAGTGAGTGAATACATTACATATTTACAGGTGAGCACTTAAACTCATTATTTGGCTTTGTTGAATTTTTCTTTCTTACAAGAAAGATGATTTTTTTTTCATGTTTGAAAAAAGGCCTTTTCTTCAAGAATAACAGTCCTTAGCATATGCTAGAAATGGGGTGACAGGTTAGGATAAGAACCACCAAGTCTGTATGTGGTGAAACAACTCCTAAGACATGCCTTTGCTTTTAGCCCACTTTTGTCTGCTTACAAAGAACTTCACTTGTCAGGAATTCTAGGTACCTACTCTTCAAGTGGAAAGAATAGCTGGCCCCCAGTCTCCCACAGGGAGAGCCGAGAAATAAAAAGCTCTTTTAGAGAACCTAAGAAGGGCCCAAGCTCCTTCAGCAGCTGAGCGAGGATTTATAATAAGAGTGCGAAGGCACGTGCTGCGACTCTCAGTGAAAAGCTGTCATGATGCCACAGCACTTGCAATCACAAAACCAGCTTTTCCAGGCAGCCTCCCCGCACTCTGTAAATGTCTTTTGATGTACAAATAATTTCTGGCATAGCTCTTGATAATTCTTGGCAAATATCTTAAAATTATAATCTCCTGTTCCGAATGTGAGTGAAGTGAATGTGCGTGCTGGAAGCTCTCTCTTCAGTACACGGCGTGCAGCAGTGTGGGCAGAGGCTGCCTCAAGTGAGGTAGGAACCAGCCAGCAATGAACATAGTGTGCTGTAGGCAGGTTTGCACCTGGCTGCCTCGACTCTGTCAACTTCTTTGTGTGCTCAGGTACTGTTGGTGATGGGGACCTTTATAAATGAACACGATAACAACTGCTGCCAGTGCCAAATTCCCCAGCATGAACAGTAACACCTTCTGAGCTTCTTTATTGCCCAGAAGAAATAATCACTACTTGGGAGACATAGGTTTGTACTGCTAAGGAAGTTCCAGCTGCTGGATCTAAGTGCAAGTCAAAGAGCTGTAAATCAAACTTTCCCATGAGAGTGCTCTGGAAGCCTGTACCCCCAAACCACTCATCTTTCCAAGGACATTTAATTGCCCAACTCTTCCTGCACATTCTCCCCCTCCTCCAGTCTTGTTGGCTTCTTTTTGCACTTGCCCTTTTCTTCTCTGACTTTCAATGACACAATTACATCTCCCATGCCTTTAATCATAACTTTATCTCCCTTTCTCCCTGCTGCCCTATCCCTCATGCCCTTCTGCCCCCACTACATGGGGTTAACTGGGGGGATCTCTTTGCTTTCTTTGGTTTCCCTTTCTTCACTCCAGCTGCCCTGGCCCTTTAGTTTCTCATGTCCTCCTGGCCCCTCTTGCCAAGGGAGGGACTTTATTGAAAAGATCTGCCTGTTTGAAAAGATGAGCAATAATAGCTATTCTGACTCCTCCCTTATAGCATGCCTCTTAGGATGGAGGCATTTAAAACATACATATTGTGTAAATATGCATATATGTAACTGTATAGTCAGGAGTACATCTATCCACATTCATGCTTATACCTTGTCTTCTGTCCTGACATTTTGAACCAGGCAAAACTTCCGTTTATCCACATTGCATCATCCCATGTGTTCTCTGCATAGTCTAGCTGCAGTCTCTCCCTGGACATGTGCACGTGCAGCTAGAAGTTGTGGGTGAATAACCCAGTTATTCCCCTGCTGCCCAGGGGAAGAGAGGCAATGATGTGACCAGAGAGACTGCACAGAGGATTCAGGGAATTCCCAGTCTCACAGCTTTCCACTCCTCTGCAGGGGTTCTCCAACCATCTCTGTGTTTATTTCTTCCTTCCCTTTGGTATCTTCCTATAGTCTCTGCTCCCCTTTTGCATGTCAGTGAGCATGTCATCTGCAGCCCACTTCCCTTCCCTTCCCTTCCCTTCCCTTCCCTTCTCTCTTGAGAATCTCTGCATGGTCTTCTGGCTGGCTACCTGCATGTCCTTAGCTTGGCAGAGCACAGGTGAGCTGTGAAGAACAGCTACCAGGCTTAAAAATCAAAATACAGTATCCCAGTTCCCAAGAAGAGGCTAAGAAGGAGTGCACAGGAAACTTGGGGAGTCATCCCAATGAAGGCTCAGCTGCATTTGAATTTTCCTATTTGGGATGCACTGTTTTCACAATATATAACAGATAAGTGGGAAGGCAGGTTACAGCGGATACGGGGTCATCATTAAAGCAAGGCTTCCAAGTTCAGCCTGTGTTCATCTCTAAACAAAGAAGGGCTGCAATTTTTTTGATAGCTGGGGTCAACTGTCTTACATCTCTGTCTCACCCCTCCTCACACCTCCTGTGGGAAGAAGCAGCTGTGCACATCCAGAGGCAGCTGGGAAAGAAGAGAGGTCAATCAGTAGGCCTTTTAGATCTTTCATTGCCAGGGCCTCAAGAATCCACTTGGACAGTCCCACATAAGCAGCCTTTCTCCAAGATGTCATAGGAGAAATTTAGGTATGGCTGGCAAACAGCAATAGACAAGCATGCAGACACAGTGGGTAATGCCTACGCTGCAAGCTGAGCTAAAGGATCCTTCAGGTTTCAAATTCCGATGTTCAAGGATTTGGAAATGTCAGAATCAGGGTTGCCCATGGTGATGGAAGCCTGGAAAAGCATCACCAGTTTTGTCTATGTCCTCCCTGAGAGACTCAGTTCTCTGTGGCAGGTTCAGTGTGTGATGCTTGTAGCTCAGAGCAAGTCCATCATGCAAATCAAAGACTTGTAAAGTCTGTGGATGGGCTTTCTTACAGAGGGCAAAAGATATTTTTGTAATGTCCACAGTTGCCATTTCTAGATTAGCTTTAGAAGTGTTTAAGCAGCATAAACTTAAAGAGGGGAATGGTTAATATTAGCCAGACCATTTGTGTCTCGATACTTTGAAATGGCTGAGATGTTTGTGGGTTTTTTTGTTTGATTGTGGGTTCAGGGGTTTTTTTGCCTTGAAAATAGACTTATACTTTTAATCTGATGTAAAAACTGGAAATTTTTTTACCCAAGTCATAGGCAACTGGAAATTAAGCTATAATAGACAATTTTGGGCAATCATGATACAAACGTTTATACTACTTGGCATATATCTACGAATATATTTATGAATCTAAGTGCCTACTGGAGAAGAGCTCATAAACATGCCAGTAGCCCATGAGATCTGCAGCAAGCTAGACCAGTGGAGCAACAAAAGGTTTTCTTAAACTTACTGGCAATTGGCCCTTAAATGAGAAGCTGCAATCAATGGATTTTAACAGTTTACACCCCACGATAGAAAAATAAACAAAGCTTTGCATGGCTATGTGCTCGATTTCCTTGTTTACCACAAGGCTGTATCTTGAACAGTCACATTTCAGCTCTATTTTTAGGCAACATTTATGGAGAGGAACCGCAATATCGAGACCCTATGAGCTGTGCGTTTCCCAGGGAGACCTCAGGGAGCAGCTGATGTTTTATTTGCTCTTCCGAAGAGGGCAGCTCGGAGTCCCTTCTTTCCTGCCACATCCTTCTGAGAGAGGTGAAGGAGGACGTTTCTTCCTTGCAGCTCCTGGGACGTGGCAGGGACATCCTCATGGGTGAGCAGGGCTGCCAGCACTGACTTCACACCACACAACCCTATAAATAAGCTGCCAAAAACTGCTGGATGGAGCGGAAATTGCATTTTGCAAAATAAGCCCAAAGTTTAATCAATCTTGGGGTAATGTACATAAGAAGGAATTGAAACTCCTCTGTAGAAGAGTGATGTGCTTGCTTATTGTCTGAGGAACTGCATATGGTGAAAAGGAAAACAGGGTCTGTAAAGCATCGTAGCAGTTTGTTGTGCAGCTCAAGAGTAAACTTGCCGTTAACTAACAATAGATGCAGTGACAGAAGTCATCCCTTGCTACAAGACTTGAAACCGCATTTTAAAAATGAAAGAGTTGTTGTGATTACACCATAAAACCTGGTCATACTGAAAACGAAAGCAAAACCCGTGCAGAATTCACATGAATCCTTCAAGTGACATTAACCTCATGAAAAATCCACTTCACTACCATCTGCAGGCATTTCAGGGGTGGGAGAATATAGTGCCAAGGAAGCTCACAGTTTATTTAAACTTCCCCTCCAACAGCTGTCTATAGGTTTGAAACTTCCCCGTGTCCCTTCAGGGGCTCCCAGGTAAAGGTGATGATTTTGGTTTGGCACCTCAGGGGACGTGCACTCTCACTGCCCTGTTAGGTAATGTTTATTACCTGGGATGTTTATAAGGCATAGCTAACACAAATGAATCAATTTAACAAACACTGCTCTTCCCCTACATGTGTTCATAGAGGCCTGTGGCAGCACACAGAGAGGTCAGGCTGAGCAGCTGGTGCCTTCATAATTTCCTACTTGCAGTCACACTTGACAAAACTCTGGTTTTCTCTCCTCTTGGCAAGACCAATGTCTGAACTCTGCTCAAAGTTTCTCAGTACATAGAACATTGGGTGATGTCCCTTTGGACACCTAGAAGTGAGTGTGAGAAGTGACAAAGTAGGCTAATTTGAGCTGCTCTAGACTGCGGGCCATCACTCCAATGGCACTCGTCTCTGTGTTGCCTAACGGCATGTGAAAGGCCTCTCTCTGAAGGTGACGTGAATTCTACAACCTACAGATGGACAGGTGACTCTCACTCTTCAGCTTTTATTCCATTTACCCTTTCAAAGATAGGCAACAGATATTGTTATTAATAATATTGTTGGTCAACATATTATACATAAAGTACTGTGATATATTAAACATTATATACTGTTAAGATTATAATTTAAATTGTTTATGTACTACTAGTATATAATATAATCAAACTAATTATAATATATAATTGAGTATCACTATTATGATTATCTGAAAATGGAACCAGAGTAATTTTTAGTATGCTCATGAGCAGAGAGCCCATGTTTCAATGCTGAGGCTTTATAATGAAGATGAATTGCATTTAGATCTGTTCATAGATGCTTCAGTTCGGTCAGGGCTGTTTGTTTGTTTTGCTGTTTGGAACACTAACGCATTTCTCTGTGTGTCTCTTACCTGTACACTGAATATATCTAATGCAGATGTCCATGAAGTCTCAGGAATTACATAACAGACAAAATTCAATGACTACAGAGTTGCATTTCTTAAATTCCTTTTGCATTGTGGTTAATCACTTAGTGGGAATTCCTGGTCACCCTGAAATCACTGACAGCTTTTTAGTGGCTTCAATAGGTCTAGGACAACACCACAGATATGTCCCAGATAGATGAAGCAAAACACCCCACAGTAAAATAAAGCAATTACTTTGCCACTAGAGAAAATGCTATCAACTGCACATAAACTTAGTGTGCTGTATGTAGAGGTAATTTCTGCCAAAAAAAAAAAGGGGGCGTCTCCTTGCTATTTTTACACCTATTTGGTTATAACGACATCTTATAACTGGTACAGAGTCACAGCCGCAGTTTCCCTTTCTTGGTGGTGGTGTAGTTCAAAAGCTCCCTGGTCATGTATCTGATGAGCCAAAGTCATATGCATTCTAACCTTGCCCAAAGAGAAGATTGTACCAATTTATCTCAATCTTTTCTAAACTGAAGCAGTTAAATTGATGTGTGCACACGCGCGCACAGCTGATGGTGTTCATCTACACTTCTCTTTCAATTAATCTCTCTGGCAGTTGCAGCACATCCTGCCTACCAACCAGCCCTTGTGTGGGCTTGGGAGAAGTTCAAAGACTGTGACTAGAAAAGGACTGGGCTGCAAACAAGACAAAGCAGAACTGAAACTAAGGTCCTGATGCGTTTTGCTTATTGCTCAGACCTCCTCTGCAGTACAATGCCTTGCTCTGAATTAGGAGGCTTGCCAGCAGGGACTGTCTGAAGCTGGTAGATAGACCACATTTTCTAATGCTGTTTAAGTACATCACCCTTTCTAGAGCTGCAGTGCAGAAATAATCAACGTTTACTGAATTCTAGCCACAATTTATAGGACTTGAGCTTTAAACTTCTGCTGACAGTCATTATCACCTTTCTCCTTAGGATTCAACTTGATCAACATTGAAGCAGAGAGATGCTGTCCCTGCCACCACACTAAGTGCTTCTGCTCACCCTCAGTGCCTTGTCACTGTCCCTGGGCTCCCTGGCTCTTCGTGCTATTGTAAATATTTGTGCAGTTGCTCAAGGAACCAATATAGCTGAAAACAAATAAGAAAGGGGGCGGGGGGAGAAAGAAAAACAGTTGCTTTCAACTAGATCAGTCTCCTGATGCTTTTTTGCCATGTGGATATAGAACTGATTTTGCTGGCAGCAGGGAGAAGGTGGCATGGCGGAGTATGGTGGTTGGAGACAAGGGGTGAGCAGGACATCTTTCAGTGGATGTGCTGGCCTGGAGTGTTTGTCAAGCAGCAAACCTTTCAGCGCAACCTTTTATTTCACATGATGCCTCCGTCTAAGAAATTATTTGTCATCGATGATATTTGTCAGGCTGACTGAGTGCATCTGGTGGCATCTTGCCCCAGAAGCTGTGCATGTCTGGGGCTGACTCTCACCACCACGCAGGAGTCCTTGCCACTGAGGTTCAACCCACAGTTAACATCAAATATTCAGCAATAACAAATGAGCAGAAAGACTTTGCCATGGCCTATCTGAAGGACAGGCGTAAACCAAAAGCTTATTTGTACTTACATGTTCCTGTAATTAAACCAGTAGCACAACAAAGTCTTAATCCAATTGAAAGTTCTTTGATTACAGTGTTTTAAAATGTGCCTTCATTACAAACTCAGTAGGCCCACTTAATTTGTAATTATAAACATTAATAAGTGGTATAGGAAAATCAGGGCAGACTTGAGGATCTGGGGATGGTAACTGCTCCTGAGGAGGATACAGCTATGTTGCTCAGGAGTGAGGTTGATCAGAAGCTGCTACCAGTCAACCTGGGACCTGAGGGGAACCTCCTGGGATGAGAGGCAGGATCTACCTCATTTCATCTCCTTCCAGAGGGAGAAGAGACTTCCAAGGGCCTCCCTGCCACTGTCTACTCTGAGCACAAGCAGAGCAGCCCCATGGAAAGAAGAGCGGGGCCACGTGCTCTTTTTCTCAGGGCTGCCAGAGAACCAAGTGTTGGCAAATTACTTCCACAGCAAATTTGATTAAAAGCCTTTCATACTGGCTTTATCACATGCACAGATATGAGAGAAATTGAGACATCTTGTTTACTAAAACAAAGGCCCCGGCCCCTGGCTTTGTGTCAGCGCTCTTTGGATGGTCATGAAAATGACCGTGACAACAGGAGCTTCTCTGATTCAGCATGGGGTTTGTTCCCATACCTGCCTTTTTGTTGAAGGTCCCTTATTTGAGGTCCCTGAGATAGGACTTACTCTTGATTCAACTAAGCTCCAGCTTTGGCATTTAGTTTTCTCACCAGCTACTCTGCTGGTCCATTATTAGTTCCAAAGTAACAGGACAGGAAAAGGGACCGCAGACTGCCGACCATTTCAAATTACACAAACTAATCAAACAGATCTCCTGTTACAATGCCAAGAATGAAAAATGGTCATAAAGCAACAGTTACTTGAAAAGATTATGGATTAATCATAAATAGTTTTAAGGGCACTCAGTAAACCACAACCCATTTTGGTAGAAGAAAGGTCTACTGATCACTGCTGTTTCATGGCTCACCTACTAAATTGCCATTTTGAAGGCAGGAGGAATATGAGTCAACAGCCTGGGCAGGGTTTGTAGGCATCCAATCCATTTCCTGTCAGTGCAAGCTCTAAAGTAGAAAAGGCATCCGATGAGCATGCAATAATCTGGAGGTTCTGAACTCTACATGTTATTTCTGTCTCAGAGAAGAAGGTTTCCTGTGCTCGGTGGGAGCACATTTAGCACATTAAAGGGCAGCACTGGCCTCCTTCAGAGGAAATGTTCTAACATTTTAGGACTCTGGGAAGAAGAAGTTCAAGGTAAGCGATAAAGTTACTGTAGTTGAACATGTTAACTTCCCACCACCCAAGGTAGGGTAACTTGCTCTGAGTATGCTTCAGCTGAAAGGCATTGTGCTTTGGAAGAAAACCTCCCTCTGGAGGTTCAGCCACGGCAGACCCTGCCCTTTCCCATCCTTCTGATCTCATCTGTGTCTTCCCCATTAGCGTTCCTTCAACACTGACAGGAGCCAGGCTGGGGAGCCAAAATGGCGGCAGAAAGCAAATCCCTTTTTCTGAAGGGCGAGTTCTGACTGACTCCTAGCAACATTGGAGGAGCCACAGTGTCAACAAAGAGGAGGAGGAGCAGGAAGAAGGGTAGGAATGGGAATGGAACACAGCAGAGTGTGAGCGGGACTGCATTTTCATCTGCACCAAGCTGTTAGACAGGCTTTGCTGTTATGTCAAACCACGCCTTGAGTTACACCATGCCACCGTTGAGCCTGGCTACGCGGGTGTGTGGGATCAGTTACCTGACAGGCAGTAACATGGCCATCTGCCATTGCTCCATTTTATTGTCATATTATTAGCGCAACTGCCTCCTCATTCAAGGCTAGCATTACCTGCAGCTGTAAAGGAAGGGTTCCCATTACCAGGGGACTTTAGCTGCAGCGGCAGACCTGAAGAGCTTAGACTGCTGTGTGCAGGCCAGTCTGCAGCTGGGTCAAATGCAGAGAGTCAGGGATGCTAAACTCGAACTGCAGAAATAGAAAGCACATGCTAAGCATTCGTGCCTGTGCAGTCATGTTATTGAAGATGCTGAGGTAGAAGGACATTTTGGGACAAGATTGGCCTCTTCTAACTTCAGACCCCTACAACATAGGTGACAGGGCTGAAGTAGGTGACAGGGCTCCCTTTGGAGTCGACTGAAAAGAAGCAAAGCCCTTTTAGGACACAGTTCATCCTATCCTGGTGATACACCCATCTAATGGTGATACATACTGCTCTGAAATTTTAAAGGGGCTAAATTCACCATAGGCAGTTATTTTTAAATAAGAGAGCTATGGTCTACAAAAGCCTGTATCTTCCCAGTGGACGCTGCAGAGAACCTTCTGTGGCTTGCTGGAGCACACATGTGGCCAGAGGAGCCCCACCATTTCTCTCACAGGACTTCAACGATGAGGAAATGTGAGCAGCATATTTCTCCATGTTTGCAGAATCACAAAAACATTCTCATCACAAAGCAATAAATAAAATTGCATCAGACTTGGAGGGAAAGGTAGTGATGAAAGAAGGAACCACATTCCATTCTCTGAAGGACAAAGAACAAAAAGCTTTTGAAAGAAGAAGAAAATTGCCACAAATTCAGCTTTGTTCTGGACTGACGCAGATATTTCTATGCAGTGTGATGCCAACCACACAGCTGCTTCTTTACAGCTTAGTCTTGACACCTGTAATGAAGTTTGTTCCAGTTTGTTTTGCCATTAGCATCTTAAAATCTATTTCTTGCTTAGAAAAGTGTAGCTTTGTTACCCTTGAAGTCAATGGTACATGCTATTCGACTTTTATCCTGAACATTAATCTACAATTAGGGCTGTGTAAACACTGGAGGCGATAATCGTTCAGAAATAGGACTGCACTGTTCAGTGGGGAAGCCCTGGCCTCCATTACAGGGTTTTTCCAGCTGCAAGACAGTGCAAGCACACCTACATCTCCTGGGGGCATAAAGAATCCAAGCATCCTTTGGTGCCAGAAGAAGGCCCTTGTGTGGACACAGCTGGAGCAGCGACATAGCCCGTCCGCTGATAGCACTCCTTTCCTCTAAGATGTGGTGGTTCTGCTACGGTGGTGAGAAATGACCGTTTGTCAGTTTAGCCCTATCAGCAGCAGGGATGTTTTGTCAACAGTGCCCAGGTCAGGTTTTGTACAGCTGCAGCGCCAGAAGCAGTACCTATTGTGTGTGACCTTGATGCCTGTATGTTTTGTTTCTTTTGGCAAAGGTTTTTGGCTGCTGACTTCCACTCGCTCGTTCTGGAGCTGTTGGTGAGTGACAAGAAACACCCTTTAGAGAGTTTTTAAAACTTTTTAGACTTCTAAACTTCCCTTACATTATCTGATGAAATAGCATGCAACCTATTCAAATTATATTTATTCTTAATGTGCCCGAGGTACTTAAGGGCTACAAAGATGATTAGAGGACTGGAGCATCTCCCCTACAAGGAAATGAACTGAGGCTGTTCAGCCTTGAGAAAAGAAGGCTAAGAAAGGATCTGATTAATGTTTATAAATATCTGAAGTGTGGGACAAAGGGGGAACTGGCCAGCCTCTTTTCAGTGGTCTGTGGGGACAGGACAAGGGGCAATGGCTGTAAACTGGAGCACAGGAAGTTCCGCACCAACATGCGGAAGAACTTTTTCACAGTGAGGTTGACAGAGCCCTGGCACAGGCTGCCCAGGGGGGTTGTGGAGTCTCCTTCTCTGGAGATATTCAAGACCCACCTGGACACCTCCCAGTGCGATCTGTCCTAGGGAACCTGCTTTGGCAGGGAGGGTTGGACCCTATGATCTCTGGAGGTCCCTTCCAACCCCTATGATTCTGTGAAGTATGTGTAAAATATATGCATAGGAACAAGTCCTTCTCCTCCCTCCTTAAATTTGGGCTTCACCTGCTCTTTAATTTAAATGAGGTGGCACAACTGCTCATGGTGTGATGATATTTATCTGGTTTCAGAAAAAAACCACATGCTCTGTCTCTGTAACATTTTTGAAAGGAGGCAGGCATGCACTCTGACAGCTTCTTTCTCCTCAAGCAGAGTGGATATGCCCTTGCCTCTACTTCTGCTTGGGACAAGAAAACACGCAAAACAGTGTCACCACTTAAGCTAGGCTGCTAATATTTGATCGTCCAAGGGTTAAATAGTGTCACTGCACAGTTTCGCTTCCCCTCTGCCAGAAACAGAACCACACTGTATCACATAATGTGTTTATATCCCTTTACTATTCCAGACAGATCTATGGAGCACATTAGTATTACTACTGCATCAAACACTCTTGCATTCCTTTAGCACAGAGCAATTGAAAACTAGATTTTTTGAGAGGGTTTGGGGTTTTATTGACCTCTTCTCTAAATGGAAGTGATCCTCAGAAAAATTTTGCATTAGATAAATAATTGGCCTGGATACAAGCCTTTGCCATGTAGAAGCATTTTCAAGTGTTTGGAGTGATAAACTGTGCTCTCTAGAGACCAGTAATCCATCGGATCACTCCAGTTCTGCCTGTGGCAGATGTAATAGATGCCTAAGTTGGGTATGCATTTCAGGTGAGTAAATTTAGGCTCCTCTTAAACAATCGCTTTGGATAATGTAAAGAAAAATGCTTTTAAAGAAGAAGTTTCATGAAGTCTATATGCCTGTTGGATCATGGATCTATGAGGGCTAGAAGCAAAACTCATTGACAGCTCTCAGCAGCAGTGTGTGTGACCATGCTAGAGATACATTTTGGTCTGAAGCACCTGAATGGGGACAGTGTGGGGATAAGAGGAGAAATTTGGGATGGAAAAGGCTAATTTCAACTGTGCTGCAAGATGCTCAGTATTCATAGTCAGGCTGTACTTTCTACTTGGGTGCTCTGGGAACAGTGACAAGATTGGTGACAAGCTAGGTGAACATTTTTTAAGTTCCTCTAAGGAATGGAAGCATGACAGAAGAGTCAGGGGAAAGGTATGGGAACAGGAAAGAGATGGTGGGGGAAAGGGAGCAGAAAGAATAATTTCTTCTACTAGACTAACCTTCTCTCCTCTGTAGTCTTTTTGGGCAGCCTAGTCTTGCTCTAGGGACAGCTATACAAGCTGCAATTTGACATAGGTCTTTTGCCTGACCCTTTCATATTCATAGAATCACAGAATCATAGAATGCATTAGATTGGAAGGGACTTCTAAAGATCATCTAGTCAAACCCCCATGCAGTAATCAGGGACATCCTCACTGGATCAGTGAAGATCTAGTGAATCTCACTCACTCAGAGCCCCATCAAGCCTGACCTTGAATATCTCCAGGGATGGGGCCTTCCCTACCTTTCAGGGCAACTTGTTCCAGTGATCTACCAGCCTCATATTGAAGAATTTTTTCCTAATATCCAACCTAAATCTCCCCTTTTCAAGTTTAAAAACATTACCCCTCATCCTACTGCTACGTGTCCTTGTGAACAGTTCTTCCCCAGCTTTCTTATAGGCATCTTTCAGGTATTGGTAGGCTGCTATAAGGTTCCCCTGGAGCCTTTTCTTCTCCAAGCTGAACAAGCCCAACTCTCTCAGCCTGCCATCATAGGAGAGGTGCTCCAGCCCTTTCATCCCTTTTGTGGCCCTGCTCTGGACATGCTCCAACAGATCTGTGTCCTTTTTGTGTTGAGGGCTCCAAAGCTGGACACAGTATTCCAGGTGAGGTCTCACCAGAGCAGAACAGAGGGACAGAATCACCTCTCTCAATCTGTTGGCCACTCTTCTTTTGATGCAGCCCAGAATGCAGTTGACCTTCTGGGCTGCAGATGCACATTGGTGGCTCATGTCCAGCTTTTCATCCATGGGTTGTTTGCCAAAGATGTAATATCATAGAATCACCAAATGGTTTGGGTTGGAAAGGACTCCTTGGAACCCCTAATTCTAACTCCCTGCCATGGGCAGGGACACCCTCCACCAGACCAGGCTGCTCAAAGCCCCATCCAGCCTGGCCTTGAGCACTGCCAGGGAGGGGGCAGCCACAGCTTCTCTGGGCAGCCTGTGCGAGGGCCTCACCGCCTGCACAGGGAAGAATTTTTCCTTGTATCATGTGTATTCAAATAAAGGCCATGATATTTGCGTAGCAGCAGGGAAGCATTAATGTGTGACAATGCTGTCTTGCATCCATGCATAGGATCTGTCCACAGCAACCTTTCTGTGCACTCTATAAAAAGAAGGCTCCTTGAGCTAACTAAAGATGAGAACTCAAACCTTTCTTCTGTAGCTTCCTTCTACTAATGCCGTTGGGCATCTTCAAATTCATTTTATCAAGCATTTGTGCTACCATCTGCCTCTCATGTGCATGACCTCAGCTTCTGAGGGGTGCAGAGTTTACAGATGGATAGAAATGGAGACACTGTGATGTGGCATTAGTTTGGTTCCGCCACCCAGGAAGATGCCTCCACTTTGGGTCATGCTCAGTAGACATAGAATAAAACTAATGAAGAATGGACAAAGTTTGCTTAATGCTGAATGGGGAGTAAATAATGAAGTCCATGCAGCGTGATGATTCGGTGGATGTGAGAAACCCTGAGAACTTATAGAGGCCCTGTGGAGGAAAAAACAGAGACGTGAAAGACAGATGATTGACACTTAGTATTTGAAAGACATAAACACATCCTAGTTACGTCTCTCTTCTAGGTGAATCACTGTCACCAGTATTAAAATGTCAAAAGATACTAATGTTCAAAATGATTGCTGAGGTGGCAGTTCCTTTTTTAAATCCCCGGTTTTGGTTGCTCTATATCTTACCTTTGGAAGTGAAATTTCTCCATTAGCCTTGACTTGGAAATGAAAAATCGGGCACTTTTGAAACTCAATTTTAAGCAATGCTGCCCAGCATAAAATAGACTCTGTTGTTCTGAAAAATGTGTGGCTGCCTGACATTTTCTAGCAAAGCTGCTGGCTTTATAATTTTCAGCCTTATGATTTTGACAGGTTGGAGAGAAAATGTGAAAGGAGAAATACTACATAGATTGTAGGGCTTAGGAAAAATTGCTCTGTATTTGGCAAAAGTTAAATTTAGTTTTTATATTCAGGAGAAAAAGGAATTACTTCTGGCACAGATACTCTTAAAAAGACTTTTGAAACTGTTCTTTCAGTTAGAAATAATTATCTGATTTTATTAAAAGGATGATTTGGAAGCATCACGCAGGTCCTGTAGAGGCATGATAATATAAGTCTTGTATTCTGAGTGAGCACTGCTCAGACGTGCCTAGGGTGAAGCCCAAAGCCCACCTAACCCACCAGCTGCGGTTGGGTTTGCAGTGCTGGAGCTGAAGGGAAAGCAAGCTCTTGAGGTGCCGCAGAGGCAGGACCACAGTCTGAGCAGGATAAATTGCAGGACTTGTGGTGATTGGTGTTTCTAAGAACATGCTCACCCTGGCCTGGATTAAATGGATACAAAAGGATTTTTTTTTTTTTTTATTTAATTTTTTTTAAGATTCACAACTGTATGGATGGCAGAGAGCAAAGGCACTGGTTTTCTGCCTCCGCAGTGGTAATGGCCACTGGTGAATGACAACTTCATCAATCAAAATTTTTGCCTGGAAACATAGTTACAGGTCAGTAGCTGAACTGTTATTAACAGAAAAGCAGAGCTTTTTGTAACAGATCAGGTATTCCACTTCTGGAGCAGGGGTTTTCTGTTTCCTGACCTGTAGGCTCCCTGAGGCCTGTGAGGTGAGGGTGAGCCACCACTTCTGCTCTGCTGAACCTGATGGCGGTGTTTACCATCAACAGCTCCACAGTAAGGTGGGGGGGAGAAAGGCTATCAGAGACTGTAAAGACTGACAGCAGTCTGCTTTTTAAAATTCTTTAGGAAACACTGCTAGCATAGCAGAGGTGTGCCTTTTAATTATGTTTTAAGTTAATCCCTTTTATAAACTGTTACAGACATGCCGTTAGGCAGCCGACCAGTTCTCCACCTAGGCTGTAACCTCTCACTGGCAGAGATTCATTTCATTTCAGCAAAGTACTTAAGTACGTGCTTAACTTTAACCACCTGAACTGTCCCACTGGAGCCACGGAGATGACTCATGAACTAAAGTTAGGCCCCCGCTTGCGTATCTTGCTGACTGTGGGCTTCTGCAGCAGCTACTGCCAGATGTTTGGGAGAGGAAATGAAAGAAACTCTGTAGTGGACAGTTAAGGGAATAATTTACTAACAGAGGAAACTTTGTATTGCTTCCAAATATCTGAAATGTGATCTAACATGACTGTAGATATTTTGGTAATCCAGGCTGGTTTAAACCATTTTTAGTCCAACTCAGGTCTTGATCTTTTACGTTTATTCCCCTGGTTTCTTCTTTAATGCTCCAGACTGTCTACATCGGGCTTTATCAACTTCAGGGTTTTGTCCTAATTTACGTATGCATTAATATTCTTCATTAGCTTACCATTAAATACAAAATTGCTGGGTAAGAACGTATAACAGAAGAAAGAAAAATGCTGTGCTCAGTGGGTGTAACCCTGCGTGGTAGAAAGGCTAGAGTAGAAGATGGTGGGGTTTCCAGTACACCTCTACTTTTTTTTGTAACCCATACATTGGTTTTCTTTTCTTTTTTCCTTTCCAACGTAGTAATCTTTCATTTGGATTGTCTTCTGATAGCTCTTGAAGGGCACACAGTGCAATCTCTGCACAAATAGCACAGTGTTGGGATAGCGTTAACAGGAGGCTTCGGCCTGAAAATCTCACAACAATTTTCTATGCCATAAGCAGCACCCGTTACAATAAAGTCTTTCATTCAGCTTATACAACCCTGCACAATGCCCCACACTGGTCAGCTAGCACAGTCAGAGCCCAGTTTTAAACAGAACCCTTCCCACAAACCAACACACATGCAGGAAACCTCCGATGTATTCTGGATAGGATGAACAAGACAATTGTCACTTGCGAGGATCTCATGCACTCCGTAGAAGTGCTGTTTGTTTGTGTAGCTCTGGGTTACATGGAGTTTTAGGGAGAAGTATTGCAGACTTGTGACAGGCTGACATGACCTCAGAGAGAGCAAGTGAAAGATTTATTAGGGGAATCTCCTTCTCCTTGAATACAGCTTTCTCTGAGGGCTGACGCTTCATTTCTTCCTGGTGCCACCTCCAAGGGATTTAATCCCCCAAATGATGGCAATAGAATAAAGCTTGCCATCTCCTGTCATCAGTGTGGACTTTGCCCAATGCCTCCTGAAACCGCCCTGGACTGTTCATACACAGGTGACTATCTCAGACCTCAGCTGAGTTACTGCCACTGAGCCAGACTGTCTAAGCTGCTGTGGCATTTGCTGGCAAGTTCTGCAGACAGGTCAAGTACTGACTGTGTCTAATGCTGACTTTAAAAGCAGGTTGCTCCTGCGCAGGCCTGAAACACTCTGCAAGGGGACTGTGCAGGGAGCTTTGTCTTGCTGATGCATGGCTGGGGAATTTTCTGGCGGGCAATAGAGGCCTGAAAGATGTCCCTTTCTGTGAGTACCAGCTTCATTTTGAAAAGCACTGGAGAAATAGTACACAAGAGGCCATACTCAAAATACAGCTGACTGCTTTAAATTCCTTCTGTATGAGTTCTGCCTTTCCTTAACGTCTATGGGACCTCTGCCAGGAATTGCCCTTGTGCTACAGTTTCTCTCTTTATATTAGTGTCCAGCAAACCCAATCTCCACATTAACTCAGAAGATGGCACAGCACTGATTTCTAGTCTAAAACAGCAAAGTAATTGCGAATATGTACCTTATTCTTGACCTTACTGTCATCCTATATGACACTTTTGGTTGTCATATCCTATATGGCAGATGTCTCCCTTGCTAACACTAGAAGGGAAACAGTCTTGTTTCTCTGAAGTACTAGACTTACTCTTATTTTCCATCTAGAAAAGCCCTTCCCACCATTTATTCTGACCAGAGAAATATACATGGCAGTGGTTGAAATATTGACTGATATTTTAGAAAGTTGCTCCATCACTGTTTGAGCAGAGGAGTCAGGAAGGATATCTATGCCAACTAGGTAGCCCTAATTGCCTAAAAAGATCTTAGGCTTATAATTTTCTGAATTGTTGCTCAGCTTGCAGTCTACTTGACATGCCAATACTATATGGGCATCCACCATCAGTGTTGCTCCATACTGAGTCTAGGATATAATTCAGAACAAAAATTAAATACTCAGCTGTTCAAGGACATCCAAAAAAGTCATATGCTGTTTGGTGGAGAAGGAGGGTTTCTCTGGTAGGTAGTTCCTCTCTTTCGTGGCTTTTGAACAGGGTTTGAGCAAGGAACTATGCCTCATCAGGGCTGGCAGCTCTTGCACAATGGCTTCTCAGTCAGTGCAGGTTGACTGGATGCCACTGGCACGGAGCTATCAGTCTGCTCAGAGCTTTGTAGTCTGGGCTGACACTCCTGGGCAGGTGGGCCAATAATGCCAGGAAAATTATTTAAAAATAGACCAAGGTTCATCAATATACACCAATATAAAAGCGTTTCAGGGCACATGAGCTTTCAAAATATAATAGCTTGCATTTGGGACTGCCTTAGCTTCCAAGCCACTGAAGTGCTCATGTAACATGCAGAGCCACCATCAGTGTTGCTTGGACTGGATTGGCAACCTCTCACCCTGCTGTGAATGAGGAATAAGGAAAGGGAAAGGACACACAATCCCCTTAGGTCCTTGTACAAGGATCAGCTGCAGCCCAACTCCTGGCACTTGGGACTGGGTCTGTGGGTCTCCCCTGATGAGGCTCCTGTCCATAAGGGTTTGCTGTGTGTTGCAGTAGGGGACTTCTTACTCTGCGCTGTCTCCCTGCTTGGTAAGAGGCAAAGATACCATAATAGAAAAGCTGCAGCTTTCTAAATAATGTTACAGCCCCTATTCTGGAGTGCATCCTAAATCTTGATCTTGCTGGGAGATGGGGCAAGGGCAGCTGCTGCCCCTGTACCAGGTCCTGAGGTCTGAAGACCCTTTCCCAGCCCTGGGAGGTCCTGTGCCCAGGGCGTAGGTGCTATCATTTTGGAGATATCTCCCTTTTAGCCTGACTCACCTGATATGAAAAAATGGCTTTGTCCCTCCGGGGAGTCCAACATTTCCCTTCTGTGGTTTGACTGGCAAGCTGAAATGTTTCAAGTGGTCCCTCACCTGTGAGGAGGACTAGAAGAGTGATGTATGGAATCTGGGCTGTGGTCAGCCCCATCAGTCTGCGGTACATGTCTTTTAAATAGCAAAAGGTGATTCTGGATTTGGATGGCAAATACTTGACTTGCTGTTAGGCTTAACCACAGTAACTTCCTAACTCTGGGGTCATTGCTGTAGGCATTGAATAGGTGGCTTTGCTGCTCTTTTCAGGCTCATTTGGTTGGCTGGGTTTTTTTTTTCCAGTATTACCAGGCACATTTATGGGTGAATTGTTTCAGATACATTTTTGAGGAGAAAAGTTTGGGTTTGTTTTTTTTTATAAATGCACGGATGTATATAACGAATTAAACTGGGATGTTAAAAATAGCAACATCAAAAGAGCTCTTCTCCAGCTAAAGAGACTGTGCCACAAAATGGCTTGATAGAAAAAGTGTCTTGTAATGCTCATTTCATTCTTGTAAACAATGCGTCTCTTTCAACAGGGGCTGCAAAAATCACACACAATACTTTGCTTCAGGAATCCGCTGGCTGATTTTCTGAATCACTGTTTTTAATATAGGGACTGTGGGCGTCTAAAAAGGGTTCTATATATAATTCCGAAGAGCCATCTCATTCAGTTGCTGCAACTTATTTTACCAGTTTCTCCTGATTCATTTTTTTCCTGAATGCTGAGCATTTTAAGAGCACAGACTGAGCAAAGAAGCTCTACATAGATCATTATAGTTTGCAGCTCCATGACTACCCAAGAGGTTATTATATCTCAAGCAGTGAGAAACAACTCTCACCGAGTAAGAAATTATTCCATTGTGCAGTATTATTAAAGCAATTAGAAATCATACTGTGTACAAAATACCAGATCTCTAGGTAGCAATTTCTGGTCTTGTATCATGCCTACTTAAGTGTGTAGCTACTGCAAAAGAAGTGCTATGTTAACAATGCAACCATTTTTAAACCAACAGACTGACGGGTTTGGAAAAAACAACAATGCACTGTAATTGCAATGCACCTCTCCGTTGGCTCCAGTTCCCCATTCCAGAATTCTCCCTGCCACTCATAAACACTCCATCTGGTCAAGGAGAGTGAGGTGCATTTCTTGGAAACCCATCACAGCAATATTTTATAGCATGGAGAAGAAGTCCGTGGGAAGCGGGAGGTAACGAGCATTTTCCTTCCACAGCGCTCCTCACTAGCAGCTGCAAAATGCCCAGAACCTGGTCTTGCATTTTTCTTGGCTAGTGCTACAGGCTGCCATAAAACGAAGCAGAGCATTTCTAAATATTTCCTTCTGAAGACCTGCAGTCAGCCTTTTTCTTTAGGAAATTAGGTTGTATCAGCATATTAACTGGAAGGATCATGTTAAACCTGGCTTTGCAAATCATACAGACAGGGGTGAAGAGGGCCAAAGCTTAACAATTACCCAGGTGTCAGGGCGGATCTCCTTTATAGGCAGAAGCAGAAATAGACTAATTTCTCATTAAAGTCAGTCAGGAAGTCTTTATTGGCATCAGCTTCATTCGATAAGCTCCCACTTTATAGTGATATTAATGAACACGAGTGTCTCGACGTGAGGTATGGAGGCACAAAGGCAGGATTAATATCTATCTAAAGCTCACATAGTCAGATATGAGCACAGAACAAGGAGTTCCTGTTTTGAATGACTCTGGGATGCAGATGCTCAACTAGAAAATATTTTCTCCAAAGAAGTGGGAAATCCATTATGTGTGCTGGTCCAGAGTTTGAAAACCACATTTGGCTGTGTGGAGGTGGGCACATCCATGCTCTAAACCATTTTCAGGCTCAGAGAGTGGCATGGTGTTACATCAGTGTTTCCTCACAGTATATGAGTGAGGACGTGACTCTTGTACTCATCCCTACATAACTGTTCAATACATCTGGCAGAAAGCCCATCACCAAAGCCTGAGGTCAGTGTGTCCTGCCCCGTGGTTGCCATGCCCCGTGTCCCTGGGGGTGCAGGAGACACACTATGAATTAAGTCTTGGTGATCCTTCTCCACAGCTGCACCTTCAGATATCATCAAGGGACTTGTTACCACACACTGAAATCTCCGTGTGTACTCGGGGGGCTCAGGAGCATCCACGACGGGCAGATGGCTGCAGGACTGGGAGGATCCACTGGAACACTGGACCAGTCTAGCCCAGGAGCCCCAAAGTGCAGGTCACTCCCTAACACTGGGCGTCCTCACTACAAAAGCATCCATAAAAGCCCCCGCGCTGGGGGGAAGGAAAGAGTGTGAGAGAGGCAGGGAAGCACAAACACTTCTGTATGTAATGCCTACATTTCATAAGGCTTTCTGTTACCATGGCAATGAGCATGGTATAAATACCTCGACAGATCTCCCTTGTGGCAGTGCATTCTGCTGCTCCTGTGCTGCAGGGCCAGCCTGTGTACAGACATTTTGATGGGCTTCTTCAAACCCTCCCCAGGAAAGCTGTCAATGATTTCATTCAGTCTCAAACCAATAGTACAATGGGCAAAAGTGCTCTTTCCATTTCTATCGCTACGACTTACTTTCTGGCCCCTCCAAATAGCCAATTTTTTTAGGTTGTTTTGGGTTGTTGTTTGTTTTTTTTTTATCATGAAGATGGAAGGTTACATCCTCATTAATTTGTATTCAGGCTAAATAATCAATAGGAAGAGCTGCATTCTGGTTGCTTTAGTTCTATCTGAAGTCAGGCTCAGCACAAGCCTTTCCAACAACAATTTAGTGCATTCAAAACTGATAATGGTGTTGAATTTTGAGTTTGGAGGGAGTTTTAACAGATCCAGGTTAGCCAGTCACAGGGAAGCATAGCCTAAAGCTAAGTGCAATAATTAAAAAAGAAAAAAAAAATAGTGCCTGTTTCATAACACAGAAACCCTTCAATTGATTTTTCCAGGATGTGTGCGGTCTTGCATGAGATGCAGACAGAAATAAGTGGATTTTGTTTGAAAATATCGAGCATGATCCTATGTATAGCATCTGAACACCTTATTTTAAAGGCTCACTGCCTCCTTATTCATTTGGCAGGTATGGTAATGGCAGTGACCAAATTTGCCAGGACATCTCTTTTCCATTCACCCCCTGCTTTTTGAGCGTACGACTGGAAAGAGGAAAATGAAACAGAATATGTTCCCTTATATTACATCTGTGCAGGAAGAAAAACTACTTCAGATGGGGAAAAAGCATGTCTTCACTTTGAAATGAGGTTTGCCCTTACGCTGAGGTACCTAATGCAAACTCAAGTCCAAGCTAGGGCAAGAGAGTTGGTATTTTCCATATAAATCAGCAGGGTAAGTTACGTATGGGAATCCAATATAGGATAACCCATCCTGTTGTGGGGAATGCACAAGAAAAATGTCAAACTGCCTACTTTTCTCTTATGATAGTTAACAGGGGATCAAGAAAAAATGGGAATGGGAGAAACGTGCCTTGAAAGAAATTCTTTCTTCCTGTACTCTTCCAGTCCCTCGTAACAAACATATAACATGGAAACAGACGGGGCTGGGAGCAGAAGGGGAGTCATGGAAAAGTGAGGAAATGGCATGAAAGAAGCCTTCCTGGTACCAAAACTGCATCACTTCTGACAAGCTAAAGTTTTCCAGAGCAGCACTTATTCTCCCTTTAACTTCTGAATGATACAGGGAAGAGGTCAGTACAGCCCAAATGTGAAGGAGAAGCAAAAAAAGCAAATGCCTCTCTCAGCCTAATTGGGATGGGTTTGCAGCTAATATCATGACAAGTAATAATTTACTAATTCCAAGTCCTTGGCCCTCTTAAAATGAGCCCAAACTTCTTCCTCCACCAAAAGAGTTGTTTCTTGCACCTCCTCACTAAGGCTGACAAAAGTAACAAGGCAGAGCAAGACAGAGTTGGGAAGAGGAAAATCTGTCAGCAGTGAGTGAGAACTAGTCAAGATGTATGTTTATCACACTGAGCATATTTGAGACAGAGTTCTAATAGAATTCATTGTACTGTAGTCACATGCTAAAACTGAATAACAGGTTGTAAAACTCTTCACACAAAACAATGTCCTGATCCTGCAGTACTTCTAAATTGAAAACTCATCCAAGAACTGAGAAGCTGAATTGACCTTTCCTTGGACACAGGTGAGGTGATTCATATAGGGACTGGAGGGAGAAGGGGATATTGTGTGAGTCACTTCTGTTTTGCTATATGACAAACACCTTCTCATAATTGATGATTTAACCAACTTTCATTTCCATCTGCTGCCCCTTAACCACGATAGAGCATAGAATCACAGAAGCACAGACTGGTTGGTGTTGAAAGGGACCTCAAAGACCATCTTGTTCCACCACTATTGCCATGGGCAGGGGCACCCTTTGGTTGGTGTTGAAAGGGACCTCAAAGACCATCTTGTTCCACCACTATTGCCATGGGCAGGGGCACCCTTCACTAGACCAGGTTGCCCAAAGCCCCATCCAGCCTGGCCTTGGACACTGCCAGGGAGGGGGCAGCCACAGCTTCTCTGGGCAGCCTGTGCCAGGGCCTCGCCACCCCCATAGTGAAGAAATACTTCCCTATATCTAATCTAAATCTACCCTCTTTCCATTTAAATCCAGTTCCAGTTGTCCTGTCACTCCTTGCCCTCTTAAACAGTGCCACTCCAGCTTTCCTGTAGGCCCCTTTATGTACTGAAAGACTGCAATAAGGTCTCCCTGGAGCCTTCTCTTCTCCAAACTGAAGAATCCCAACTTTCTCAGCCTGTTTTCATAGGAGAGGTGCCAGACCTCTGATCATCTCTCTGGTTGTCCTCTAGACTTGATCCAACATCTCCATGCCCTTCTTTCTTGTACCGGGGACCCCAGAGCTGGATGCAGTACTCCAGGTGGGGTCTCAGGAGAGCAGTGTAGAGTGGCAAATCCCCTCCCTTGACCTGCTGGTCATGCTTCTTTTGATGTTGCCCAGAACATACTTGGCTTTCTGGGCTGCCAATGCATACTGCTGGGTCAAGTTGAGTTTCTTGTCCACCAACACCCCCAAGTCCTCCTCAGAGCAGCTCCCAATCCATTCTCTGGCCAGCCTATATTTGTGCTTGGGACTGCGCAGACCCATGTGCAGGACCTTGCACATGGCCATATTAAACTTCATGGGGCTTCTTCACCTCTCAAGCTTGTCAAGGTCCCTCTAGATGGCATGCTCCTTCCTACATGTCAACTACACCACACAGCATGGTGTGGTTGGCAAGCTTGCTGAGAGTGCACTTGATCTCACTGTCTGTATTGCTGACAAAGACATTAAACAGCACCAGTCCCAATACTGACACTTGAGGAACACCACTTGTCACTGGTCTTCACGTGGGCATTGAGCCACTGACTGCAATTCACTGATTGTGACCATCTGACCAATTCCTTATCCACTGCGTGGTCCATCTGTCAAATCCATGTGTCTCCAATTTAGAGACCAGGATGTCATGTGGGACAGAGTAATGCTTTGCACAAGTCCTGGCAGATGACGTCAGTTGCTCTTCCCTTATCCACCCCATTGTAGAAGGCCACCAAATTTTTTAGGCATGATTTACCCTTAGTGAAGCCATACTGGCCATCACAAATCTCTTCCTTATTTTCTACATGCCTTAGCGTACTTTCCAGGAAGATCTGCTTCATGATCTTGCCAGGCACAGAGGTGAGACAGCCTGTATCTCCACTGGGTCTTTCTTTTTATCCCTTTTAAGAATGGGGGTTATATTTTCCCATTTTGAGGTGAGAACCTCAATGGACCACCCCAACTTCTCAAATATGGTGGAGAACAGGTTAGCAATTTCATCCACCATCTCTCTCAGGACCCATGGAAGTATCTCATCAGGTCCCATGGACTTGTGCACCTTCAGGTTCCTTAGATGGTTTTAAATCTGACCTTCTCCTACAACACGTTGTTCTTCCTTGTCCCAGTCCCCTCCTTTGCCTTCTGCAACTCAGACAGTGTGTCTAGAGCACTTGTTGGTGAACACTGAGGCAAAAAAGTCTTTGAGCACTTCAGCCTTCTCCATATGCCAGGTAACGAGGTCTCCTGTTTCATTCCAGAGGGGGCCCACATATTCCTTAGCATGCATGTGGCTACACATGATGCGGCTTATACTTGCTTCTTAGCAGTGAAATAGTTTCTGGAGGCTATTCGATGGACTCAACTCAAAAAGGAACAGAAAATGCTTGAGCTGACAAAACACTTCTCAGCCACTGGCTTGATTCTGATCTGACACCTATCAGCTAGCTGAAGCCCATGGAGATGCAAAAATGTATGAAAAATGTTCTCCTGACCCCTGGTTCTTTCCAGCATTAACCACTTCTAATAACAAATAACCGTCTCAGTTAGACCTATCATCTGCCTAGCCCAGCACCCCCTTCTCCAAAAATGGACAAACCTGAATGCCTAGAAAAGTTTGGAAAAAGAGGGCAAGTATATTCCAAACACTTCCCTGTCTCTAGCAGTCTATAGCTCAAGGATTCGCCTGGGTTTATATTCCTTGGACAGATTCCCCATACCACGAGGATGTTCTTTTTACAGGAACAAGGATCTTCCTGCAAACTGCAAGGATTGCTTTTGCCCTGTGTGCACTGCCACACACTCTCCTGAAGATCAAGAGGCAGCTTTTGTGGAAGGAGGTGAACACTGCTCTGTAACACTGAATGTGCAAGGAGTGCTCTGAAGATACTTACTGGGGACTTTCCCTAGTCGTTTGTCTAATGGCAGAGAAAGGGCCGTCCCCAACAGCCGAGGCTGCTGCTTTCATGAATGAAGTACATGACTTTATAATGTTTGTAAATATGTAAAGGCTGAGAGTCAGGAGGACAGAGGCTCTTCTCTGCGATGGCCAGCGATAGTACAAGGGGCAATGGGAGCAAGCCAGAGCATAGGAAGTTCCATGTGAACATAAGGAGGAACTTTTCCACTGTGACGGTGATGGAGCACTGGCACAGGCTGCCCAGAGGCTGTGGAGTTTCCTTCTCTGGAGACATTCAAATCCCACCTGGATGTGTTCCTGTGTGATTTAGTCTAGGTGACCCTGCTCTGGCAGGGAGGTTGGACTAGATGATCTTTCAAGGTCCCTTCCAACTCCTAATGTTCTGTGATTCTGTGACACAGATGCATATATGTATCGATAAAGGCTCCATCATCCCAGGCGATGCCCATTCAATTTGGGCATAGTCCACCAGAATGAACCAAAGTTTGTTTGCAAATTGGGATAAGCTAGCCAGGGGCATGAAAAAAAGCCATGCTGCTTTAAAAACAATCTAAAAACCATTAGGGAAGTACTTTAATTTTTAAAGTGTGATTTTGGTGAAGGACTAATAAAAAGATACTAGAAATGCACAGACGAGTTTTTTTTAACATTTCCCTTCCACGTGAGCAGAATGTTAATTGTGTCCCTGATGTGCCGGTATCAGTTAGACACTGAGAATTTCTCTAAGAAGTGTTTTTTAACTTTTAAGTCAGACCACATGCACCCAGGTGAACATGCTGTTGAAGTGGGAGCACTGTCTCTTTCCTAAGAGTGTCTGTGTCACCGCTGTCTTATTGGTGACACGCTCTGTAAAAAGACATATTCTTCCACAAAGCCTGCCCAGTAACTACGGGAAGCTGCAGACAGGATATCCTCTGATGTCACATATGCTGATGTGCCAATACCAAGGGCATAAACCCCAGGATGTCCCAGATACTGCCCTGCATTGGTTTGGTGGCCAGTTACTCTGTGCAGGCTTTAGTGTACCTACCAGAAATGTAACATGGAACTCTACAGCGTGCTAGAGGTGTTTTGATAAACACCAAGAAGGGGAAAGAAATACAGGTCTTCCCTTTTCTCCATTCGATCTCAGAACTGTGGGTGAGTCAGGCATGCCTTGCCACAGACTTTACAATGAGTAAAGGCATTTTTTTTCCTCTGCTGTTATCACCAAGAGGTGATATCCATGTGACTGCTCTGCATTCAGCTGGCACTGCTGACAGTCTCGCCTGCACTCTGTCCACCAGCACTTGGAAGTGGCCTCTGACCTCAGATTAAAGGGATGTCTCTGAAGTGCCGGTGCCTGCTGTTGCCTCAGGACTAGCTGCTCTGTGGGGCCTTGCCTGCAGGAAGACTGTGGTAGCCTAGGAGAGTAGATAAACACAGTCAGAATACAGGTAGATAAACAGTCAGAATAAGAGTTTGTGATGATTTTTGGGAAAAGCCAGGACACCCAGCAGCAAACTGGGATTACACCCATATGGATTAATAAGGGAAACATTTTGTCCAGTGCCAGGGGAGATTTGAAAATGGACAAAGAAAGAAGAAATATTTTCCTAAGATACTAAAACCTTAAAAAAACCCAAAACCCAAAGATCCTTTTGCAACAGGACCACAAAAATATAGTCCATAATCCCAGGAAATTTGGTATGGTTCTCTGCTGACTGGGCTGTTACATCCCTTAACATTACCTCTAAGGGTGGCAGTGTATGTGCCCTTACGAGTGAGCGTGGCAGCACTTGAGGAGCTCCGTTCTGCCTGCCTTTTAATGAATGAAAAATGAAAAGTCAAAGCTTTGCCGTGCGATCCTGCTCTGCAGGTTTGCATCGGGGATTGATTCTGCAGGCCTGCTGCGTGCGAATCCCCCTCCGCATCTCTGCCCCAGCCGCAGGCACTGGGAGTGCAGCATCCAGCCCCAGGTGCTGCTGTGTTCCCCGCTTCCCAGGGACGCTATCGTCTCACGATAGCCGGGAGGTAAAACAAAACAAGAATCTAACCAGGCAGCGGAGGAATTGGCTTACAGACTTAAAATTCAGAAGAGATTACAGCAGTGCCTGACTACAAAACTATGGTGCTTGCTAAATATTTAAGCAGATAACGCAAATAATTGCAGCTAAACCAAATCCTTTCTGAGAAAATAATACAGAGCGACAAGGCAGGATACTGTTTGGCTTATGTTAGGAATATTAAATGAATCTTAGCTGGTGTTGATAAGTCTGTCAATCCATGAGAAGGGGAAAAAATGCCTTAAAGGAAATGAGCGTAGCAGGAGTAAGAAAATCTGTATTCAGGACAGTGCTCTGGGTACCGGATTGCAGCAGTGATGGAGAGGGTGGAAGAGAAAGGGAGAAGCACATACTATTCCATATTGCTGTCCTGATTACCAGGCAAGGTGGCTGAGGCAGTGTGAATTATTTAACTTCAAAGAGATGTTTAAATAACAAGTAAATGTTATCTCTGATCTTTGCAAGCTTTTTTTAATAGGTTTGGGGTTGGGTTTTTTTTAGATTCAAGAATTGAGAAACATGCAGGGAAGCCAACAATGATAGACCTGGGAAAGAGCACAGAGCAGCTACCTCTGTTGTTTCTCCCAGACGCTGTAATCAACACAATGACACGACGACAATCCTTACCCGAAGGAGTGGAGGGCACTGACAAGGTGATGTTCCAACGCCCTTTACGTTGCTCTAGCTGCATAAGGTAGCATTTTCAAAAGCATTCAAGTGCAGTTCTGGTTGAGAAGTCATATGGCACCCACTCCAGGGGGTGCCAGGCTTCATAACCACTGCTGAGAGACAGGGCCATGTTCACATGGCTGGACAGGCTTCTGGATAGTAAGCTTTGTTTTCAGGGTTACTAAGTGCCATACAAAAATAAATATTTAGGTATCTACACATACAAATGCACGCTTGATAGGTTTACAGAAGTGCTTATGTAGTTAGGCACCTGCTCTTAAATCATTGTGAACCTTAAGTAATGAAATCCATCTAGCAATCCCACTAAGCATGGTGTTTGGTCTTCCACCTAAATGTTCTACAAGATCTGTCTCACTGGCTGCCAGTGAGGCCTTAAGCACTTGTATGGCTCGATTCTCTCTGAAAATGGGATGGAGGGTTCTGTGTCATGTGAATGCTTTTATTATCCCTATTGTTGTCAGCCACCTGAAAAGGAGATCAAGTCCAAGAAAACTCACATCATCTCTAACACAATGGCATTTCTATTCTTGCCCGTGTCAGCCTATAGCCAAGACTCTCTTCCTCTTCCATTGCTGCAAGACATTATGCTGTGAGGATGATGAGAAGATGCACAAGGCAAGGAGAGACAAAGGAAAGATAATGGCATGTCCAGGACAGCATAGGTACTGGCGACGGGCCGTGGTCACAGGCACAAAACCACTTGGTAGGGCTGGCCATGCTGCTGCACAGCCCTGCCACAAAGCAAGCTCATGCAGTTAAGTCAGAGATGCTGACCCATCGGGTCCTACAGAAAGCACCATTTACCACAGGAATGCAGGGCAATGTCCTTTGACCTGGCAGGGATGTTCACAGGTCATTCTGGAGGCTCTGGGATTCACGATAATGAGGTTTCTGGTGCAACTGCCCACATTTTCATTTTAATTCTCTCCTTCTTCTTCTTCTTGTGTTAACTTGAGTAACCTTGGACGTAGGCACATGTTTGCAACAAACTCTAGGCTCAGTTGCTGGACTGGCTGTCGATAACAGTCAGATGACAGCCTGGCCTACTTTATATGTTAACAGCACCTTGCAGTTGAATAAAGGGTTGATTAAGAGCAATCACTGTAGAGCAATCTGTAGAGACTATTCTACCTGTGACTGATAGGCAGCCTGTGCCCCTTTCTTACCATCCCAGGGATTTGCACTTGACCAGAGTTATAAGTGCATTTATGAATTTCAGGCTTTATTATTATAATTGCCTATTCCTGCATGTACAATTCCCAAGTTTAAAGTGAAAATGGATTCAGAGCATCACATCTTCTCAAAGGCACAGCCTGGAACCAGCAACACCTCATCCTTTATAACCTATTCTCTCCTCCACTGCTACCCTGAATACTGCAAGCAATTGAAAAATCCTGTTTTCCTTTCCAGTGCTCTCCAGGGGAGCGGATAACCTACCCCAGGGCTGGCTGCACAGCAGGTCATTTGGATCTCCCACAACAGCTCCAGTGGACAACCATAAAGAGTAAGCTCATGTCAGGGCAACAACTGGATCTTTTAGAATTGTTCAGGAGCAAGCAGCACCTGTTTTGAAAGGAAATTCAAGACAATTTCTTTCCCTTTAGTCCTATTATTTACCATTTGTGAGGTATACCTGGGCTCCTGCAAAGAGCGCTAGAGAGCCATACAGTTAGAAAAGATGAGAGGAAATTGTACACACACAAAATACACAGACATAGACACACAGCTGTCACGGTTTAACTCGGTAGGCAGCTAAACACCACACAGCCGTTGGCTTACTCCACCCCAGTGGGACGGGGGAGAGAATCAGGACAAAAAACGAAGACAGTTTAATAGGAAGGGGGAATAATAATAGTAGTAGCAATAATAATAATATACAAACCAAGTTATGGACAATGCAACTGCTCACCACCCACTGACCAACGCCTAGCTCATCCCCGAGCAGTAGCTACCGTTCCACTGCCAACTCCCCCCATATGTTATGGGATATCCCTTTGGTCAAGTTGGGGTCAGCTGTCCTGGCTGTGTCCCCTCCCAGCTCCTTGTGCACCCACAGCCTGCTCGCTGTCAGGGCAATATGAGAAGCTGAAAAGTCCTTTTGACTTAGTGTAAGCACTGCTCAGCAACAACTAAAACATCAGCATGTTGTCAAGATTATGGTCATCCTAAATTTGAAACACAGCACTATGCCAATTATTAGGAGGAAAATTCACTTATCCCAGCCAAAACAAGACAACATCTCCAACGATTCTTTAAAAAACTGTTCAATCTTCCAGGTACAACAATACTCTAGAAATACCATACAAAGGTTTGAACTACTTAAGAGAAAAAAAAGAGAGGGCTGCTGGAGTGTTAGGGTTACTGATAATTAAACAACACAATCATCATGGATCATTAAACTTCCCCCCCCCATATTTATCCATTTAATAACACAAATGTTTTTCTGTGACCAGTTGAATACCAGCTGTGCATGCCCCATCCTGAAGGGCAAAGCTGTCAGCCCGCATGGTTCTCCAACACAGCGTAATGGGCACGTTTCATCTCTGGGGCAAGATGGGGAAAGCTCAAAGAAACATTTCATCCTTTCTACACTGTGGGGTTCACCACATGCTCTTGCACAGGAAATGTCTCAGTGGCGTGGAAAGGGGCCAGTGGGTTTGCTATCTGATGAAGGCAATGGCTAGTGTCTCCCATGGAGAATCACAGAATCATAGAATCACCTGGGTTGGAAGAGACCCTTTAGATCATTGAGTCCAACCGCAACCTAACCCTGACTAGTCCATCATGTCCTTAAGCACTTCATCTACACACCTTTTAAATACCTCCAGGGATGGTGACCCCACCACCTCCCTGGGCAGCCTGTTTCAATGCTTGACAACCCTTTCAGTGAAGAAATTCTTCCTGATACCCAACCTAAATCTCCCCTGGTGCCATTTCAAGCCATTTCTTCTCGTCCTTTCGCTCGTCACCTGAGAGAAGAGACTGACCCTGACATCTCTGCAATAGCCTTGCAGGTAGTTGTAGAGAGTGATAAGGTCTCCCCTCAGGCTCCTTTTCTCAAGACTAAAAAGCCCCAGCTCCCTCAGCCGTTCCTCATAGGACTTGTGCTCCAAATCCTTCACCAGCTTCATTGCCCTTCTCCAGATGTCCTCCAGCATCTCAACATCCTTCCTGTAGTGAGGGGCCCAAAACTGGACACAGTACTTGAGGTGCGGCCTCATCAGAGTGGAGTATAATGGAACAATCACTTCCCTACTCCTGCTGGTCACACCATTCCTGACACAGGCCAGGATGCTGTTGGCTTTCTTGGCCACCTGGGCACACTGCTGGCTCATGTTCAGCTGGCTGTCTACTAACACCCCCAGGTCTTTCTCCTCCAGGGAGCTCTCCAGCCACTCTGCCCAAGCCTGTAGAGCTGCCTGGGGTTATTGTGACCAAAGTGCAGGACCCTACTGTACCTGAGTGGATACAACCAGTAGCAACCCTGAAACATTTCCAGCCTTACTCTAGCAAGAGGGAAGTTTCTCCTGTGTTGCTTTATCTAAAAGCTGGAGACTTCTTTGCAGAGGCCCCTGAGGGTCCATTGATTATTTTAAAAAGCTCCAGGAAAGGTAATTATGAAAAGCTTTTTACAGGGGAGAAACCCTCAGGGATTTGCAAACTGAGAAAAAAAGTCTTAAAATCACAGGTTTGGACTGCAGCCCTCTACTTCCTTCCTTGAAGCCTCTACTGGCAAGGTATGGAAACGCTTTCAATTATCTCCAAAAATGGCAGAAGATAAAGGCACTCGCACCTTGCACAATCAGGTACTTAATGTCCTCACCCTCCCCGGGGCTCTGCCGCTGACAGCAAACGAACCGATGGCTCCTGCTGCTCCCACCAGCCTGGTTCTCTGTGTCATCCACCTACACACACATTCATTCTCTCCCTCGTAATTTATTCATTCAATTTATTTATTTATGTAGGTCATTTTCAGTAGTAGTTTTACAAATAACAGCGGAAGTGGGGGAAAAAAAAAGAGCAAGAGAAAAACAAAGTTAGGGAGAGAGCTGGCAGCACGCAGGGAATGGGGGGGGAAACTCTGCTCTACAGGAAACAAGATGTGTGCTAGAGTACTGCTCCCGATTTACTCCTCAGGCAGAGCCCGAGCAAACTCCAAGTGAAATCAGCTTCACCAGCCTTTGCTTGACACTGACTTCTCGCAGCCGATTCACCCGGAGCAGGTGCTCTGCTCTCTGGACTTACATGGTCTTTCTGACTGTACTTGAGGCCTTTTAGAGCCCTCAGAAGACTACTTCTGCATTTAAAGACCATTATTTTGGTTTTCCCAGCGTTTAGTCATTAAGTGTGTTTTAAAGCCTTAATCCACAGGGGCCCTTGCAGTAAGGAACAGGCATATTTACATTGCCTAACCTATGCATCTAAATTAGATTACTTCCCTTTATGTCCTTTTTAACCACCCTCTAAAGAAACTCCCTTTTCTACATGAGCTCCACAGGAACTTTATGGAAATTACCTTCCTAAAGATGTGATCAACAAGGTGAAATTAGCTGATCTTAAAGCTTTCTGTCCTTGGAAGCAGCAGTCTTTTTTCCTCCCCTTGCATGCTTTCACCTGCCTTTTTCTTCTTCCTTCCCCTAATTCCACCCCTCTGTCGTGCACCCACATTTCCTTACAGCACTTTTGACACTCACCTGACCCCACACTGAGCTGATTCAGCTCACTGAACTGGTAGAAGATAAATCCAAAGAAGTGAAAAAGGGACGGTTTTCTGATGGGTTAATGAGCTGGAACAGCTCAGTGAATCTGAATGTCAGCCCAAGGGTGAGTCAGGATCATGTAGGAGGGAGTGTGAAGAGCAAGGAGGATTGACCCTTTTCACAGCAGAAAGTGATCAAAAGAGCTCAGTGCGGCTCCACTAACGGTATCTCTCATTGGGAATACAGTACAGAAGCCTGGAAATGGAGGAAATTTACCCCCACTGTTCTAGCTATGCAGTAATGAACCTGTATTTCATTTTCTTTCCCTTCTAAGCCTAACTGGCACGTTCTACCACAATGCAAGCTTTATAGAGACCCCCTTTAAGCACAGAGCTCTGTACCTCTAGGAAAACCTCTTACAAAAAATATGTGAAACACTGAAAAACATTCACTACGACCTGCCCTGTTAGGGAGTCTCGTGGAGGAGCACATGAGTGGAGCTAAGAGCAGCACAGTCGTCAGACTGTGGAAGTGATTCATCTCTGAGGCGACACCTTGGCTACTCCACCTTTTGGTATCTTCAGACCAAGACTGGATTCTTCCTTCAAGATACGCTACGTCAAAGACAAGGTATACTTCATTGAACATGTTATGCTTAGAAACAGGGTTAGTTCAGTGAAACTGAAGGGTCTGTGAGATATATAGGTCAAAGGAGATAATCTTATGTTCCATAAATCTGTAAAGTACAGAATACATAAAGAAAGAAAAAGTCTAAAGCAAGACTTTTTGGGTAACAAGCACAACCAATTCCCATTGTGCTTCCAAAACAAAGAGGACTTCTCCCTATTCCTGTCAGCTTGGACAAGTGGTACCTCATCCAGCTACTGATATCACCACCCTTCCTTACCTAACAGGAGAAGAGCTCCCTTTCTTTCCATCTGTGGACACAAACACGAAACCAGCCAATACAGAAACTGCAGGTCCTCTCCCTCTGTTCAGAAGAATAATTTTTGAATGTACACACGCTATCTCAGTATTGGCTTAGCAATGTACTGGAAATGCTTTGTCATTTCTGCTTCTCCCAAGACAGCAAGAAATTGTGTGCTCTGCCCCAGCTCTTCACACTCAGGCTGTGGCAGAAGCGCACACAAAGGGCACACTCCAAAGGGTGCAAGTTTACATCTAAGTGGAGACCTCTGAGTCCCTCAAAACACAGTCTCTATTCTGATCACAACATTTCTGGAAGATGCTTTATTCCAGTGAGGCACCCAGCCTCTCTTCATGGGTTAAGCAGAAACACATTGATTTCCTCTCTTCATTGGATTTGACATTCAGAATGCATGCAGAAGAAGTCTGAACAACAGATACTGAAGGGGTAGGTGCCTGCCCTCACAATAGGTTTGATAAAAAGCACCTTTTTGTAAGACTCCTTAAACCAGAGTCCTTCAGTGGCCTAATCAGCATCCTAGTTAGCTCTCATTCCCATCAGCCATGACAAGTTAGGGATCACATTTCTCCTCCCTTGATTTAAAAGCAGCCTGACTTCCTCTGGCTTCCTCCAGTTTCTTCATTTCTCTGTCTCCCTTTTTTACAGTGACTAACACACTTTTATTCTGAGTCAAAATTTGTCAAAGTTGCAAAGTCGTAGTTTTACCCATGGTCCAGGACTCCTCTGAATAGTGGTACTGTAGTGAGTTGGTTTCCTTTTGCAGCATCACACACATTAAAGCAAACCACACCTGTTCAGAGATGGACCCTGTTGAGAGCAGTTTTTTGTGGGTTGTAGATTACCAGTCATTGAGGAAAAGGGCTCTTAAAAGATGGGGGACAAAGGGGGGGAAAGATGACCCCTTAAAAAATTAGGAGAGTAGGGAAGGCTGCCTGACATACTGGAGTCAGATGGGAGAAACACCGTTTGCTGGTTGCTCTGCTTAGGGGAGTTCATCACTTCAAGAGAGTTTGAGAGTTTTGTGTCTGAAAATGAAATGTTGCTCTGAAGGGAAGGACTAAGCAGACTATTGAATGAAAATGTTCCCAGTCGGACAGACAGGCTTTCCTACTTTGGGGGCGGGGGGTGGCAGAGGGAATGGTGACAGGCATCTTCAGTGCTCTTTGAAAATTCTCCTGCACCATCTCTCACCACAGGAGAGAATGACTCTTGTCAGGTTCAACCCTCGCTGCTGCTTCATACACAGACACACACCTCTGCTCCCCATCTCTCTACTCGCATCAGCTCCTCTGGGCATCAAGAGCAGATGCAGTTCAGAGCACGGGAAGAGTCCAAGTTCTCCCATACTCAAGCACCCATGTAAAATACAGGTGATAACAGCCATTTGTCCTTTTGCCTCCCTCTCCAAGAGTTGGGTATATGATTTACGAGCACACTGAAGTCCTAGAAAGGATTTCCTCATGTAATGTGACGTTACAAAGCAGTGATATAATACAAACATAAGTTGTGAATCACTTTAACGGACAAACTTCGGGTAAAACGGAGAGGTCCAGATGAGGGTTCAGACTCAGCACTGTCTGCAGAGGCTTTCATTGTTTTCTTGCCACATTGTAGACTGATAAATACCTCTTAGGCATGGAGATTTCTTGCTATTTCCTGACTGGAATAACTGCAATCAAGCTAGAACTTCTTTGCATTGAGAAATGGGTCTGACCAGCAGATATTCTGCACTAGGGGACCAGGTAGTCTCTTTTTTTTTTTACCTTTTAGAAACAGATTAAGCTAAAGTGCAAAAGGACACACAGAATGTAAAGGATCTATGCAGTAAAAGGTGAAGAATAATCGTGTTTTAAGCACATATGTTCATTGATTTCACTGCAGCTTTGGCATTCCTAGAAATGCTAGTTTTCTTCTTACATACATTCTACCAAGCCGAGGGAATAGGAATTGTTTTTGGTTGCATTCCTTGTTTTTCTCCAGAAAATGTTCAGTGGTGCATCACTGTCCTTGCTCTAACTTCTTACTTCTTGCTGTATTGGTATTGTGTTGTATTTTATACCTCTGACTAGCAGCACTCTACAAGATGCTAAAGAGAGAAAGAGGGGGTTTGTGACTGCCTCTCTAAGTGTGCACACTACACATTTAGGAAAAAAAGAAAAAATGAAAAAGACTTCTGTAAGTTTCTCTCTGCCCCAGAGCAGCCTTAACACAAACTATCTGCTAAGTCTGGTTCCTATGTTTGTACAGAGACCATGTTTCCAAAGGCCTGTTCCGGAGAGCCCTGATTAGATAATACATAACAGAGAGGAACCGTGGTTTAGAGGACTTTGTTTTCATTTGTATCTCATTAGAGGCAGCCCAAAGTTAACTTAAGCCTCCTGGCTGGGAGATACTGGATGGAGATAAAACCAAGCACAGACAAAATAGGACTGTTTGCACTTGATACAGCTGTACCCTGAGTTCCCACGTGATCAAAAAAACAATAAGCCTCCAAAGGAAGAGGCACATCAAAAGGTCTTCAAAAGCCTCAAACCCCATCCATGCAAATGGCGATCCGGTCCTTGAAGGGGTACTTGCACTACAAAACTTGTCAAGGAGGGTAGCCCCCTGGCAAAGCACCCTGTATCTGTGAAGGTGACTTTACCCTCCTCCAGTTCCAGATTGCACGAGGTTCAACTAGACCAAACTCTCACCGTGTTGCAGAGGTTCAGACAGGGGCAAGTGGTGAAGGCAGGCCCTTACCAGTTCCAGCTCCATCGCCGCAAAGGGCACTCTAACCAAATTTAAAAGACCACATTAGAGGGAGGGGAAGGAAGCGTGCACATGCCTAACTAATTCCATTTCTACAGGAATTCAGTTAAATCGGTGTAACTTGTGTGTGAGAGCAAGGCTTATTGTCACAAAACTAATTCTAAATTAAAACAAGAACTAGAGCAGCGTCATCCATTACAGAGGAGACCCAGGCTGAGAACTGCTGAATTGCATGATGGCTTCTAAAAATACCAGAATGCAAGGATTAAGTACAAGTGAGTTAATAAGGTGTTATACTGCATTCTGAAGGCTGCTGAAAATCAGCTGTGAACGTGCTTTTGCTTGCCCTAAATACACTGCAGAACGAGACTTCCTTTTTCCCCCCCCCCCATCTCTCTCAATCTTTGAGCTGTCATAAAAGTCTGGCTCTTGTAGGCACTGTGGAAAGTCTGGCTCTGTAGGCACTAGAGGGAGAGAGATAGCTTTGCCGTTGCTCTTCTCTCCAATCGTGCTCTCAAGCTTGAAGGAAACGATTTTAATAAGTGACGTCCAGAGGTGAAGCTCAGTCATTTCCCCTCATGATTTATTCAGTGTGCGCTACGGCGCCATTGTACAGCGCTGAGTTTTCTGTTGAGACAGCGTGTCCTCACAAGAAGTGACCACCTTCAGGATCGTATCATTTCCTAAACAAACAAAGAAGGGGCTACAGATTTCCCAGCTGAACTACAACTTAAAACGCTGCTAGGATTTACGGAGACTCTACCATGTCTTCTGAATGCTACAGCTGTGCGGAAAGGTAATAGTTTTGGATTCAGACAGCCTTGCAACGAGCCACAGGCTGTCAGTTAGCCTCTTCACAACCAGCGGGGCTGGGAACCTTCTTCTTGTAAGCTAAAACCTAAGATGCGCAAATTCTGGGCTACACGCAGAGCTCAGGACAGGGCCTGTGCCCCAGAAAAATCTCTGACCTGCTCACCCAGGTGCCTGACAGTGAGGACCAGTATTCCTGCATTGCTGGAGATGAAACATTCTGCTGCCTTTCTGCTGCACTTGTCTGTCCATTTTAATGGACAGTGAGGAGTCACAGAATCACAGAGCATTAGGGGTTGGAAGGGACCTTGAAAGATCATCTAGTCCAACCCACCTGCCAGAGCAGGACCACTAAATTAGGTCACACAGTCACTGGAATTTGCTAAGGCAACCAAGTTTGCAGTCACACAGATAAACATGCCATCGGCTCTTCAATCCCCCTCTTCTGGCTTACCCTTTTTGTCAAAGCTGACATCTTGGAGCTTTGTCACATAGGTAAAAGCTACAAAATGTGCTGGTTTGTTCTTTCTGGGAAAAATAATTTTATGTGTATATATATATAAAACATCCCATTCTAGAAGCTGTGCAAGAAGGAAACTTCTTGGATAGCATCTTAGCCCAGACATTTGGCCCAAACAATTCCTTCACATCCAAAATCCAGGTGACAGCTCAGGCAGAATTTGTGTGTGTGTCTACTTTTGGAGAGCAGCATAGGTGAGAGGGACCTGGGGGTCCTGGTGGGCAGCAGGATGACCATGAGCCAGCAATGTGCCCTTGTGGCTAAGAAGGCCAATGGCATCCTGGGGTGTATTAGAAGGGGGGTGGTTAGTAGGTCAGGAGAGGTCATTCTCCCCCTCTACTCTGCCCTGGTGAGACTGCAGCGGGAATATTGTGTCCAGTTCTGGGCCCCTCAGTTCAAGAAGGACACAGAACTCCTGGAAAGAGACAAGCGCAGGGCCACCAAGATAATTAAGGGAGTGGAACACCTTCCTTATGAGGACAGGCTGAGGGAGCTGGGCCTCTTTAGCTTGGAGGAGACTGAGGGTGACCTTATTAACGTTTATAAATACATAAAGGGCAAGAGTCAGGAGGACAGAGCCGGGCTCTTCTCAGTGATGCCCAGCGATAGCACAAGGGGTAACGGGTGCAAGCTGGAGCACAGGAAGTTCCATGTGAACATGAGGAGGAACTTTTTCACTGTGAGGGTGACAGAGCAGTGGCACAGGCTGCCCAGAGAGGCTGTGGAGTCTCCTTCTCTGGAGACATTCACCTGGATGTGTTCCTGTGCAATTAAGTCTAGGTGACCCTGCTCTGGCAGGGGGGTTGGACTAGATGATCTTTGAAGGTCCCTTCCAACGCCTAATGTTCTGTGATTCTGTGAGTGAGGGTCAGCATTTAAACATTATCCGACCACAGCTGCAGATCTACAAAGCATTTGCAATTAAGCACATTCTGGTACCTGGCCTTGCTACAGAAGAACCTGAGAGTTTGCACTGCCTGAATGCATTAGCCAGCAACAGTTAAATACAATCAAACTGCCTAAGTTTAGGACAGAATACTTCACAGCTGCAGTCCTTCTCCCACTGGGTATGACTAATCAGATCTACTTCCCCGATTTACTCTCCATCTCTTTAGGTGTTTGCAGAGACAAATCCTTTTGGCCAAAAGTAATTTCATGTCGAAATAAATGCTCACTTTGTATTTCCCTGCATATGCATATTTTTTCTTTTAATTCTGTGAGTAACACTCAGTGACTGTTAGACAGGGAGAAATCACAGGTTATGGATGATATTGTCAAGTTGTTCAAGTCAGTGACTGAGCAGTACAACTCATCACTGCGCTGCCATGTGCCAGATCAGGGATTCTTTCTCCTTTGTTAGTTTTACAAAGACATAGGGTCCAGAAAGGATGTTACTGTTTTGCTCCTATCTCAGAATTACTTGTGAACAAAGCATTTCTTGCCCACAGAGGAAAAAAAAAATGCAGCTTGTATGGCTGAGACCGTAAATTGAGTTGTAATTAACTTAATTACAATAATAATGAAAATACACTCTTTTGAGGATAGCGAGGCCTTTAGCCAGCCAGCTTTAGCTCCAGTCTGACAGAGACAAACCGATTTAAAATTTACAGTGGGTATCAACATCGTTAGTAAAGAAGGCCCAAAAGAAGCTCACACTAACACGGTTATGTTCAACATCTAAAACAGAATCCATTTTGCATTATCATAAGAAAGGGGACTTTTGTAAATTCAAATCAAATCAAAGATTCTATTTTATGACTTGGAGAATGTTTCTTTTCTTAAGTTGTTCATAACGTATAATTAGAACTGCAGTGCACTTTGCTACGCGCTGCACAAGAGATGCTCTGTCTCACAGTGGCACACTCGCTCACAAGCCGTGAGTGACTGACAGAGAACTCTCAACCTGCTACTATACATTTTCTACCCTTCCAAAAAATAGGTGCCAAATTGAATCCTATGAACAAAAGGAGGTCAAAACAGAGACATAACTGATAATTTTAAAACTTGTGTGGGACACAGGGGGAACTGGCCAGCCCCTTTTCAGTGGTCTGTGGGGACAGGACAAGGGGCAATGGCTGCAAGTTGGAGCACAGGAAGTTCCGCACCAACATGCGGAAGAACCTTTTCACAGTGAGGGTGACAGAGCCCTGGCACAGGCTGCCCAGGGGGTGTGGAGTCTCCTTCTCTGGAGATATTCAAGACCCATCTGGACACCTGCCTGTGTGACCTTCCTAAGGAACCTGCTTGGGCAGGGGCATTGGACTTGATGATCTCTGGAGGTCCCTTCCAGCCCCTACAATTCTGAGATTCTGTGAATTTTCCCATTTGGGGTTTTTAATTGGTTCCCTTCGCATCCCTTTTAATAAAGGGAAAAAAGCAGTGCATTTGTGCAGTGACCAGCTATGAACACCTTTCCTCTAACACACACACACACACTTTTGCAAAGAACGCTCTGCAGTAGGTACAGTTGCTGTACAATTCACAATCCAGCCATTTGTGTCATCAAGCACTGAACTGTCAAGAAATAATGCGATCACTAACAGAGGCCATAAAATAATCGGGGATTGAAAGGTCATCAATATTTTTCAGCTGGACTTTTATTATAAAATCACTGAAAAAGTCTCATGTTCAGGCAAGTGCTACAATGGAAGCGTCTAGTTGGGTTTTGGGTATTCATATGTGTGTGGTGCATAGCGATACATCATTTTCTCATCAGAATTGAAACACATACCTTAACTTCTAATGAACACAATGTTGCAGCTCTGTGAATTCATAATAATAGGCAGTACTGCCCTAACGGATCCTGTGTGGGGGAACTCTCCCACACCATCGCTGATTCTCCAACGTCTTAGGAAAAGGATGAAAGATACCAAACTCTCATTACTCAGAATTTATGTAGGCATTTGGATATAATGTTGCTAAATGTCACAACACTTTATATGTTGAGTGATTACCAAGAAATCCTTGCGTCGTATTTGTGTGCTATTTTTTTCTTAATTAAAGGAACGCTGAAATGTCCAGTCTGAGTGGTGCCTGTGTGATGAAACAGCTCTCTCATAAAGAAGGACCAAGACTAGAGAAATGGAATGATGAAGCTGCCAAACACACAAACACAAGCTAGCTAGGAGGCTGTCTCGTAGAGCGCGCTACGGTCTACCTCCCTCCTAACAAACATTCGTCCCACGGCTCCAAAGAGTTGTAAATGTTTAACTCCTCTGGAAACAGAAAGTCACCTGCTGTCCTTCCCATTAGCTCCAGAACACAGTCAGCTCCATGGCTAAGTACCAACAGGTTTTGATTGATGGATAAATCCCTACCTATAGGTAGGCTTGTAGACTCCCCGTTATGGTAACACACAGGAGCCAATTCCAAGTATTTGGCTGCTTGCTTGGATAAATATTAATCTACAGAGGAGTGCAATCACTACTGGAGCTATTTCACAAGTGGAGAAGCTGAAGCACGGAGAAGAAATGGCTTGTCTGGCGTCACAAAGAACACTAATAACAATGTTGGAAGGAGAAGCTGATGTTCCAATGCCTCAGCACCATCTGCACTGGAACGATTTGGCAGTACTCCTGGGCTGGGAATGCCAAAGCTTTCTTCAGCACAAATGTCTTTTAAGCCAGACTTAAGCAGTGCCTTGCAACAGCAGTACAGTCCTAACATAACAGACTTTGATGCTGCTTGGGTAATATGACAGACATCTATCGCACAGCAGAGGACAGGATGCACGTAGCAGGAGCTGGCCAGGCTGACATCTGAAGGCAGGCTGTGATGCTGGGCAGCCCCCATTAGGGCATCACCCAGATCATAGAATGGTCTGGGTTGGAAGGGACCAAGGGACCCCAAGGATCATAGAGTTCCAACCCCCCTGCCACAGGCAGGGCCACCAACCTCCAGGCCTGGACCTACACAAGTTTGCCCAGGGCCCCATCCAACCTGGCCTTGAACACCTCCAGGGATGGGGCATCCACCACCTCTCTGGGCAGCCTGTTCCAGCACCTCACCACTCTCTCTGTAAAAACCTTCCCCCTAATATCTAATCTAAACCTTCCTTCCTTTGGCTTCAATCCATCCCCCCTTGTCCTGCCATTATCTACCCTTTTAAAAAGTTGATTCCCCTCCTGTCTGTATGCTCCTTTCAGGTACTGTAAGGCTGCAAAGAGGTCCCCCCGCAGCCTTCTCTTCTCCAGACTGAACAAGCCCAGCTCCCCCAGCCTTTCCTCATAAGGGAGGTGCTCCAGCCCTCTAATCATCTTCGTGGCCCTCCTCTGAACCCTCTCCAACAGTTCCACATCTTTCTTGTATTGGGAGCCCCAGATCTGGACACAGATGGGCCCCAGATGGGGCCTCACGAGGTCAGAGTAGAGAGGGACAATCACCTCCCTGTCCCTGCTGGCCACCCCTCCTGTGATGGAGCCCAGGATTGGCCTTCTGAACTACAAGAGCACACTGCTGGCTCATGTTAAGTTTCTCATCCACCATAGATCCTCCTGCCAAGCACTTCTCTGTCCCCCCTGCGGCTCTAAGACCTTCCATGCTCCATGATGAGATGAGCCAGGTAGAGCTGGTTATCAAACTCTCTCTATTTATAATACAGGCCAGCCATGCTCTGCTCATTGGGTCACTCCGCTGGACAGGGGTCCACACGCCGCACTCTGTGTGTGTGCTTTTCTGCCTGCAGAAAAGCCTGAGGCAAGAATCGACTGTATGCCAGGCCTGTTCTCTTCCCATTGCTGCTAGAAAATTTGCCATCAGCTTTAAATAGCAGAAGATTGAAAAGCCCTGAATGAAGAGACAAACAAATGAAAATGCAGTAGGAATCTGTATTTAAGTAGCCTGAAACCCCCACGCACACACAGCTGATCTTCTTTGCCCTGCAAATGGGCGCTGCCTACCTCTTAGCAAAGAGTCATCAGGAAAGCACAGCAACCTCACAACTGTTAAAATGTCACTGCTTTTAAAAAATGCTCAACAGCAGACTGAAGAGTTTTGATAAAATATCAATGTCCCAGTAACTAGACAGCATAGAAACAGATCAGCTATAGTTGATTGACTATAAACAGAAAAACAAACCACAGCTATCAAACAAAATCCGATTGTATTTTATGCTGAATTACCCTTTTATCCTTGCAAACTGCAAAATTCTGTAACTCACAAGGAATCTCCCAGGGCACATAATTCAGTGACACACACTACTGAAGAAAATAACACAATTTGGATTACATTCCAGCATTATTCATTACTTCTGCTTGACTATTCCCCAGACATGCATCGTCGTATTGTACCTGGAGTCTGGTTTGTTGTTTGGAGAACTGCATTTAGAGAGCACTATTTACCTTGAAGCATTAAGACATCCTGTTACGTACACGCACGCATTTCCCTATGTAATAGCCACAGGCCTGACCCACAGTCCTCAACAGCAGTCCACAGTCAGATATACTGCTCTGCATCTGTGCACCTAAATATTAAGAAATCAGGGATTTGTAAGATTGAAGGAGCCAACAGCTCCAATCAGAACTGGAGTTTCATCAGCCTTCTTTATAGCTGGACAATTCCAACTTGGTTCTCCAGCCTTAGGGAGAATGATACATTGAAGGTTTAGATTAGATATTAGGGGGAAGTTCTTTACAGAGAGAGCAGTGAGGGGCTGGAACGGGCTGCCCGGAGAGGTGGTGGATGCCCCGTCCCTGGAGGTGTTCAAGGCCAGGTTGGATGGGGCCCTGGGCAACCTTGTGTAGATCCAGGCCTGGAGGTTGGTGGCCCTGCCTGTGGCAGGGGGGTTGGAGCTCTATGATCCTTGGGGTCCCTTCCAACCCAGACCATTCTACGATTCTATGATTATACAGGGCTTATCTAGAGCCTACCTAACCACCATGCAATTCATCAGGTCCACATGTGAGCACTACAGGGAGCCCTCTCTCCCCAAAAGTCCTGTTACTTTTCCCCAGAAAACCCACTGCCCCAGCTTTCTGCCTCCCATGGTTTCACCTTTGCCACCCCAAACAGGCTTCCAAAACCCATTTCCAACTCCTTCAAGCCAGGGTTTTGGTTTCAGACACACCACTCACCCTTCTTAGAGGCGCTCGTATTGAAGAGCAGTAGCGCTGCCAGCCTCGGAGAGGCAAAAAGTAGCAGCCAACATATGGGTCTCATCTCACACGAGCATTATGTAGGCCAGTCACCTGGTTCCTGAAGTCCTAACGCTCCCCTCCAGCCTAGTGTTAACACAACACATCTTGCCAAGCCTCCCAACAGCGTGATGGTTGTGTGCACACGAGTGTGAGCCTTGAGCTCCCGGAATCTCTCTGCGGCTGCTCCTCTCTTCTCTGAACACAGGGTCAAGAGCTTCTCTCCCATGCAGCCGTGTGAGAAGAGAGCTCAGCATGATCCCTGCTGCAGCCCTGATTCACCTCTCAAGAGGAGTGGAGAAAGGCAGCTGAGCCGAGGAGATTCCCCCCTCCCCAGCTAAGGCTGAAAAACTCACCAAGAGCAGAGCTTCTCCAAGCAAGAGCAGAGCTTCTCCAAGCAAGAGCAGCTCTAACAGGGGCAAAGTCAAATTGTATCATGACAATTTCCCACCTGCCTTTTCATCAATAAAGTCTGAGTCTGGGACACTGAAATCAATTGGAATTTTATTACAGACAAAATCGGGAGAGGAGAGATGGGAAGAAGGGAGAAGAACAATAAACCCCCCTGTATTTCTAAGTTACACCTCTCATAGTCAGCCTGAGGACACTCCACATTTTCTTCAACAGAGCAACTAGCTGGTCACAGAATGGGTTTACTGCATTTATCCATAAAGGGAAAAAAATATTCTCATACATTTGGGAAAATGCATCTTTGCAATGGGGAGGCAAGAACTTAACAATTCACTGGGCCAGTAACTTGTTTGTAGCAACATACGATCCAGACAGCATTTGTCATTCTGTCCTTTACAGATTATGAACAGCACAAAGCAGGCATTTCACCTGCATTGAAAAAAAACCCTCCATTAACCAAAATGGAAAAAAAAAAACCCCAAAAAACCCCCAAACTGAAAAACTTAGGTCTAAACACATTTTAGTGAGTTTAAGACTAACAGCACTCACTGCCTGCTCTAAAGGTCCCAAGTTCAACTCACTGCCCATGGAGGAACTTGCAAACCAGCTGTCGAGCACTGCTCCTGGATGCAGTGACCCAGCCCCTTCCCACCCGGATGGGCAAACACAGCCTTCCACAACAGGGGGGGTCTCCTCTCCTGGCAGCCTGTGCAGTGGAGCTGGCATGCCAGCTTGAATTTACCAGTCTGTCTCACTCAATACCCTGTTTTATGCCCCACAGGGGTTAAGGGAGAGCTTGCCTGCCAGCCAAGACTCTGTCAGCTGGCAACCAGCTCATAACCTGGAGCAAGAAACATGCTCATGTGTAGGACACAGCCAACTGTTCTTGTGGCTAGCATAGATGCCCTTTTTTTTTTTTTTGCCTTGTCAATACTGTTAAAATGCTGGTTACACACTTCTCATGCTGAAAAATGTTTCATTTACTTTCCCCTTGGAAATAGGTGAATAAGATTAGACTTTTAAAAACCTCTTAATTTGCTACAAGTAAGGCATTTTCTTCTCTTTATTAAACTTTAAAAAGTTAGGATATTTATTCTCTACAATGTGCTTATTTCAAGGATTTCTTTGTAAGGCAAGAAGTTACAATTTAGCACTCAGGTGAATTGTGACACAAAACTCCTGGGGTTAATGCAGTTCCTTCCCTTACAGAGTCCACTGGTAACCACCCACAAAAAAAGGTCCATCTTCAACTGTTTAGAGACCTTTCATCTCCCCCTCTCCTTTCAGAAGCCTCAGTTAACCTGCAATAAACAAATATGCAGAAGTTGCCATAGTTTAGTCTTTCTTCCCAGATGCCACTGGTCACTCCTCACTCCTTTTTCCCAGCTCTAACAGCGGTGGTCAAGGAGGCCATACGGCTAGCTACCCCTCACCTCCACTCCATCGCCCGGCACTGCTCCACACCCCTCACAAATACTTCACATTTCCCAAGTCATTAGAAAGGGATTAGCCGAGCCAGCACCTAACACAGACCGTTGTTTCACTGACAGCCTGAAGAACCCCATCAAAGGCTCTTTGAGTCGCTAAGCCTGTAATCTGGTTCTCCTTCACCCCGTATTTCATTAACGCGACCAGATACAATGGGAGAGACATCCCTCTTCTCCCCTCTCCCCAGTCATCTTTTAGAGCCACTTCAATAGCGCGCTGCCGGGAAGCGCTTCAGGGAAGGCAGCCGGCTCCAGCCCTTCTCCCCAGAGCTCCTTATCGAACGCGGCTCCATTTCCCATCCCGGCCACGCCTAACCACCTCCCACACGCCGTACCCCACGACAAGGCACACAGGCTCGTCCCCTCCAACCTCTCTAACCAACACCAGGCCGGCGCACAAACCGGACTCCCAGGCACAGGCCCGCCCGGGGCCTATAGGAGAGGCGCGCCCGGCCGGGCGACACGCCAACCCGCCACCGCTCCCGCCCGGCCCCGCGCCTTGGCCCTCTGGCAGCTCCCCGCCCCT
>VZTU01025502.1:119095-177237 GCA_013400835.1 Zapornia atra | reverse complement strand
CCCCGGTCGGGGCCAGAGCGGGGTGAGGCGGTTACTCCTTTTCCCACCGGGGGGAAGCGCCCTGTTCGTGCAGGTTTGTCTCTGCATCGGGCTGTATTGAGGGGTCTGGCAGCAGCTGCCGAGTGATCTGTCGTAGAGAAAATGGTTGTGGGCAATGCGGAGCGGCAGATGGTCTGGTTAAGCACTTAAGCTCACCCCACGTTGCTGTCAGACCCCCCAACTCTAGTGTTAGTACTGATATCGGAGTACGTAAAACTGAAACAGGCGATCCTGGGGTATTTTCAGCTGCTGCACCTCCTGTATACTATCGTTTAATTATTTTGGAGAAATAAAATAAGTTATTTGCATTTACGTGATGAGCTGCTGTGCTGATGATGTTCTGCTTGAAGTGGCAAAGCAAGGGAATGTTTTTTGGGCCAAGAAAAACTTCCCTGAAAGCATCTGGACTCTGAATAAGCCTGTTTCCCTTTTACTTTGTTTAACCTGAGAGGTTCTTGTGGGGAACCTGTATGTTTTAAGCGACATAGAGTAGGTATAGTTCTTGTAAGATCCTGTATCTGGTAAGTGTGTAAACAGAGTTTTGCTTGACTTGGGGTTAAGAGCGTTCAAACTCTGGAAAGGACAAGGAGGTTTACAATTGTAGTTTGCTTTGGAATAACTTCCAGAATGTCAGTCAAGAAGTTTCTCCCATAGATTTCTGGTCTGTGTAGACAGTAACTAATACCATACATTTTCTTGTAGGGGCATGTGCCTGTTGTGCCTTTTATTCCTGTTTTAAGGTGTAGAACAGGTCCTTTTGACTTAAATACATAATTCATGTAGAACACAAAATGAGTGGTGTGAATGACACCTGGAGAATGCTTTAAGCACTTTGATTCACCCATGTAGTTTATAAGTTCTGTGATGACCCCACCAGAAGCAGGGAGAGGTAGAGCTTTTCACTGTATTTCCCCATAAAGTATGGATTTGGCCAGTAGAAAGCCTAGCTGGAAAGTATTCTACTCCTTTCCTCCAACAAAATGATCTGTCATTCTTTCACCAGCACCAGTCTAGTCCTAGAATGATGGGAAAAAAACCCCAAAAAACCCAAACCTTTTAAAACAAGGTGCTTGTAGAACACTACAGAAGGAAACCCTCTCTATGCAGTAGCAGCTCTCACGCAGGTTGTTGGTAAAGTTCTGGAGTATGGCATTTCTCCACTTTGAGTCTGGTTTAAAAGGGAAGAAAAACCCCCTCATTTCAGGCAAGTCAGGAAAGAGTTGAGTTTAGCACCTGCTGCAGATGTTCTCCGGTTGCTGCCCTTGAGTTAATTAACTCTAGTCATGGGTGCTCTGTGAAAGTCATCAGTTGCAAAGCACAGGCAGTGATGCTTTGTGGCTCACTAGGTTAGCAGAAATCTTAGGTTCTCAGCAGCCTTTCATCAGGCTTTTAAATTACTGTAACCAGTTCCAGCGTACCTGGTACAGAGCAGTGGCAGGTGCCCTGCAGTGCTGTTATACACTTGATTTTATTTATTTCCCCCCCCTTAACTAGGCTGCTTTCTAGAGGTGTCAAACTGCTTCCTTCAAGGAACATGTAATGTCATTGTCTTTAGGAAACGTTAACAATCATAGACATTTTTAAATGCTCTTTATAGGCATATAAAAGTTCTTGTACTTAGTTCAAGGTTACTAACAATTTCTAGTAGCCTAAAATGTAATAGAACTATATATAATATGGATTTCCTTCTTTTTTAATATAGGTTACCAAGAAAGACTGATATGGAAAGGTGAGTTACAATAAGCCAACCTGTAAAGCATGTTAAAACATAGAACTTTGGTTGGGGTGCTAAGGTTAATATAGAAATGCTTAAATTAAATAAAATTCTCTCTTAGTTTAAATTTTATGCAAGAAAAGAAGCCTTGTCTGCCTTGCTGTCACTACATAGCTTCAAGATTCTTTTTTTCAGCATCATTGGCAATATTAGTTTTTGTTGAGTTCTGGTTTTGTTGTTGTTTGGGCAACAAACTGTTGCTGTTATAGTAGGTGAACTCTGTTAAGGGCATTTTTCTCTTCATGAGTCTTGAAGCAATGAAGTGATGGTAAAGCTGATATGAAAGGGAATTGGAGGAACCTAAACAGATTCTGGTTAGTATGATAAACAATCTTTTTGTTCAGAAGTTCAACAATTAAAACAAGGTAAAAAACCTCTTTTCTGTTTTGGGGTTGTGTTTTTTCCCCCTATGTTACCTGACCTTTTTTATCATGAGCATCACTTTCTCCTTCTGTTCTCTGTGGTTTTGAAGTGTGAAGATTATTAGAGAACAAATGTAAGGGACCAGAGCAGGCTTCTTTCCTGCCGCCTTCTGCCCCCACCGGCTCACCCCACCACCACCACCCCCCAACCCCTTTCCCCAGGATGAAAGAACTTGGCTTAGTTTGGTTTTTTTAATACATTTTATGGAAGTTATCCAAAAATTATTTCCTTTACTTGTGCTGACATGCTAATTGACTTAATTTTCTTTGGAGACATATAGCAGCTATGATATCCCCAAGAGTGTTGTTAAAGAATTTTGTGTACCAGTATGATTGTTAATTATCTCAGTTTTTCCAAAACTCTCATAACATGTGCTAGCATTAATCCCATTTTTGGGGAATCATAACCTGGGATGATTGCCTGTGCCCCTTTTCTTATGCCTAATATTTTATGAAGAGAAACAACCTTGGTTTTGTTGGGGGTTTTGTTCATTATTTTTAATTATCACTCTATTTGCTGAGGAAGTTGCATTCAGCTCTGGTCCAGAGCTCCCTCATACTGGTGGGGGTGCTTCTGTCCGGATGTTTAGCATTGCTTGGTAGAGCTGGAATCAACTTTGTGGGACTTAACAGGTCTGGAGCAACAACTTAAATCCTAATGGATTACAGATAAAAGAAGACAGCCTTCAATAGTTACAGAGAATGTCCTGCGGTTCAAATTGTCTTGAAATTAAATATTCATGTGCCTCACAGAATCACAAGGTTGGAAAAGACCTTTAAGATCATTGAGTCCAACTGTTCCTGTCCTGTGCTAAACCATAGCCCTAAGTACCTCATCTACCCTTTTTTAAACACATCCAGGGATGGTGACTCAACCCCCTCCCTGGGCAGTCTGTTCCAGGCCCTGACAGCTCTTTCAGTGAAGAATTTTTTCCTAACATCTAATTTGACCCTGCCCTGTTGCAGCTTTGTGCCATTTCCCCTTGTCCTGTCTCCTGTCACCTGACTGAAGAGACCATCACCCACCTCTCTACAACCTCCCTTCAGGAGGTTGTAGGTGGTGTTAAGGTCTCCCCTCAGCCTCCTCTTCTCCAGGCTTCTTAGCTTTGAGTCTCAACTCTTCTTCATGAAGTAGCTTTCCAGCTCTCAGAGTAAATGTGTAGCTTAATTATCCAGATTATTCTATTTTTCCGAACTTTGAGAGCTGTAATGGCAGCAGTAGTTGGGCTTCAAGCTCTGTTTCTTGATGACATAGCATGCATAACTTGGTGAAGATGTGATGGTGCTACTATATCCTCTAATAAAGTTCATATAAAAATCTAAGTTCATTACTACAGTGCCTAGCTAAAAGATGCTGTGATAAGAAAAGCTGATAGGAAATTATGCATCATGCTTGAACATGGGCTTTCTTTGTAAAGGGTCATTTATTAGTTAACAGTGATAGGAATAAATAACTTCTGCAACAAAAAAAGAAGTGGTTGGATTTAATTTTACACTACAGCACTCTTTTTTTAATTTTTTTTAGTGCTGAGTTCTGGGGTAAATCCAGGGGCTCTTTTTTATTTTAACTTAGTATTTTCTATCTTTTCCTTTTTATCTTCCAGTAAAGTATAATATGTGGGAAACTTACCTAAATAAAATGGCTGTGTAAAACTTAACTGGAATTTGGATTATAATGAGTTTGCACAGCTCCATCTTTTGTTGTGGGGAAATGATAAAGTGATTAAAATATTACACCTGCATTCCTGAATAAACAGTTCCTGCTGAGAATTATTTAAGAGAGAAGTATTCTTAAAATGCTTCTAAGAACTATGTAAACATACTCTTTTCCTAAAAACAGGCAGTTTTCCAGCTGGTTTTGCACTAGTTGGTGAACAAGACTGTTACTGCTCAAACTTGCAGCAAAATCTATCACCTACTGAGATTTAAAAAAATCCAAACATTCAGAACTGGTGTAAAAGCATGTTATTTGTGACTTCAGCAGCAGTGAGGTTACACACCTAATTTTTGTGAAACATGGAGTTCTGTTCTTTTCTAGTGACAAAATGACCGTTACTGTACTCCTTTCCTAGACACGGATAGTCATTTTGGTTGCAGTGGTACTTTAGAGATACTCAGTCCAGCCCTCTGCTTGAAATAAAAGGCATTTTCAAAGTCAGTTTGGGTTTCTCGGGGTCACAAACAGTTGAGTTTTAAATACCCTGAAGAATGGAAGTCCTGCAGCCTTTCTGGGCTTTGTGCTTCAGTTTTAGACTGCTTCAGCATATATTAATTTGTTTTCCTCATTTATAACCATTTCTTTCACCACTCTAGTTTGTGGCTATTTTCCATCAGCCTTTTGCACTTGAGAAGAGTCTAGTTCCATCTTCTCTGTAACACCTGTTTAGCTATTTGAAGACAACAGAAGGATCTCACCATAGTCTGTTCTTAAACAGAAGCAAACATGGCTTTCTCAGCCCCTCCTACATCATGTACATCTCCTAGCCCACTTCTGTGCAGTGCTCTTTGTTGACAAGGGAGTGTAAAGCTGGGTGTAGTACTTCACATCTAGTCTCACAAATACTGACCCAAGATGAACAATCACTTTCATTGGCCCAGGCTGCCCTGGTGCTAATATAGCCTGTTGTTGTTGTAAGGGCACGCTGGTGATGTCTGTCCACCAGAACTCCCAGGTCAACTTCTGCAGAGCTGCTGCCCAGCTGTGCTGTGACATGAGATTGTCATGTTTCCAGATGCAGGACTTTGAGTGTTGTTTTGCGGAACTTCTTTAGGTTCCTGTTAGCATTCCTCCAACCAGCTGAGGTCCTTCTGTTTGCTCCCACCAGTTCGGTATCACCTGCCAGCTTCCAAAGAGTGCATTTCTTCACATCATGATGGAGATGTTAAATTGTATTGAGGCCTAAGGAACACCACTACTAACCAGCATTAAAGAAACCCAACTGGTATCCAGTCACAGCCCTTTTTTCCTGGCACTACACCTACCTCGTAGTCCATTTACCTGTGCCGTATCTTGCCAGCTTGACTACAAGGATACTGTGGGAGATCTTGCTGAATGTTGTGCAAAAGTCAGTGTAAATGTATCTTCTGTTCTCCCCTTAATCCCAGAGGTGTTCATCCTGGAGAAGGCAATTGCACTGATCAGGGATGGTTTGCCCTGGTACATCTGTGCTGGCTGCTCCCAGGCTACTTTCACCTTTGTTATTTATCTGGACGTAGCTTCCAGAAAGATTTGTTCTGTGAATTCTCTTCTTAACTGAGCTTAGGACAACTGGTCTATAGGTCCTTAGATCCTTCTTGGCCTTCTTGAAGGGCATAATGTTTGCCTTTTTCTGGTTGTGAAGACCTTTGATCACTGAGACCTTTTGAAAATGATAGAGAGCAACTTCACAGTGGCATGGATCAGCTCTCTCAGCATCCTTGGATGCATCCCATCCACTCCAATGGATTTATATATGTCAAGCTGGCTTCAGTTTTCCTTAATATTCTTCTGCTGTAGCCAGTGTTTCCCTCCCCCAGACTCCGCCACTAGTCTGAAGGATCTGAAACCCCTGAGATCAAAAACCAGTAAGACCAAGGTAAAACATGGAGTGCCATGGTCATTAGAAAGCTTTTTAATGTGCTTTGCTTTGTCTTTGTGAGGCCGCACCTCGAGTACTGTGTCCAGTTTTGGGCCCCTCACTACAGGAAGGATGTTGAGATGCTGGAGCACATCCAGAGGAGGGCAACAAAGCTGGTGAAGGGTTTGGAGCGCAAGTCCTATGAGGAACGGCTGAGGGAGCTGGGGATTTTTAGTCTTGAGAAAAGGAGCCTGAGGGGAGACCTTATCACTCTCTACAACTACCTGCAAGGCCATTGCAGAGATGTCAGGGTCAGTCTCTCAGGTGATAAGCAATAGGACGAGAAGAAATGGCTTGAAATGGCACCAGGGGAGATTTAGGTTGGGTATCAGGAAGAATTTTTTTACTGAAGGGGTTGTCAAGCATTGAAACAGGCTGCCCAGGGAGGTGGTGGGGTCACCATCCCTGGAGGTATTTAAAAGGCGTGTAGATGAAGTGCTTAAGGACATGATGGACTAGTCAGGGTTAGGTTGTGGTTGGCCTCAATGATCTAAAGGGTCTCTTCCAACCCAGGAGATTCTATGATCTCCCTTGAATAATTTCCTTTTGTACAGCCCAGCATAAGGTCCGTATCTATAATGAAGGATAAAGGAGTGCAGCAAATTTGAGACTTCTAGAGAAATAGATGCATGTGAAGCTGTCATTCAGGGATGATGGTGGTCATTCTGGAAGCAGGATTCCATCAAGTAGAAGTAACAAGTCTTCTGTAACTTCATACATACGGCTTTAATAAAACAACTACTGGAATACTGTGTCTAGTTTTATCAGTAATTCTAATCATTAAATTGCTGTGCTTTTGTCTGTTTTGTTGAGGGTGCAGTGCCTACCTTTGATTTCCAGTCACAGTACATCAGGTTGATTTTTCTCTTGCCATTGTCCTGCTTTCTCCACAAAGTTCTATTGACATAACTGCTAGATTTTAGCAACTTCTGTTACTGGCTTTCTAAGGTCTCACTGTAGATATCTTTCAAATCCCATGAAGTTTTTCTGCATCTTTCAAAATTCTCAACATCTTGTTTTCACCACACAGTTGCTACTAGAGCAGTGTGTAAATACAGTGGCTTGTCCACCACTTGAAACCTTACCATCAGTTTGAGGACCATGCTAAAACATATGCTCTAGGACGCTGAGAAGTTACTGGCGTAATGCCCACGTTCTTGGATGAGGTTTGTAGTATGAGATGCAAGAAACTGAGCCAGATGGTTTGAGTTGTGCTTCTGGCCTAAATGTTCATCTGCTACAAGCTGATTATGCTTTACTTGCAGCACAGAAGAGTTAACCTCATTACAGGAACGCTTTCAGTGGAAACAGGCCCTATCCATATGATGAGTATGTCTTGTACAGATTAGGGTCAGAACGTGGCGCAACTTTGCTTTGGTAGAGGCCAGTATGTCTTGCACCAATTAATGTTCTTTTGATCCAAATGCTTTTGTTGCTTTAGAACACCATATCAGGAAAACATCTTGGGTTTGGTTTTTGGTTTTGTTTCTGGGGTGGGTTGTTGGGGTTTTTTCCCCAAAGTAACTAGAAAACTATAGCAAAATTCATTAATTGAGTGTGTAGAGAGGGAGGGCAACCTCTAGAAACAGTAGATGAAATGGTATTTCAGAGTGTATGGTATTACGTATCTACAGTGTAGATGTGTTTCTTGTTTACGGCATCTACAATGTAAATCTGTAGTGAAGGGGGAAAATCGGGGTCTGCCCTCATTACATTCCCTTTTATGAAAAATAACTCTTGAAACATGCCAACATACACTGCCTCATTTTGACTGTCTCATCTAAAGCGCGATGGGAGAAATATACTGACTGTCAGTAATTTCTCCTTACCCCAATTCCTTTGCAGAGCTGGAATGGAGAAGAAAGTAAAAGGGTGGGGGGATTTTAGTGGCCTTCCGCACCACCACCTTGTTTCCTGGCAAAATAGTAGCATATTGTAACATACTGAGTAAAGATGTCTTAAAATTACTAGTGTGATACTTTTTGTAGCATCTGATTTATTTTTCTTTTTGTGAATGTGTGTGTAATGTTACTGGCAGGTCCTGTATCCCTGTATGTTGCCTTGCCTACTTTGAACTTAATCATAAGCTCTGGGGAAATCCTTTATACCTTTATACCTTATGAAAAATTAATAGTGTTCACAATGGAATTGTTTCCCTTAAAATCAAGGACTCATTCATTCAAGCGTGCTTTTTTTGCTTCCCCAAACAGTCTTGGTTAGAATCCATTTATGTTGTTAGCATTTAGGTTTTCAGAAGAGCAAGCTCTTTTTTCCCATGTTCTAATCCAGTCAAGCCATATATTAGTGATGCCTCCATTAGCACAATTAGAAGTTATCATTACTGCTTTGGGTTTGGTTTTTTTTTTTCTTTTTGATTGGCACAGAGTTAAATTGCAGCTTTATTGTGTATCTGCAGACTGGCTTAATGTAAGCTTTTGTGGGTTTTTTTTCCCAGGAAAATAGAAATAGTGCAGTTTGCAAGTCGTACTCGCCAGCTGTTTGTTCGCTTGTTGGCCTTAGTCAAATGGGCGAATAATGCTGGAAAGGTGGAAAAATGTGCGGTAAGTTACCAACAGGTTGGTATTCAATCATCTCTAAGTGATACAGGATTTTGGTACACTCTAACTTCTCCTTACTGTAGCAAGTGGGTTTGTTGGGTTTTTTTTAAAAAGCCTATTTCATAGGTGAATTAATATTAAATTATAATAAATTTCTTCCTATTTAGAATTTGTATGGTGTCTTTCAACCGTTCATATTCCCCAAATGCTCATCAGTGGGGGGGGGAAGGCTTGTCTGCATGTGGTTTCATGAGTGCTTTGGGATTAGGTGATAGGACAGGGAAGATGGTGATCTCAGTGTGTTCTTATTACTGCTTTCATCCCGCTCTTGGTTAAATAAGAATAAAATCCAGAATGTTGCAAACAACAAACAAACAAAAAAACCAACAAAAAAAAAAGCCTGGAGTGATTACAAACAAGTATGGTTGCATTCCAGTAGCAAGCATGAGATAGAGCTGTGAGGCCTGACAGATCCTCTGCAGCATCTGAAATGGCATGCAGATTTATAGTGTCCTTGCATGCCGATGTAAGGAATGGCCAAAACCTTTGTTCTTTTTTTTTGTTTTCTAGAAGTGATTAGTTGAATTGGAAGTGACAGGTAAAATCATCTCAGTCATGTGCACTGGATAACTGAATATAAAGGGGCACTGATTTGTGCATTTTTTGACCACGTACCTTCTTCTTTTTCTTTCTTTCCTTCTCCTCCTTGTCCTCTACAGATGATATCAAGTTTTTTAGATCAGCAAGCCATCCTGTTTGTGGACACCGCTGATCGTCTGGCGTCGCTCGCCAGAGATGCTTTGGTTCATGCTCGGCTGCCTAGTTTCGCTATCCCGTACGCTATCGATGTTCTGACAACTGGATCATACCCACGTCTGCCTACCTGCATTAGGGTAAATAATGCTGGGGGGTGGGAGGGGTGGAATCCCCTGTACAGCATCAAATGCGTGTTTATGAAACTAATCGTGTATGTGCAATTGGAACTGTAGTTGTAACAGAGGCCTAGTGCCAAGCCTCTTCAGTGTCAGTTTCTCATGCAAGCGCTTCCTGTTTGAACAAGTTTTGCTCTCTCAGGAATTCATTCTCCTCATTTAAACTAGTTCTGCTCTAGGATGAGCATAGTAGCAGCTCTTCTTCCTTGGTTCTCAAAGTACTTGCACGTGCTGAGCCACCATCCTAGGAAAATGAAGTGTGAAAAGGAGATACTGACATCTGTTGTTCTTAGAGGTTTTGCCTGTATTTGGAAATGTACTGAAACACTTAACAGCTCGCTCTAATGCTGCTGCCTTTTTTTACTGCTAAAATGCAGAGTAACAGGATGTTGTGAAGTAATATGAACAGTACTACCTGTGACTCAGATCTATAGCTACAGATAAGGATTGGCTTTCAAATCTTAGTATTTAAAACAAGTTTAGCCTGATGTATGACCCTGAATTTATTTAGTTGATACAAGTTGAGCAATTTTATTCATTGATCAGCCTCAGGTAAAATGTAATCATCTGGAAAACAAATCTGAGTGTAAGATGTAAAACTTCACTTGTGAATAATGGTCCATAGTGTTTGTATTTGCACTTCTAGCCTGGTTAGTTTTCACCATTGCTGCTGTCAGTGTATTACGCATGTTTGAGATATGTGGACTTGTTTGTGTTTATTTCAACAGGATAAAATAATCCCTCCTGACCCAATAACAAAGAGTGAGAAGCAAACCACGCTTCATCAGCTAAACCAGATTCTTCGACATCGACTCGTGACTACAGATCTCCCTCCACAGCTGGCAAATCTTACTGTGGGTAAGAAATGGAATTACTTTTTGAAGAATACATTATTGCAGGCTGGTTTAAAATTACTGCTTTAGTGCTAAAGCAAACCTGTTTGGGACAGTTCAGTGCATCTGTCCATGCTGCTTATTGACCCTGGTTCTGTTGCAGAACCAACTGTTGTAAAGTCTTTAGAGTTGCACAGAAACATAGGCAACAGAGCAGAAACCATAGGGAAGTAATCCAGTATGAGTGCTAGGAGCTACCACACTGATATTTTGAGGCATCTCAGGAGACTGAAACAGAGCATTTTTTTTCTTCCTTAGCCAATGGCCGTGTGAAGTTCCGAGTTGAGGGTGAGTTTGAGGCCACCTTGACAGTGATGGGTGATGACCCTGACATCCCCTGGCGCCTTCTCAAACTGGAAATTTTGGTTGAAGATAAAGAAACTGGTGGTAAAAAAATTCAAACCTTTACAGTTTCATTTTAACATGATGTTCATCTCTGATTCTGTATAAGTCTTGTTTATACTAGGTCTTTTGCATATCAAAACAAGATAATGAAGCTGTCTATACTTGGCCTGTTTTCACTTTCCTCTGTATGCTTTTAATACCTTAAAAAAGGTAGGTGGTGACAGTGTAGTAGACTGACTCAAGTTTCCAGGGTAAACCAAGGATTTTGTTAGAAATTCTGGTATGGAAACTGCTCAGTACTGCAATTTCTTTCTTTTTCTTTTTTTTTTTTACTTCTTGTTTTATTGAAATATTTTAAATACCTAGTGTCCTGATCTCTAATGTGAATTATTTTTAATTCATGAAAGATGGCCGAGCCTTGGTTCACAGCATGCAGATCAACTTCATCCATCAGTTGGTCCAGTCACGGCTGTTTGCTGATGAAAAGCCACTTCAGGACATGTACAGCTGTCTACGTATCCTTCTGAGAGTTGTTTCTGAACGAGCTGCTTAGTGTAGCCTTGCTCTTCCTGGTAGCTGGAGGTCAAGAAAGATGGATTATCTGTTAAACTAGGGGGAAACATCTAGATGTGGACTAAAAATGACAGCCTTGGAAACAGTTATTCTCAGGTGCCAGCATGTCAAATTCGATTATAAACAATCAGCAAAGGTAAAGGTGAGGTACTCAAGACAGCAGCTGGCTGCATCTGCTGATTTCTGAGATAGAATACAGTGTTGACCTGGAAGGTGTGGAGGCTGATGATTCCTGCTGTCAGGAACTGCTGTAAGATGATGATGGTGGGTTAACTCTCTTGAACCTGTGTGAATAATAAAAGGAGAATAGAGCAAGTGCAGGAAGTAGTGCAGTGATTTTTGACGTGCAGAGGGCAGATTGCTTGTCAGTGTGAAAGTTTTCAGTGAAACCTGGTTCTGCAGAAAATGGTGAAACCCTGTCAAGCAAACAAAACCGTGTTATTTTTAGGGTGACTGTGGGAGATGGGGTTAGTGGTAACTATACCATGATTTCATTTTCTTTGTTAGTAATCTTTTCCATAAATGCTGATCAGAATTAAAATCTGTAAAACAAAGCTACTGTGACACTCTAACACCCTGCCCCTAGAGAAGGTGGGGTGTTTTGTTTTTTTTAAAGGAAAAACCCAACAAACCCTAACGACAACCTCTGGGAAATGTTTGATGCTGTTTGTATGTCTCTATCTCTGGATTAGAACACTAGTGTGTTTTCAGATGTTGTCCTGACTGACTTTCTGTGACGAGTTTATGCAGCCTACAGACTTTTTGGAGGCCTTACGTTTCCTTACCTTGACGCGTTAGACTCCTTCTGCTTAGCGCTGCAGCTGGAAGTCTTGCATTCACAGACACTAATGCTGATCCGAGAGCGCTGGGGGGACCTCGTGCAAGTGGAGCGGTACCACGCAGGGAAGTGTCTCTCGCTGTCTGTTTGGAAGTAAGTTCATTTTTAAAAGGGCTGTTAACAAACAGTAAGTGGAATAATAGGAGGGGTTTTGGGAATTGTACTTTCTCTTTGATGTGAGGCTCCTAAATTCTCATAACTTGGTGCCTAACCTGTCGCTTACCTTGCAAAGTGAGGGATGTACGTTAATGCACAGGAGAATAATGGAGACAGTTAGAAATCAGCTCATATTTTTGCAGATATCTAAATAAATTCTTTGTCAGTCTTTTACTGTAGTTACTGCTTGAGTTGCACTAGGTAAAAATTTAAAAATCAATCCAAATTGCGTTGAATTTGCAGCCATCTAAAACTTTCTATAGTTACAGTTTACAAACAGTTCTGTGTTAAAATGGAAGCTTGGAAGAACATGTTTTTCTCAGTTCAGCTGACTTAATCTTATTTTTACCAGAACTCTCAGAATCAAGGTTTAGCTCCTGAAATGCATATTTTCTACTATTTCAATGAAATGGTTTAATTATTCTCTTCATTTTAAGTCAACAGGTGCTTGGCAGGAAAACAGGGACTGCATCTGTTCATAAGGTCACTATTAAGATTGATGAGACTGATGTCTCAAAACCCTTACAAATATCTCATGAGCCTCCACTGCCAGCCTGTGATTCCAAACTGATGGAAAGAGCCATGAAGGTAAAGATTTACTTTGCAGTAGGCATCTAGTTTTATAAATCAAGAATGTGAAAATGCTTGGCTGTTATAAATGCTTAGAAAGAGCTGTTTCCAAGATTTTTAGTCAGCAGTTACTCTAGGCTGTGTTGTGTTTATGTTGGGACCTAAAATTATTGTTACAAATTACTGACCTTGACTTCATCTTAAAATCACATCTACTTTAAGGTGCATTATATACCACCTGTGAGATGGAATGCTGAGCCTGTTGGGGAAACAACAGCAAAGTTTGTTATTGTTAGCATTTGGCTTGAAATGCTTTGTAGAGAGCCAGCTCTTCCCTTTCCTGTCTTGGAGATGCTGCCTAAACTTCCTCTGAAAATCCCCATGTCACTTGAGGTGGCTACCCAGCAGTGCTGTTTGCTTTAGAAAATCTTACAGTATGATTTGGAAATCTTGTGCAAAAAGTGGTTTACTTGTTACAAATTTTAGGTGAAGCTTGGCTTTACGTTCTCACTAACCAGATTCATGTGGCCTATTCAAATGTGGTTTTGTATTGTTCAGATTCCTATGTGTTGAAGGTGAGATGGCTGAAATGATCCAAAATGAGTAACTTCAGTCAACTTCCTACTTGGATAAGGCTTCACTGGTGATAGTTCTAGACCTTGGTTAATGATAGTTAAGAGAAACTGCTTTCTAGGTTTTATAATTAGTCATAGAATAGTTTGGGCTGGAACGGACCTCAAGGATCATCTAGTTCCAACACCCCTGTCATGGGCAGGGACACCCTCCACTAGCCCAGGTTGCCCAAAACCCCATCCAACCCGGCCTTGAACATTTCCAGGGATGGGGCTTCCACAGCTTCTCTGGGCAGCCTGTGCCAGGGCCTCACCACCCTCACAGTAAAGAATGTCTTCCTAACGTCTAACCTAAACTTCCCCTCTTTCAGCTTGAAGCCATTGCCTCTCGTCCTGTCAATATACTCCCTGATGAACAGTCCTTTTCCCACCTTCCTGTAGGAACCCTTTAAGTATTGGTAGTGTTCTGTAAGCTCCTCAGCAAGTCTTGCTGTGATATATCAGAACTTTTTTTGTCATTATTTCTTGCAGTGTTTGGGTTGTTTCAGAGAGTTGATTAAGTGGAGTGAATGGTGTGGGTTTCAAACTTTCGGTACAGTTTTTCCACAGGGGAAAAACTCCCCAGCTCAGACTCGTAACCTGTCTTACAGAGCTCTCTACTGATGGTAGCCTTCACCTACAACCTGTACTTGGTATTTAAGGCTCTTGGCCAGTCTTGTTTACCAAGTCTGTATATGGTGAATGTCAAGAACTTCCTATGTTTGGGCTCTAGAGGGATGGGAAAAATGTAGCGCAGCATAGTAGGCTTCTACTCTACTACTAGAGCAGGAATTCTACTATTAATATAGTAATTATATATTTAATTTACTCATTTACTAGCCTAAATTAGCATATTTAAGCTACTAAATATACAGTTAATTTAGCAAAGGTACTGTGTTTATGCCTAAATCCAGAAAAATGTGCTTTACCTAGAACATCTGCTGAAGTTCCAGCGGAGCTGATGCAATCTGAGCTCACTGAATCAGGTCTACAGACTGTAGATTAAGATATGATGCCACTGTGAATTTGAGATTTATCTAAGTTAATGCTGCCTCTCTTTTTAACCACTTGCTCTGAGCTTAAAAAAATAAATGACCAGCTATGGTATATACACTTCTGTTCTGGTGTTTGAGGAATTATCTCAGCTGCAATGACGTAGATAGCACACCATGTTTCTGTTTATTTAAGATACGATATAATACAGTGGTATGAACAAATATGTTTGTCAAGGAAGGTTATTGTACATTAACCTACTGAAAACTGGCTGTAGCTATAGAACCTGTAGTCACTTGTTTAGGAGGAAGGTTTAACTCATAGCAACGGCTGAGTGGAAATGCTCTTGTGGATGGATAAACACTTGATTTTTACGACCTTGCCTTGGAAAACTAGTCTTTAGGGGAAGGGCAATCTAGTATATACGAAGGCATGTACTGAAATTCTTTATAATTCTGTGCTAGTCTAAACCTTGAGTGTATTTATCTCTTACGCTAGAATAAAAATGGAGTTTGCTCAGTTCAAGGTGAATTCATCTGAGGTTAACTAGAAAAAAGGTTTTGCAGTAATCTGTAGCTTTAGTTAATGCAAAAATATGCAAACAATATGACTGTAATGTGAATGGATAGACATGCAAATTCTTCAATTTAGGATGTGCAAGTAAGCTGCAGTGTATATAAGTGGTGGCGTAAGCTTTGGCACTGGTAGTGCAGAAGCCTGTAGATATAAGGCTCCAGATACTTCTGGGTTCAGTAAGGTTGCTCATATTCAGTGACTCTCACTGCATCTTCACTGCATTGTTACCCCATCAGCAGGAGTAAAACTAGTGTGATGTCTTTCATGCTACAGCTATTTGTTTATGTAGAGGCAAACATATTCTAAGAGTGCTGGTTTGGGGGCATTTATGGGTGTGGGGTTCTTTTTCTTACCTTAAGCTAACAACATAGGTAATAGCATAGTTTGTGAAACTTCTTTTCTCTTAGGTTTTCTTCTAGTCTTCTCTCAAAAACCCTTCCACTTCCTGCTGCACAGACAGAATCTTGTATTAGTTCATATTTCATAATGATCCAAACACTCAAGTTAATGCTTCCTTTGGTCTTTCTGAGGTGACTGTTGTGTTAAGTAGCTTTGTTCCAGTGTGCTAATGCATAAAGTTTACACATCAGATGTTAACTTGCTCATTGTTTTTTTACAGATTGACCACCTATCAATAGAAAAACTACTAATAGACAGTGTCCATGCAAGATCTCATCAAAAACTCCAGGAGCTGAAAGCCATTCTAAAGAGCTACAACACTAATGACAATTGTATGTGTTTTCTACTCAAGTTTGTTTCAAGTTAAAAGATGTTTGTGCCTAGAAATGTTTTTCTTTCTTCTTGGTGTTTCTTGTTTTCATTAATTTAAATTTTAAAAATGCAAAAAGTAAAGGGAGATGTGTTCAGAAATAACAAGACTAAGCTTTAAGTTTTTCTGCATTGGTAATTGTAAACTACTCATACATCTAAATGCAGCGTAGTAGGTGAAGCTGATAGAGCTTTATAGACTGGGTTGAAGGGTTAAAAATTGTCTTCCATAAAACTTGTACGTATTCAGAATTGAAAGCAAATTATTCACTATCTTGAGCCAGCTTTGGATAAGACTGCTTAAACTGTTGTTGAAACTATTGGGATTTGAATAGTGCTTATAATCATGAAGCAGTAGGTTTAAAGATATTCAAGGCTTAATAATTTTCAAATGTGGTCTGTCTTTTTGCATTGCTATGGTACGAGCACAATTTTCACAGAGAAATTCTTACATTCAGCTCCCTCTTTATGCTAACAGTGTAATAACAGTGCAAGTGAAGATTGCTTCTATAAAAACAAACAGGGTTTGTGATTGTAATGGGCTGTGTTTTAATGTGATGAGCTTGAATTTTGTGTCAAATTATTAATATTGGTTGTTGTTTAGCATTCATTGAGACAGCGCTTCCAACTCTTGTCATTCCAATTTTGGAACCATGTGGTCGATCAGAGTGCCTGCATGTGTTTGTTGATCTCCACTCTGGAATGTTTCAACTGATGCTGTATGGTGTTGGTAAGTAGGTGCAGCACTAGGTTGTATTTCATATCTTGCAAGAACCCTGCATTTTGAGGTCATTTTGGATGAACAGTTCTGTAAGTGAATGAAGGTAATGGAAATTAACACCACACTTGGTCATCTTCTAAGTAGTTGAGTGTGAGGAACAGAGAGCTGGATCTTTGTGCTTAAGAGTAGCAGTTCTGTTAGATATATTTTAAGACAACTCTAGACTAAATATTGTCATGTGTCATTGCAATGCATATTCTTTATGACTCATGACTCCTAGGTTGTGCTGTTAATGGATGCAGTCTTTTCATATGGACCTGTTTGAGAATTGTCTTATGTGACCTTATACATCTTAAGTTCCTGTTCAAGTATTAACTTCAGGTCTCATATTGCTTAAGAAAAGAAGGCAAGTGAGTTCTTTTAGCTTATTTGCTCGATAACCTACTGCTGTGGTTTTACAAGCTCTATGGATCACTTGTTGTGTATCTTGATATCTCACTTTACAATGAGCCAGATGGAGAAGACAAGGGGCAGCAATTACAAGTTGTACCAGGAGAGGTTTCATCTCAGTATAAGAAAGAAAATTTTCTTCTACAGTGAAAACAATTACTCGCTGGAACAACCTCCCCAGGGATGTGGTGGAGTCACTATCACTGGAGGTTTTTGAAGATGCAATTGGACAGGGTGTTAAATATATCTCATCTAGACTCCCTTTTGCATGAAGGGTTGGACCAGATGATCTTTTAAGACCCCTTCCCACCTGGGCTGCTCTATGATTCTGTGATTGATCGTTTGTTAAATTAGATGAGACGCTTTTAATGAAAGTTCAAAATCCTGTCTGAAGAGCAGATGTTAAGGCCATTCACTCACCTCATGTTCTTGCAGATCAGCTGACACTTGATGACATAGAGAAATCTGTTAATGATGATATGAAGCGCATCATTCCGTGGCTCCAGCAGCTCAAGTAAGTAACTTGGACAACTTAGTTTGCATAGAATATTCACCATGTTTGTATTTTGCTTGCATGGCTTTGTGTTTTACCACAGTAGGGGGTATACTTTCTCACTGTTTTAAGCAACCTGGAGTATTTGCCATCTCCTCTAAGTAGGTGGAGGATCTCCTGCTTTGGCTTGGAGTTGGTTCCATAGTCCTCTGTTAGGCTGCCCCTTTACACATGGCCTTGTGCATTTGCTGTGTGCATGCTCTGCTTGAAGTCGTTTCCCTTTAAGTCAGTAGCAGACCACTTGCTTCCTGAGGGACTCACTCTTTTTGTTCATGTTCATTTTCTACCTTCTTTATTCCACTCTGTTTCTACGGCTGAACTGTGCTTGTTTCTCAGCAAGAATGATGTCCCTTCTCACACTACAGAGGAAAAACCAGGAAGTAGCCTAGGACCATTTAAATAATATCTGTTTATCTTCTAGCACTTCAGCCCTTGCTGGTTTAAACCTCTAATCTTCCATAAAGCCCTGAGATTTAAGCACAAGATGCATTTGGCTTCCATAAGAGGTTGTAGCAAATACAAACACAGTTTGCATTTGCATGAAAACTTAAGTCCCACCTGCTCTGTCGTTCTGGAAATTCCCAGTACTCTGAGCTAATTGCAGGGTGAAACCTCTCTTTGAGGAATTTTGCTTCTAAAAGGAGCACGATGACGCATGAAGCACTGGCACCCTGGAGAAACTAATCAACCTCCCTTTGTTATAAATAATGTACTTGAGATAATGGCTGGGGTAGTGCTGCAGTTTTTGAGGAAGCTAGGCAGGCCCACAAAATGTCTTTTAGGACAGCTACATCTAACGCATATCTGTGAGAACAAGCATGGTGTACTGTGATAGAGACATGCTGTGTACCCACACTTTCCACTGCCCACACTTTCCACTGTTCAGTGGAAACTTGACTGAAAATCCATGAGACACGTTTCTGAGCCCCTTCCAAGCCTAGCTTGGCTTTCTGGCCTTGCTACTATAGCCAAAATCCATTGGGTAGGACAAAGTTTAATTCTAAATGCTAGAAGAACTTTGGTGTCTTGCATGTGGCTCTTCATCTCCAAACTTCTTCAAGTAAATGAGTTTGTTTATAACATAATCTGGAGTGACATCCAGTTTTGGGGACTGGTTTTTACTGTATTGCGTACCAGCATATGGAAGTAAAGGTTTTCTTTTCTATCAAAAATATTCAAGTCTCTAAAATGTAAAATAACTGTAATTTGCATGTTTTTTAATTTGTCCCTTCTTCTCTGTATTATAATTTCACTCTGTTGCGTACAAAGATTTATTTTTTTGCATTCAGCAAATAATTTCAGGGTTTTTCTTCTTAGATTAACAGCTGTGTTACTCAAGCTGAGGACTATATGTAAAGATAGTAATAAGAAAATATAAACTCATTAAACTTTCTGTGTGATTTTCTGTATATAACTTGTGCAGCGATGATAGGTGTTGACTTGGAATACGACTGACTCTTAATTTGACACTAATGCTCCAAACAGCAGTGCACTAGAATAACAAAACAGTTTCAGGGTACTAATACCTTTATTTCAATGCAAGGTTCTGGCTTGGACAGCAACGTTGCAAACAGTCTATAAAACATCTGCCTACAGTGAGCAGTGAAACTCTACAACTAGCTAATTATGCTAGCCATCCAGTGGGAAACCTTTCCAAACATAAGTTGTTCATCAAACTCACTCGCCTTCCACAGTACTACATTGTAAGTACCTGAGAGATGCTTCTGTCTTACCAGTCCTGGATATACCATGCAGTTTGACTGTTGCACTGTTAACTGTAACATTAGGAGCCAAGTGATTGACATAATCCTCAAGTCCCCTCTGCCCCCCCTTCCCTTGTTCAGTGCGTTTGTTAAGCGGTCAGGCTGATAGAGGAGGGGATGTAAAGTTTTATTACTTGGCAACCTTCCCATGCTCTTCATGTGTCCTGGAAGTTTAGTCTTCCTTTTCTTCTTGCATCTCTGTCCTAGCCACAGTACCAACGTCTTGAAAAAAGCGTAATGTGGGGTTTTTTGGGGGTTTGGGGTTTTTTTGAGGGGGAGAAGATAGGAACTGATGTAGACGTATTCTTAGCTTGAGGGTCTTCTCAAATTGTTGTTTTGTTTCAATGTAGGTGGTAGAGATGTTTGATGTTCCTGGCAACCCCACAGAACTGGAGTACAAGTACCATTTTCTCTCTGTGAGCTACGCTGAAGGAGATGACAACCCTGCTACTGCACTTTTATTACAGCAGTTTAAGCCAAACATTGAAGAGTTGGTACTAGACACAAAAAGTGGGAAGCAAATGAAAAGTGGTGTCAAGCGCAAGGTGTGTGCTCCAGAAGCCATTGGGCTGGTTACAGGGCATGAAAGCTAAACACGTGTTCTGAGCATCAGTACCAGCTTCTGAGCAGTGCTGTTTCAGAACTTTGTATGGCTGACAGCGTACTCATGAGGGGGCTTGGTTCCCTGGACTGCTTCCTAGGGAGATGTTGGGAAACTGCCACTGCAGCAGCTGTCTTTAATCCATGCCAGGCCTTCTCAGCTCTTGTACAGAGGCACAGCTGAGGTGGCTCAACTACTGGTAGAGCACTGGTAGCTGTGTGATATGCTTTGTGCCATGTAGGTGTAGTCTTCGGAAGACTTTCTGGGGGGTGATAAGAGTTACTTTTGGGGGTCAGGCTGACATGGCTGACCTGGCATGCAAATACTGTTTTAAGGAAGGAGGTGATTATAAAATTAACTGAACGGCTTCAGTCCTGGAGTGTACCTGATCCTTCCAGGAGTTTGCACTCAGGATGTGATTCATGTAAAACTTGGCTGAATGAGATTATTTTCTGACATATTTTCACACTGTGTGCTCCAAATATGCAACTACATTTGTCTTTATTTTAATTCTAGTTTTCTGGTGATCCATGTTCCATAGAACCCAAGAAACCAAAACGGTCGGGAGAAATGTGTGCCTTCAATAAAGTGCTAGCTCATATTGTAGCCATGTGTGATACAAATATGCCATTTATAGGGCTTCGTATGGAGGTATGTATTAAAAAAGATTTGGATTCTTTCCTCCCCTCTGCTACTCCTGATTCTCTCATCTGGGTGTGACTGTTCAGCAAACTTGCAGTCATGTGTTCACTTTGGAGTTCCCCTGCCATCTGAGCCCTGGTGACTAATGTTCTACATGGGGTTGCTGTAGCCTTGGTAGAGCTGACGCTCTAACACCAAGGGCTGAAAAAAGCTTGAAAAAGCTGAGGGAAAAGGGAAAATGAGAGGATGAAAGTCACACTTGTGGGAGCAGGAGGGAGACACCTTCATACCAGCTTTGCACAGCCTGTGTGTTGCCTTTCCAGTGCTTGAGGATGTGAAACAGCTGTCACCTTTGGGGGGGGTGGGGGGGGAGGAAGCGAGTTATATTGATTGACTTCTTGCTTGGGATAACTTTTTTCTTGTTCATTCCTAGTTATCTAATATGGACATTCCTCACCAAGGAGTACAAGTAGAAGGAGATGGCTTCAGCCATGCAATACGTTTATTAAAGTAAGATGATGTGCACCTGTGCTTCATTTCAGTCCTGTACATATACTCCAGAGAAAAAAAGGATTGTTTGGAGAGTAACACTAAAAATATGGGGGCGGGGGGATTTTTTTTTTACTTTTGGTTTTTTGTTTGGCTTTTTGATTATTTTGTACCTTGCACTCATGTTGAAGCAGTGCTGGAGAAAGAGGAGGATAATAAAAGAGTGGAGACAGAGCCAACTATAATATCTTCATTAGCCTAAACTGGGGGAACTCTGAAAACAGCCTGACAGTCTTCAGTCCTAAAATCTTGGCAGTGCTAAGGAAGCTATGGTGGTGATCTGTGAAGATGTAATTGCAGTTTTAGATTGGATCAGAGGCTGCATAGTCCATATGTTGTTTGACAATTACCAGCATGTGATACTGCAGAAGAAAATGCAAGGAATTGCATGATAAAAAACTTGTAGAGGAAACATCTGAGAATCCCATGTTAAGAGTGGAAGGGACCTGTGGAGATCATCTAGTCCAGCCTTCTGCTCAAAGCAGGTCCAATCAGCTGTGTTTTCCAGTCTAAGGGGTTTTGCACCCTCCCTGGGCAATGCAATCTCACATGCTGACTAGAGGGGAGTAGTGATTTGATTTCCTGGCTAGCACAGCCCAGAATGCAAAGATCTGTGTTTGCTCAGTCTGTCACCCAGACCACCAAGTTCTTTTTCTGCCAGTCAGTCCCCACTCTTTGCTGTTGCCTGAGGTTATTTAGGAACAAGCACAGGACTTGGCACTTGTTTCTGATAAACTTCACAAGGTTCCCATGAACTGTCTTCCAGCCGTCTAAGGTCTCTGTCCTCCAGCATGTTAAGCACCCCCTTCAGCATCATGCAGATTATTGAAATTATTAAATACCATTGGCCTGTCTGCCCTGAGGAATGCCAGCCACAACCAGCCCCTAATTGAAGCTGCAGCTGTTGACCACAGTGCTTTCTACCGGGCAGTCCAGACAGTTTTTCACACTTCTAGGAGTCGCCTTCAAGCCTCACCACTTAAATGTTGGATTGTGTTACGAAGTAAATCAGATAATACCTGTTTGAAACATAAAAATGCAACCCCCAAAGACACCTTCTAGAGTAAAACCTTAACTACTTTAATACTGCAGAAATTTGTAGTGGTATAAAGGCATCGGTCTCTAAATGCATCAGGCCCTATCATTTTAACTTGGTGTATGCCCAGAGAAGTGCTGGGAACTTGTGAGCTGAAGTTGAGTGGCACATGAGATTTCAGAATAGGCTTTCAAGGGATTTGAAAAACTTGGGCATATTTGTACTTTAAGCTTTATTTAGTCTCCCCTGAGTTTAATTTGCACATCAGGATATGAATAAATTAGTGGGTATTAAGCCAACTGTCAGGTTGTTCGTTGAATTTAGAGTGAGCTTGCTCTAGAAGGCAAACTGATTCATTAATTGAGGTTGCCACCAAACTTCCTTATTTTTGTCTTCTGTGCCTTGTTTCTCTGTATAAAAGCTTTGTATCAGTGTGCTCTTACTTCACCGGGAGTTCAGGGCAATTTGTCAGATCCTTCAGCAGCCTGTAATTCGCAGGTGTTGAATCCATATAAAAATTGGTCTTAACTCAGAGTGTTCCTGTAATACACTTATTACAGTCCTTCAAGAAGAATAGGATATCTTGCTGTGCAGTCCGGCTGTCTGCGCTGTTGATTTGTTCATTCTTTCATGTGCAGACTTTGAAGTCCTTCAGGGAGATGTTAGAAGGTAGTCGTTTTAGTTTTGAAACTGTACTCTGTGTGATTGAGATTTCTATGTATTTGGGGTTTTTTTACCATGAACAGGATTCCTCCCTGCAAAGGTGTGAACGAGGAAACACAGAAGGCGCTGGACCGATCTCTTCTTGATTGCACTTTCCGATTGCAAGGCAGAAATAACCGCACGTGGGTGGCTGAGCTGGTGTTTGCGAACTGTCCACTCAATAGCACTTCATCCAGGGAGCAAGGTAAGCTTGTGGGGTTGTGTTTTACTTTGTTTCAGTACTTCAGAGGTTTTTAGATGTCACTGGACAACTGTCCGCTCTTAAAATTTCTGCTAAACCACAGTGTACCTGAATCAAAGCTGACTGCTGAGTTGACTGCTGGCTGCTGTTATCATTTAATTATGCTTCCTAGTCACTTGCTACGGTTCACTCATCGTCTGTAAACCACAGTGTAGGAACCACGTAGGAGCCACTAGTTTAATCAGCATTTACCCTCTCCTAATGCTGCAGGACCGACCCGTCATGTTTACCTGACATATGAAAACCAGTTATCTGAACCAGTCGGAGGTCGCAAAGTTGTCGAGATGTTCCTTAATGACTGGAACAGTATCGCTCGGCTCTATGAATGTGTCTTGGAGTTTGCACGATCCTTACCAGGTACAGAAACTGCCTCCCTGTTGTTAAAATGATGTGTTTACAGGTGACAACTGTAGTTCTCTAACTCTTTTCCCTCCTCTCTTCAAAGACATACCCAACCACTTAAACGTTTTTTCAGAAGTTCGTATCTACAATTACCGAAAACTTATCCTTTGTTATGGAACTACCAAGGGGAGCTCAGTAAGTAACTCCTGAGTGCACTCAAACCATATGTTTGAAAACAGAATGGGTAAGCTTAGGCTTCTCAGAATTGGGCTTCAAAATATTTCATTGTGTTACATTATTGTGGAATGAATACTGATGAATGTAGAAAAGACAGAGGGTGCCAGCTTCTGAATATCTAGCAACCTAGGAAATTAGCAATTTCTTAGACTTTGTGTAAGCTGCTCTGGGTTATGGGAAGGACGGTTGTGTGTTCCTGAGTGGTGAAGGCAGGTGTGGCAGCCTTTTTCAGGCAAACTTTGGGTAAATGTTGCTACTGATCACCACTCTGCTGGGATATATGCAAGCTGAAAGCGTGATGCTGCCTTAGAAGAACGAACTCTGACAAAGTTCTAAGTGCAGCACTGTGCTTTCAAATGAGGTTATCATTAATTATTTTGTAGTGGTGCCGTTCCCTTCTTCAGAACTCTGGATTGCTCTCTAGTTATTTGACTTCACAGCTTAATAATTACTTTGATAACTGACTGACTAGTTGCTCATGCACTTGCCTAAAATGCAAGGTAGAGGAGGAAGTAAGTGCACCTTTGTTACAGACTAAGAATGTCTTTTTGTATGCAACTGTTAGCAAAGTAGCTGCTGCACTTGAAATTTGCTTCCTGGAAGGTTTTGTGTTGATGTTCTAAGATGAATTTTTAAGAGTATTTCTATGTGCATTTCATTGGGACAGTTAGAGCAGCAGTGTGGATCTTGAACGTCACTGCCTTACACGGTGGCATGTCTGGTTCTCCTTTTTGTGTGATATGACTGAACAAAAACCCAGCCCACCTCAAGCAACTCATTAATCAGTTCTCTGCAGCATGAATCTCTCCAGTTTTGTTTTCTCTATCTCACCTTTGGCAGAAAAGGGTTTTTGTTTCTTTTTGGTTGACTTGCTAAAATGATTCCCCAGTTTTGTTGTTTCCAACAATTGAGCTAGCTAAATGGATGTTAAACCTAATGGTGCCTTTTTTATGCCTTCCCTCCCCTACCCCTTCCACCTCAGCAACTTTTGAGGTAGGTGAGTTAGGTTTGATGAAAAATGGGGCAAAAAAAATTTAAGTAGACCAGTGTTCTTGTTATTACCTCATTGTTGTTCCAGTTTCCAAGACCATTTTATGTTCTTAACATTGCAGATCAGCATTCAGTGGAACTCCATACTCCAGAAGTTCCACATTTCACTGGGAACTGTTGGCCCAAACTCAGGTTGCAGTAACTGTCACAACACAATTCTGCACCAGCTCCAGGAGATGTTTAACAAAACACCGAATGTGGTGCAGTTGTTGCAGGTAACGTTTTAAAATCTTCTCTCAAGAGAAGTGCAGGATAAGATAACTCAGCAGGATCTGAATTCTGATTAAACTGTTCTCTTCACAGTTACGTGTGTGTGTGCGTGATTGTTGATGGGTCTCATTGGCAGATGGTGGCTTGGGGAAGATTATATCCCCCCCTAGGCCCCCTTTGCCCTGACCTTTCCTTAAAGGTAAGCTACCTGATCTCTCAATATCTGCTCTCTCTCAGGTTTTGTTTGACACTCAGGCTCCATTAAACGCCATCAACAAGCTTCCCACTGTGCCCATGCTGGGTCTGACTCAACGCACCAACACTGCCTACCAGTGTTTCTCAATCCTGCCGCAGTCCCCCACGCACATCCGGCTGGCCTTCAGGAACATGTACTGCATCGACATCTACTGCCGGAGCCGGGGGGTGGTGGCCATACGCGACGGGGCCTACAGTCTCTTCGACAACAGCAAAATCGTCGAAGGATTTTACCCTGCGCCTGGGTTAAAGGTGACCACCTCAGTGTTTTTCTGGCATCTTGTGTATAGGTGACCTTCTGACTTCAAGTATCAGCCTGGTGTGACAAGCTTTGTGAAGCAAGAGCTGCAGTCCTTCCAAAATTCTGAGTGCTGAAGGGATTTTTTTGGTTTATCAGTAGATCTAGTAATTTGGTTTGAATTAAAACGTTTCCTTTAAGAAAATGAGCATCAAGTGTCAGGTTTAGGGGTTTTTTTTATTATCTATGGAGTAAAATGATGCAGGGGCTACTTCAGGCATCTTTTGTTAAAACTTGCTGAAGCTTTGTGACTAGGCTGGATGTATTCCCTGTGACTAACAACAACTGCTCCTCATAAACCTTTGTTGTGTGGCAGGACGATGCTCATACCTTGCAGATGAGGAAATGCTCCGTGTCAGATGACTCTAGACAGAAACTTCTCTTTTCAAATAGTTTCCATCAGTGTGTGGCAGGAGCCTGTCGCTTTTTGCTTCTGACTACAGCACTGGTTCCCTCTTCCTGAAAAACTGAATCTGTGCACACTGACAGAATACCTCAGCTGAGGGCAGCTTCTGCTGAAGTACCAGAAAGAGGCACCCACTGTGAAACGGGGTAGTTTGGCAGATTTTTTTCCTTCTGACCATTGCAACTGCACAGTGGTTCTGTGGTACTGCATTTAGCTAATCCTAAGCATCTACCTCCTTCATGAATTCCAAGCAGAACGCTGATGAGAAGAGGAAGGGGATTGTAGTGGTAAAAGCATGAGAGAATGAAATGTGGAAGGCACAGGAGAAAGTAATTCAAGAGGGTTTAACTTGTTGTTTAGTTGATATTAAGCTTCAGTATCCACTGAGATGCTCTGTTTCTGAATTGATAAATTTTGCAAACTATTTGTACTATATATAATGATTCCCTACTAAAGACCTGCCTTTATTTTAGCTGATAGAGGTAGCGTTAAAGCTGAGCAAATACTGTGCTCATCTACATAATAAAATCTACATAGAGAAATTACTAACCAAACTGATCTCCCCACAGACGTTCCTGAACATGTTTGTTGACAGCAATCAGGATGCCCGGAGACGATCGGTCAACGAAGATGATAATCCACCTTCTCCTATTGGAGGAGACATGATGGATTCTTTGATATCACAGCTTCAACCCCAGCAGCCACTGCAGCAACCACAACAACAGGTACCCTCCAGGCAAAATAAGAAATGTTTATTATCTTCCACAACTGTAGGCTTCTAAGAACTTAGTTTCTAAAAAAAATGGAAAGGGTGACTATAAAACTGCTCTGCTGTGGAATTCCCCTTGGGACAAAATATGTTAATTTATTTTGCCATTTCTCACTGCAGTGTAAACAGCCCATAGCATACGAACAGCAGCTTGAGAAGGTCACATGAGACTTGCTGCCTTAGAAGCAAAGGATTGAGGGAGGGAAAGTGTCTGTTTAAGATAAGAGATGAGAGGGGGAGTCAGGAGGCTTTGCTGTTACAGGATGGCAGATGAAAAGCAATGAGGTGCAGAGGTATTGTGTCTTGAGGAGAAACTGCAAAAACTCACTGGCAAAAATAATGAGTGCTGAACAAGGTGATACAGAGAATCAAACAACTATGGGCCTGTAAGACTTTAAGTGGGGACCAAACTCTCATTGATGTTCTCCTGCATATACTTAAGAACTTGAGTTTTATTACAAAATGGTGAAAACTTTTCATTTTCCTGTGTTGACAATTTCAGCCATTTGCAAAGCAGGCTGGAGCATCAGCAGCATATCCTCTTACTTCACCACCAACCTCCTATCACAACACAGTGACACCCTCTCCATCTATGATGCACACACAGTCACCAGGTAAAATGGCCAAGTGTTTGTGTGCTGATGATGTGCTGGAAATACACAGGCAGATCTCTCTGCGTGCATGCATTTTCTGTCATTTGAACTGTGTTTAGCTCCAAGTTAGCAGAGAGAATGCACCTTATATTGGAGGCAAACAGCAGGGAAAATTCCTGCCATGCACTTTTGGAAAGTACATTTTGAAAGTAAACACCACACCTCCCCCCCAAAAAAAAAAACATTTGGTGAAACTGGCATCTTTAGCTGTGTAATATATAGGACTGTTTCATTTTTACACCTTACAACTTGTTCAGATCAGAAAACCTGTTAATTTTAAATACCTACTTCTTCAGAAAATCTTCTCATCACTGGAGCTCTGCTTTCTACTCCCTGCTGTTAATAGCACGGCAGCTGAAAATATTTAAATTTGGGGAAGGGCCAGGCAGGGGGAAAATGCCAGTCTGCAGGACAAATATCTGGGAAAGTTTTGTTTGTGTGGTGCATCCATCTGGGAAATATAATATAATACTCATGCATGTACAAAATAAAGCCTTTGAGTGCTAAAACAGTTTCTCAGGAATCTTGTTTGCTGTTTCTCTATATAAAGGAGATAGCTGTAGCAGTTGATAGAAAAACAGGAGGTGCGTGTGTGAAGTGATTTGATGGTGTCTTTTGATTAGGAAATTTGCATGCTGCAAGCTCACCCAGTGGAGCTTTGAGAGCACCATCACCAGCATCCTTTGGTCCAACTCCTTCACCTTCCTCTCTTGGAATCACAATGGGACAAACAGCCAACTTTGCCAGCCCACACGGTGAGTTCCTTTAGTGGCGGGTGTGTATATACATCTAGTGACGGGGGGAGCACATCTCTTTCTTGAAATTGGGTCTTCCAGAGCAGACCTCAGATAATTGAGGAAAAATTTGTGGTTTCTAATTGGCTTAAGTAGCTGTTTTCATAACATGTGGGTGTAACTCTTTAACAGTAGTGAAGAGTAGCTGCATGGCACGTGGAGGTGTTCCTAACGTTTTAAAATTTGACTGTCAGTCACTCTTTCCTGCTTACTAATGTGGGGAAATTCAGTGTGGTCTTGTAGCTGCAGCTTTTAACGAGCATCATCTTTTCTTAGATTAGTTAATGCGTTTTCACTGCTTACATTTCCCAGAAACAATAACTGGAACAGGCTAAATAGGAATTCAGGTGTCCGAGTCTTGCAGGCTTGACGTACCTGTGTGCAAACAACGTGTGCAAACAACGTGCCTTTCAGTTGTTTCCTTTATTCAGTTGGTTTTGAAAGCTGCCAAAACAATTGTTGTAATCACAGAGCATTGGAAACCGCTCCATAGATCGCAATAAAAGAACAGTTCCGGTTGTAACTTCAGCACATCAATTTAACTGTCAAGATAAACGAAGCGAGGCAGATGCACAACGGACTGTTTAAGCAGCTTGTTCTGATCTGTCTTTATAAGAGTACAAAACCAGATACTTCTGCAGAGATAACGGCAAGATACTGAATAGATAAGGAACAGTCTAGCTGAGGCTTTCATTTGCTAAGGAGCAGTAGAAGTCTGAGTCTATAGGCAAGAGTCTGAGTCTATAGGCAAGAGCTCTTTATAGTTTAGACCCCGTTGTGTTGAACATGTTGCCTTGCCTGTCAATTTTACTTTACTTTTTCAAAAAATACAAGCAGAAAACCTTGAAATCTCTATCTCTGTTGCCCCCTGACGTTTTTTATACGGTTGTAAAATGTAGTCTAAAAGCTTGCAGACACTTTTCATGCTTTACAGGTTTTGGCAAGCCTTTTTTAGATTCCTAGATTAGAAAACCTCATCCTTTAAAAAAAAATATAATAACAACAGTCTTGTAACATCTGTAGGTACCATAGACCCAAGCTCACCATACACCATGATGTCACCCGGTCAGCGTGCAGGGAACTGGCCAGGATCTCCCCAGGTCTCTGGTCCATCACCAGCAGCACGGATGCCTGGAATGTCACCAGCCAACCCTTCCCTTCATTCACCTGTCCCAGACGCCTCTCATTCCCCACGAGCTGGAACAAGTAGGCTTCTTTCTCAGTGTTACAACTCTGAAACACTCATGTTTAACATTTCTAGTTCTCTCGTTTGTGTGTCAGCCTGACAGCCCTTACTGCCCTTGTGCAGTCAAACACCTGAAGCCTTTACTCAGTCCTAGTTCAAATCTGCAACACTGAACTGGAAAATGAGAGAAATTATACAGGGTAAACAGCAGGATTGGTACCTCCTGTTGCACTGCAGAGATTAGTCTGAAACTATCGAGTTCCATGACTGAGAAAGTTCTTGGCGATGAAAGCAATGATGGGTGTGTTTGCCTACCCAAGTACTAACTTTTCACATCGGGGGGTTGTAACACTGCTCTTGCACGACTGATCTCGCCATCTTCGTGTCTCCTTGAGTGTGTTGTACAAGCCTGCTGTCTGCTGGCATGCTGCAGAAAGAGGAAAAAGGAGTAGGATTTTAATATGAATGAGGCTCTTTGCATGGGTGGAGGGTTGACACACTAATTCTTTGACTTGGTCTGTCACGTATCGCTGGGCAGCCAAATTCTTAAATAAAGAAGGGTTAAGCTTTGGCCCAGAGAATTCATTGCTGGTATAGTGGCAACAAATATATTGAACACATACCTGATGTTTCAGCTTAAATCTGTCCTTACAACTGCTTTCTCCCTATCCATAGGTTCCCAAGCAATGCCGACTAGCATGCCTCCACCTCGTAAACTACCTCAGCGCTCTTGGGCTGCATCCATACCTACAATCCTCACCCACAGTGCCTTGAATGTTCTGCTGTTGCCCTCTCCTACCCCCGGGCTTGTGCCAGGACTAGCTGGCAGCTATCTTTGCTCCCCTCTTGAGCGATTCCTTGGATCGGTTATTATGAGGAGGCATCTTCAGAGGATCATACAACAGGAAACGGTATGGTTTAGGTGGTTTTAGTGTTGACCCACAAGTATGACTTCACAGCTGTTCTTTTTCATGCTTCTGTACTCCCATGTGTCTGAAGTCAAGCATAGTATTTCCTGTTGGACTTGGGATATCCTTCTGAATCTTGCCATCTAAAGTGTCCAGTTTAGAAAAAGCATTTCATTCCGCTACTGTTAAAAACAGGTTAGAATTTGAAAGCCTGTTTGGTGAGCTGAAAATTGATCAACTGATTTGATGGCAAGGCTATGACCAGACTTTCAGGTGCCATGGTGTCAGTGAGTATTGCGTGTCTATTGGGAGTGAACTGGAACAGCCACGGGGTTACTGTGGATGCCGCTATTTGGCAGGTGTAATCAAGAAACTGCTTGCTAGTTGACAGTAACTGAACTATTCAGTCATGACTGATGCTGTAGGGTCTGGGGCGGACAATGTGTGCCTCTGCTCTGCTTTGGCATTAATTCAGTAGCAGAGAAAGATGCCAAATCTTGAATAAGCTTCATTCTCAGGGCAACTTTACCTATGTGTAAATAGCACGTGTTTCTTTCTGGAAAGAGAGCAGATCAGTCGCTGCAGTCTCAGAAGTCAGTGCTTTTTGTCATGCTATTTAACGTATGACTGATTTAATGCGATCCTTCTCTTTATGCAGCTACAGTTAATAAACTCCAATGAACCAGGTGTAATTATGTTTAAGACGGAGGCACTGAAGTGCAGGGTTGCTCTCAATCCCAAAACCAACCAGACCTTGCAACTGAAAGTAACACCTGAAAATACGGGACAGTGGAAATCGGAGGAGTTACAAGTTTTGGAGAAGTTCTTTGAAACGAGGGTATGTACTCAAATCATTAGTGCTTAAATTCTTGTGCATTGCCTCGAATCTCTGGTGGCGCTTTGAGCGGTACCGGTGACTCTCACTGATATGTGTAAGGGCTGCAACATGTAAAATTAACAGCCGTGCATGTTGGTTACCCTGCTAAATGATGTCGTTAACTACCTAACTAGGCAGTACTAAATAATGTCTTTCTTCAGGTTGCAGGGCCACCTTTTAAAGCAAACACCCTAATAGCCTTCACAAAGTTACTAGGGGCTCCAACGCATATCCTCAGGGACTGCGTACACATCATGAAACTTGAGCTGGTAAGTTAACAGTCCCATTAAGTTCACCCAACTTTGGTTATTACATTTAAAAAAAAAAAAAAAAAGTTCTGTATTTTTATCTATGAACACAAAAATTACACTAAATTTATATATATGCTATTTAGTGTTAATAAAGAAGTTTCCCTTTTACTACAAGCTCTCCTGGAAACTCCAGAAATTTCTCCTGTGAACTGACAAATGTGCAGAGCTGCAGCACCTAGCTGCATGATAGGCACGTGCATAGGCTGACTGGAGTCTTTCCAGTTGTGTCCTTGTTTACCTTGCACGCCATGCATTCAGAGTTATTCTGACCTGTGCTAAACCTGGCAACATCTGCAAGGGTAGCTGGAGAGGCACATTCTGCTTTCTTACACTTCCTTTGTTCATAGCTGACATGAGACCTTTGCTGTTCTTTCTAAACAGTTCCCTGATCAGGCAAGTCAGCTGAAATGGAACGTGCAGTTTTGTTTAACAATTCCCCCCAGCGCACCGCCAATCGCGCCTCCAGGAACACCTGCTGTTGTGCTGAAATCCAAAATGTTGTTTTTTGTGAGTAGAGCTCTCTGTTTTTTAAAAAAACATTTTTGTGGGCTGCATGTCTTCAAAACAGTCACGGGTTAGTAGCAAAACACAAGCCTGCTGTATCTGACAACTGCAGTAGCTAAAAGGGGTCTGCTGTTTGGAGGCCTGGGTTTGCGTGCATCTCTCCTGTAACGAGCTCCGTCAGTGCTCCTGCTCTCCCTCCTGCCAGAGCACGGCAGCTCTTCGTGCTTTGCGTTCTTGCAGAGATGTTGGCAATATACATAAAGTCCAGTTCCCTCTGGGCCTGTGGGTATCTTCAGATGCTCAGCCCCTGGGTGTTTCGCTCTTCTTTGGGGCTCTAGCCACCTAGATGAAGCGATACACGCAGTGGTGGCGCTGGGGAAGGACCGCGGGGAGCAGGCGGTTGGAACAAACCTGTATTAGCGGCGTCTCTGAGGCAGTGCTTGTGGCAGGGTACTCCTGAGAAGAAAACACTCTACACCCAATTGATAACTTCTCTGTGGCAGAACTGATGTCTGGAAACTGGGAGGGGGGGAGGTGCATGCTGTCTGTAGGCCTCAAGTGTTTAACTCCATCAGAAGGTGCACCAAAGTACATGGTCATTCAATTCAACACACTTCTTGGGTTTTTTTTTTCCCTGCAGCTCCAGCTAACACAGAAAACAACAGTCCCACAGGAAGCTGTTAGTATTATTGTCCCAATTATTTATGACATGGCTTCGGGTACAACGCAACAGGCTGACATTCCCAGGCAGCAGAACTCTTCTGTTGCTGCTCCAATGATGGTTAGCAATATTCTAAAGAGGTTTGCTGAACTGAATTCACCACGACCAGGTACTGTACATGTCCAGTAGATATATTCTCTTCACCCAGACATCTGTGACAAATCTCCAGTGTAAAACTAAACCTCTCTTAAGTCTGAATTCTTCTTGGTTTCTATCATGCTTCTTTAGTGGTTACAAACTCCTGACCTGATGACAGGCAGTACGTAACTTAATAGCACGTACTGGCAACACAGCAGAAGTTTGCCCAGATGATTCAGGCCGGATTTTGCTGTTCTGCCCGAGTGATAGGATGCGCGTCTTGCAGGCCCAGCTCTTGCTGCGCAGTAGGAGGCATGCTTTTTAACACATGGACCCAGAGTCAAGAGAGAGACACTATGGGCGAGTGTCAGTTTTCATGGTTTGATTATGAAGTTACTGAGCTTAGCGGTAGAATATAAGGAGGTGTTAAAATAGTTATCGGAACTTGTCCACGTGCTGTGAATGATTAAAAAGTAACGGGAGCGACTGTACACCCCTTTGTCAGTGTGCACACTAACAGAGGCGCCAACAGTCCTGTCCACCAAACGTGCTGTGAAGTGTTTGAGCTAATGTCCGTGTTCTGAATGTTCGCTGGCCCGTAGGTAGCGCACTGTGAGCATCGTTGTGCTTTGCTTTCCCTCTCATCTGTCGCGCTTCTTACTAATCTGTTTTTTTAATATTGGAAGCATTGGACAGCAGCAGGTTCATTGGGCAGCATGTTGTCTGTGGGCGGTGTTTGGGGTGCCCATGCGCAGGTGACTCATAAGAACGGTAACTTTCAGCTCCGCTGTGGTTACACGCTGACCAAAACAAAGCCTCTTCCCCATAACCCAGTGACTAGGTAGAAGTTGTGAATCCAGAGGCTGAGTTGTACGTCTGTTCTGTGCAGTTCCTCACCTTGTTGTTACGCGGTATTTTTGGCTGGGCTTGATGGTTTATTTTGATTGCTGGAACATGAGCAATGTTTCTCTTTAAATCAGTGTGGGTATGCATACGCTTCTGAAAACCTTGGAGAGATTTACGTTAACATGCCTTTTCTGTTTAACATATAGCGTGGGTACATAGGAGAGAGAATAGCCGTAAGGGTGTGCGGGGTTACCCGTAAGAGTTCTGTCTGTGGTACAGAGCCGTTGGTTGTACAGCACTTTTATTTCAAGATACTTTAACTGAGCTTCAGGTGTTTCTTCTGGAAGGTGCTTCCCTGCAGAGTTCCCCGAGCCCTGCTTGTTTGGCTGCTTGTTACTGCACTAAGCTGTGGTTTAAGGTGGACCCTCCACGAAGTACTGCAGCATAGGCAGTAACTGCCAAAGCTGCTCTTGAGCATCTCAGGTGAGATGTCTTCTGATGATCATTAGGTAGACCAGGATAGGTGAGTTTTGCTTTGTCATGCAAGTTTTGAAGTGCTTTAGGAATGTTGTGCAGGGAGCAACGTATACCTTGGGGAAATAAATGCACAGAAGAAGAGCTTGTGGCTCCAAGCAGGACCTTATCCAGGCAAAGAATGTACCTAGCTGAGCACAGGACATTTCTAGTAGTCCTTCCTCTGACCGTGTGGCGTCTGTATGGATTTATTTATTGCTTATTTATTCCTGCCACCCAGCCAAAGTCAGGTCTTCCCTGAGGACACCTGAAATGCAATTTCCTGTGTTCTTACTGGCAAAACTTAAGTTGTCATATCTGATAAGAGAGAACAAGATAGCTTCTTTTCTTTGCCATTGAAAGGTGATAGGAGAGCCAAGAGGTGATAGGAGAGCCGGGAGATGAAAGGAGATAGTTGGGAAACTTCCTTTACGAGAGCAGTGCGTGGGAGACCCCAGATGCCTGTCCTTTGTGCTGTACCCAGGATGTTCCGACCTGTGTTAGCTCTTCCGCTGTACTAACTGCAGTCTGCTTGGAGAAGTGACTTTGTCACTGCTTCAGTCAGAAAAGACCAGGGCTTCCCATCATGCACGTACGATATCACCGGCACTCTCGTTGTAACCCGTAATCGGTGTTGCCTCGTTTTGGCTGTATCTTTTTTTACCTTTCTCTCTCTGTGAGAAAGTATTTTGTACTCAGCTTAATTTTCCTCTTAATAAAGTGGTAGTGCCTGAAAAGTAAGTTCTCTTGGAAGAGTTTTCTTTTCAGATCTGTGGGCAAACACATTCTGCTGTGTTTAACAGTAAGATGTTGACTCCTTGTGAGTACGCTGTCTTTCGGAGATCGCTTTGCCTGTGCCTCCATGGGGGAAAAAAAAACCCAAACCACCCAACAAATTTATTTTGGGGAAATAATTACCTGAACTGAGATGGAATCAATGCCCCTGGGTAACAGGGCTCAGCTTGAGCTGTAAATCTGCAACCTGCATTACGTAGTGGGAATCAGTCTGGTAAGGAAGCAGAAGTCGCTACAGATGCTGGAGGCTGGCCCTTAGAGGGGAGCTCAAGTGACCCATGGTGGTACTTAAAGTGCTTCACGACTTGGCGTTTTTCAGTGCCTGGTTTTCAGTGCTGCAGGGGATGGTGTTTAGCCCAGATTTGTCACTTCGACGTGGCAATGATGTGCCCAGAATAGTCTTGGGAATCCCTAGTTCGGCAGTTAGGATTCACGCATCCCAACAGGCTCTGCTCTTACCTCTGTGCTCGTGCTATCGCTCCTTCAGCAACAAAATTCAGTGTCTTCTAACTGATGTTTCTTGAAGCATGTAGGAGGGGTTCAGCCCGTGGTGACCAGGGTATGATAGTGGCTATTAATTGTATTCTCTTACCAGGAAACAGTAGATGAAAGTCGCAGGCGCCTAACACTTCACCTCTCCTTGTTCTAACAAAATCCTTTTGATTCTGTTGGTTTTAACCTTTTTAAGCTGTTTCAGAATGTGTGTGTGGGTTTGGTCCAAAAATGCAGGTGCTCAAAGCTTGAGACAGCGGTGTCTGTTGCCTTCTCCTTGTCCTAGATCTCAGCTGTTTGAAACAAAAGTCCATTTGCTCTGTATTTTGTGCCACAGTTCAGATGTCAGGGGTAGAGCCGGAGCCATTTGGTTAAAAGAAAAAGGTTTCTGACTTTTGCCCAGTCTTGGAAGGAGAAGTGTTCCCCAAACTAGGCTTAGGACAGAAACCATCTCCCGGCTGCTCCAGGCTTGAGTCTCTTGAAGTTTCCTTTCTGCTCTTAATGGACACAAGCAGAACTTTCCCCGTAAGGTGCGGGGAAATGGGGCCCGACCCTCAGAAGCTGCCAGTACTGGAGAGCTTCTTGCCCTTTCACAACCACCACCAGCGGTCCTGCTGGGAAAGCCGCCACCCCTTCGCTTAAAAATCACCGGCCTCGAAGGTGGCTGGGATGTACCGCTCTCGGTTCACCACATAGATATCTATAGTATGTATGTATGTATGTATGTACCACCAAGCCCCCGAGCATTCGGGGGGTTAGCAGCCGTGCCCGACACGGTCTCGGGAGGTTTGTGAGAGTGAAGGCTGTGGGGGGAGCGATGCTAACCTGTCTCTTTTCCCTGTTCCAGGTGAATGCACAATATTTGCAGCCGTTCGGGATTTGATGGTTAATCTTACGCTGCCCCCTGGTGGGCGTCCCTAGACACTTTTAAAAGGAGGCTGAAAGGGAGACAGAAACCACAAACACACAAAAAAACCCACACCCCACACCCCACCTCCCCCCCCCCCACCCCCCAAGAGCTAACTATAATAAACTGGCAAACTTTCAGGGATGCACTTTCATCAAATGAGTATCACCACGACTTTTGTATAGTGCTGTTGTATAGTGTGTTTTAATGGGAGACACTTCAGACTAGGTAATAGATTGAAGTATCAGCTTGCTGGTAATAGATTTAATATTCTGTTTTATACTATAAAGATTATGAAAATGCCAAACTCGTTTGTTTTTTTCTGTTTTTTCTTATGTTTTGGTGTAATAGTCTTTTTTTAAGGCAGGTCTGTCATTTTTGAATACTGTAAAACTGTGACAAACTTTATATTGAAGCTGTATTTTAATATGACTGCTTTGAATCCTTAAACAATTTATTTGGGCTTGTTGTAAACATGTCCCCAAAAAGCAATATTTAATAAACTGGATTAAAAAAAACCAAACTTTAAACCTTGTATCATCTTAAACTTTATTCCTCTCTGCTATGGCCACTGGCTAGATCTGTTGTATTCACACTTACTTGGCTATCTCTCTGCGCAGTCTATTTCTCCTACATGCTGTGAACTGGAAGAAAAAAATAAACAAACAAACAAACAAACAAAAACCCCAAACAAAACCCCAAACTTGTTTTTCCTGTGGGTTTGATTTGTTCCAAGTCACGGGAAAACAGAGTTTGTTCATTTTCCTGATTGTGTAAGTAACCAGCAATTCCTTAAAGCAATGCTTGGTTTCTTAGTCATAAGGAGCCACATCTGTTCTGTCCCAAAAGCAAAGTCTATGAGAAGAAAGCACCTTTTTTTCATCTGTCATGGAGTTTGTCAATATAGACACCTCTATAATAATAGACTCTTACTTGTCTTACTGTAAAGGCAGGTAAGGTGGTAGCTTGCACCCTGAAAGGGAAGAGGCTGATCCAAAAGAGAAACCACCTCACACTTAGCTCTTTGGTTTGGGAGTATGTAGGTAACTTTGTCTGTGATGGCTGAAGCCTCTTCTACATGACCAAAGTTTCCATCCTCAGGAGTTACTCTGTCATTACCCGTTTGTCCTCATGGCTCAGTATTCTCTTAATTTTTATGGAGTTCATTGGTTTCCTGACTTCCTCCAAGAGCAGCTTTGTGCTGTGCTGCCTCGCTCCCCCCTGCAGAGCTCTGTCTGCTCCCTGCTCAGCTGAAGGATGTTTTAAGCTCCATTTAAAAACCATGTGGTGGATGGACTCCAGCCTGCCGTGCTGTCTCTAAGGCTGCCCATTGCCCCTGCAGCTGTCACAGTGCACAAAGGAATGAGCGAATGGGTCTCTCAAAGCTTGTGCCATTAGAAATAATCCATTGGTTGGTTGGTTGGTGTCTGCTTCAGATGTCTTTGGGTATTGGTACTATCATGGCACTTCTCTACCCCGTGTGTAGTGCACAGATGGGTGTGCACGTTCTGCTTCTGAAATACCAAACTCATGCGCTGGAGTGAGAGTGGGAGTTGGACCCCACTTATAGCATCCCTTCTAACTCAGCGTATTCTATGATTCTATGCTATGATTCTGTGATTTACTGAGAGGGTGGTTGGGCACTGGAACAGGCTCCCCAGGGGAGGGGTCACAGCACAGAGCTTGGCTGAGATCAAGAAGTGTCTGGACGATGCCCTCAGTCCCATGCTCTGAATTGGCTGGCCCTGTATGGAGCCAGGAGTGGGACTCAATGATCCTTATGGGTCCCTTCCAACTCAGGAGATTCTCTGGTTCTATGATTCTAAAACCCCGCTGATCTAGATTGTGATGGTTCTGTATTTCTGTCTTTTCACAATTAAATGGATGTTTTAAAACCAAGAGGCCGTAGGAGGCGATGCGAGCACGTCTGATAGCGGCCAGCTATTATGCTGGCCACCCGTCTGGGTTCCAGAGCTGAGCAATCCTGGGCACAGAAGCAGCTTCCTGGCAGCGCAGAGAAGTATCCGCCGCTCTTTGCGCTGAGGGGACAGTGACACTGCTGGCAGGCGAAGGGGCTCCCTGCTTGAGGGGGGGAGGTGCCTCCCCTTTCCCTGAAAGTGCCACAGTGACTCCGCATCCCGCGGTACTTGCAGGCTGTGTCTCGATACACCTGCCTGTGGGGTGAGCGTGTGAGAAACTGCATCATCCAGAGAAACACCGCAGGGCTGACCTGATGCGCAGGTCTGGCGTAGCGATGTTAGCCGGCGTCAAATGAGAACACACAACTTTCCAACTATCCAAAAAGCCAGCCCAGGTGACAGCAAGAGACTTTGTGGCTTTCCAGGTAATGAACACTGCTCATGTTAAAGGTTTCCTTAATACAGAAAAGAGGGGAGGGGCTTTTCTAAGCCCCACAAACACTCAGCCAAGGAGCTGAATTGAGGTGAGGTGTTAGCGCTTGTGAGTTCTTTGGGTTTGGTTGGTTTTTCTTCCTTGGAACTAAGTTTACTTGCTCTCCTTAACACTTGAGCGTCCTGCTGGTTGCCTTTGAGACTGCAGATGTTTTAGCTGAGCTTACAGACACCACAGAAAGTGAGTTCTGATAGTAAGTAGCTGAGGCAAACCAAGGCTCCATAAAACCAGAAGCTGCAGTGTGTCTCTAGGCACGTGCTCAGTTTTGCCTGTTAGGCGACAGTTACTCTAGTTGGCATTTTAAAGCAAAATCTTCTGTATGAAAAATAGCAGGAGAGGATTTGAGTCGTTTTAATCAGATTTATGATAAACTGCCAAAGGCGCTGCTTCGGAAGCTGTGCCATGCTGATTGTTTCAGCTCAAGTGGTTGGAGCTGATCCCCTGGCCCAAATTTTCCATGTACCACAGAAAATCCAAATTTTTTTTAAGGTAGGAATGTATTTCAATAATTCAGTATGTAATTGAGATGCATTCACCCTATGTGGCAGCCAGACTGCGGCTACAAAGCTGCAGCTGCCGTGCAGCCACCTCCTCGAGGGAGCTCAGCATTCAGGTTAAACCACGAGGACTTGCGCCCCACGAGGCTTTTCCTGCGGCGCTGGTGGCTGTTCAGCCAGCAGGTCATGATTCCTTGTGGAATGTTTTTAAGACCTAACTGTGCCCTGGGGAGCGTTGCAAGCCCAGGAAGCAGCGCTGAGCTGCCCCTTCCCTCCCTGATGCTCTCCCCCGTGTGCTCCCAGCCCCTCAACGTTTTTCCAGAGGCGTAATTAACAACTTTGGGAAATGACCCCGTGTTAATGGCTTTTGCAGGAAACATCCCGCCCCCTGCTCCAAAAGATAAGAGATGGTGAGGAAGGGCTGTGCAGGACAGCACGGGATGCAGAAACCCACTGTAGCCTGAGGCTGGGCAGCTTGGATTCCTGCCCCAAGAAAGAGAAGGAGGTGGAGACAGAGCCCCTGGAGCGGGACTGTGCAGAGCCCCCCTGCACCCAGCCCTGAGCGACTGGTGTGAGTGCTGTGGGGAAAATGGTCTCTGCTCTGTGAAATGAGGGTCACAGGGGTGCGAAAGCATGGTGTTTGGGCTTGTCACTGACTGGTTTTTCACCTCCTGTGATTCCCCACCACCACGCGTTTTGAAAGGCTGCAGCTGCCAGCGTGGAGCAGCTTCAGCTCCACCTGAAAGTTTCTTTTGGGGAGCAGAGGCTAAGGGGGGAATTTGTCAGACTACACAAAAGCAGCGCACTAATAGTCTGCTCTGAGGTGGGGAAGGATTTTGCTGAGATCCTTGCCCCTCATTAAGGCAGGCAGCTCGCAGGGTAGAGCAAGCCCAGGTGAGAATCATAGAATCATAGAATGGTCTGGGTTGGAAGGGACCCCATGGATCATAGAGCTCCAACCCCCCTGCCACAGGCAGGGCCACCAACCTCCAGGTCTGGATCTACACAAGGTTGCCCAGGGCCCCATCCAACCTGGCCTTGAACACTTCCAGGGACGGGGCATCCACTACTTCTCTGGGCAGCCTGTTCCAGCACCTCATCACTCTTTCTGTAAAAAACGTCCCCCTAATATCTAATCTAAACCTTCCCTCCTTTAGCTTTAGTCCATTCCCCCTTGTCCTGCCATTATCTACCCTTTTAAAAAGTTTAATCCCCTCCTGCTTATAAGTTCCCTTCAGGTACTGGAAGGCTGCAATGAGGTCCCCCCGCAGCCTTCTCTTCTCCAGGCTGAACAAGCCCAGCTCCCTCAGCCTTTCTTTGTAGGGCAGGTGCTCCAGCCCTCTAATCATCCTTGTGGCCCTCCTCTGAACCCTCTCCAACAGTTCCACATCTTTCTTGTATTGGGGGCCCCAGATCTGGACACAGTACTCCAGATGGGGCCTCACGAGGGCAGAGTAGAGAGGGACAATCACCTCCCTGTCCCTGCTGGCCACCCCTCTTCTAATGGAGCCCAGGATCCCATTGGCCTTGCGAGCTGCAAGAGCACACTGCTGGCTCATGTTAAGTCTCTCGTCCACCACAATCCCCAAGTCCTTCTCAGCAGGGCTACTCTCAAGAAGCTCTTCTCCCAGTCTGTATCTATGTCTGGGATTCTTCCGACCCAAGTGCAGCACCTTACACTTGGCAGAAGGGGTCCCTTCCTTCCCTCTCCTCTGCCACGCCTGGGGATGCACCTGCCTCCCCCAGTACTCTTGCCCGCAGCCTCCCACATGCCTGGTGCCCCACTGGCAAAGACCCCCCAGGCCAGCACCGATTTCCCAGCAGCCTGCCCACCACGCACCGTCCCTGTCCCCCTGGCGCTGCCTGCTGTGGCAAGGGCTGCTCTCTGATCAGGCAGCGTGCTCCTTTCTTTCTGCATCTTTATTTTTGAGGCGTCACCCGTGACGAGCACAGCCCTGAAGGCAGCCGGCAAGCTGGCAAGGCAGCCGGCCCGCCCCAAGTGCTGCATGTAAAAGAAACGCAGGGAAGCACTCCCACTCTGGGAAGCTGATTGTGCGGCAGAGGGAAGGAGGGAGGGGGTGGCTTGGGGGAGGCTGTGTGATGTCAGCCAGAGCGCTGCTGCACTTTCAGCGAAGATCTGTGCGGTGTCAATGCCGAAAGCAGGGCTGGCAGCTGCCAGCGGCGTCTCTGGTGCTGTGCTACCCTGGAGCTCCCTGCCATGCTCCTCCAGGTTACACAGAACAGAGTATTTCACTTGGAATGGACTTACAAAGGTCACCTAGTCCTATGGCCTGGCCACTTCAGGGCTGACCAAGTCAAAGCACGTTGTTAGGGGCACTGTCCAAATGCCTCATAACCTCTGATGGGCCCAGGGCACCGAACACCTCTCTAGAAAGCCCGTTCCAGCGTTTGACCACGCTCTGGGTAAAGAAACGCTTCCAAACATCCAGGCTAAGCCTCCCCAGTGCAGCTCTGAACTGTTCCCACACATCCTGTCACTGGATCCCAGAGAGAAGAGCTCAGAACCTCCCTTTCCATGTCCCCTCAGGAAGCTGTAGGGCACCATGACATCACCCCTCAGCCTTTTTCTCTCCAAAGTCCACTCCCCACAGGACATGCAAAATCTAATTCCAGTGGAGACAGCTGAGCCAGAAGTGCCAGGGCTTGGGCTTGGGTTTTGTTCTTTGGGTTTGGTTTTCTTCAATGTGAACATCACCGTGGTTTTGCAAATCTGAATATAGCAATGTACAGCTCTGCTTGTTATTGACAGATTATAAGAGACCAATGGGATGAAGTTTAACGAGGCCAGGCCAAGTGTAGAGTCCTGCACTTGGGACATAACAACCCCATGCAGTGCTAGAGGCTTGGGAGAGACTGGCTGGAGAGCTGTCAGGCAGAGAAGGACCTGGGGGTGTTGGTTGACTGCAGGCTGAATATGAGTCAGCAGTGTGCCCAGGCAGCCAGGAGGGCCAATGGCATCCTGGCTTGTATCAGACATAGTGTGGCCAGTAGGTACACCTTCCCTGGGTGTGTTTAAAAGAAGTGTAGATGAGGTACTTAGGGATATGGTTTAGCTTAGGACGGGAATTGTTGGACTTAAAGGTCTGATCTTAAAGGTCTTTTCCAACCTTGTGATTCTGTGATTCTGTGACAGCGACGAACAGAAGTCCAGACTGTGCCACTGTCCTACATCAGTGCTTCTCATAGCTCGCTTTTAAGGGAAGGCACCAAAATCTTACTCCGAGCCTCTTTGATTTTCCAGATTTTGCTCCTGGGGAGATTGAAATAAATAAATCAGCACCAGTAACTCCTCCATCCCATCCCAAATCTTTGCCAGGGTGTTCCACATGCTAAAACATGCCGGATTTGCCTGGTTCAGGCATTGGCAGAGCACTGACGAAACGGAGATCACAGAAACTGGGTGGGAACAGGCCAGCCCCAGAGAACTAATTAATTTGCATGATTCTCTTGAGTGAGAGTGTTCTGAAGAGCTTGCTCCTGGCTGGCACCCGCAGGAGTGCACCGGAGACCTTTCTCAGCCAGAACAGGGCTGGACGGCACGGAACCTTCTGGAACACTTGGACTGTGGGAAAGGCTGCTTTTTGGTTTTTGTTTTTGGTGGGGTTTTTCTTCAATAAAAACTGTGACTTTGAACCCAGGTGGGAAGGAAGTTTTGTTTAACCCTTTGGTTTCCGGCTGCGAGAGGATGCTTAACATACGCGTACGCTCACTGCTTTTACTTGAGGTGCCCCTGCCTGCTGGACCTCGCGGCATTGTCCCACATCTGCCCGTGTTTGGCTGCTTTGATCACACCTCACACATTCTCCCCCCCTCCCCGGTACGGCCTCTGGTTCATTCCCACACCTTGGAGCCTTTGGAGAGAAGCTGACCGGAGAGCCTCGAGAACAAAAAAGCAACTGGACACCAGCCGGGGTCCAGCTGTGAACCGCTGCCCACGTTGGCAATTTCTGACCTTACCCACACCTTGGGCACGGGCCTGCAAAGCCTGTGCTGCCAGAGCCCCATTTTCCTGCTCAAAATAAGCCTCTGGTTCCAACAGCCCCTGCGATCACAGGGCTAACAGCTTCCTCCAGCCTTCCTCCCCGTACAGCTCCCCCTTGTTTTCCTCTGCAGCTCAGGAGATAAAATAAAGCTCTAAGCAAATGTGGCGTTTCCTCCTCCTCCTCCTCCGCTCCTCTATTGTCACAGATGATTTGATAGAACAAATCTAATTTTACCTTTAGCAAGTGGGGTGGGTTTTTTGGTGGGGTTTTTGTTGGTTTTGTTGTTGTTTAACCAGCAATTCTTGTAATGACAGTGGAAATGTTTTTTTAAACAAAGCGTTGATTTTTCTCAGGAAAAACATCCTCCAGCTTTAGCTTCCTCTGGTTCCACGTTATTTTTAATAAAATTTGTAGTAGGTCTTCAATTTATATGAGTACTTTTAACCTCACTGTCACCTGGGAAATACATGGCTCCATAAGGAAATGAAAGGAGGTATATTTTTTTCCCTTTAACTATTTGATACATCACAGTTACTGGCTACTTTGCCTCGCTCTATACTGGGTAAGGACACAGGACTATCCCTTCAGATAGAATATTTTCAGCATTTCAAAACCAAGCTTTTTGTATCGGGGTGGTTTTCCACTTCTCATCCACTTTGGGGAAGAGTGCCACCCTGTGCATGGTTACCTCCCTCCATCCCTCCCCGTCCTGACCATCAGCGCTCTGTTGCCAATACCTAGCATTTCATAAACTTTAATCTGAGAACCTTGCACAGAATCACAAGGTTGGAAAAGACCTTTAAGATCAGCAAGTCCAACCGTTCCTGTCCTGTGCTAAACCATAGCCCTGAGTACCTCATCTACGCTTTTCTTAAATACATTCCAGGTCAGTGACTCAACCCCCTCCCTGGGCAGCCTGTTCCAGGCCCTGACAACTCTTTCAGTGAAGAATTTTTTCCTAACATCTAACCTGACCCTGCCCTGGTGCAGCTTTGTGCCATTCCCCCTTGTCCTGTCTCCTGTCGGCTGGCTGAAGAGACCATCGCCCACCTCTCCACAACCTTCCTTCAGGTAGTTGTAGGTGGTGTTAAGGTCTCCCCTCAGCCTCCTCTTCTCCAAGCTAAACATCCCCAGCTCCCTCAGCCATTCCTCGTAAGATTTGCCCTCCAGCCTCTTCACCAGCCTCATTGCCCTTCTCTGGACTCACTCGAGGACCTCAATGTCCTCATGGTGAGGAGCTCAGAACTGGACACAGTACTTGAGGTGTGGCCTCACCAATGCCAATAGGGGCACAATCACCTCCCCAGACCTACTGGCCACACTATGTCTGATACAAGCCAGGATGCCATTGGCCTTCCTGGCTGCCTGGGTACACTGCTGGCTCATATTCAGCCTGCAGTCAACCTACAACCCCAGGTCATTCTCTGCCTGACAGCTCTCCAGCCATTGTTTCATTTCACAGATTACTTCATAAATTTGTTTCCGACATGGAAACCGAGGTATTTTCCCTGGACTCTCAGCACCAAAAACCCTTCTGGTGTTTCAGCACTGGACACAGCAGAAATGTTTTTGTCTGTCTCCGTTGGAACACTTGCAGAGCCTGGGGATATGGTGTAGCCTTATCCCCCATGCACTGCACGAGCTCATTGCTGCTCCCAGGAACCACTCTGGTAGCAAGAGCTTCTCAGGGTAGCAGTAGGTTTTCCAGGCCCGAGCAGGCTTTCCTCAGAGCTGGTGTCCCCAGGAGCCTGTCTGCTTTTAAGGACAACTTGATTATAAGGCTGCAAATTGTTTTTTTCTTTTTCAACACTGTAGCATAAAAAAAGGTCTTTGTAATCTGGGGAAATGATTTTCTCTTGACCACGAACATCAGATGACACCTTATTAAATGTTACTTCAGTCCATGTTCATGAACATGTCAGAAGCTCAGGTGACCTCAGCAGCCTTTCAGCCACCTTCATGGCATGGGCAGGCTGCTGAAAAATGGGGCAAGGGCAGCTGAGATCACCCCCCCCTTTTCTGTCAGGGAGGGTCCACGTGCAACAGTACGGTCAACTATGGATGTAAATGACAAAGTGAGATGATGAATGATCTGTGCCGCGGGCAGCTGCGCCAGAGCTGCAGCAAAGCCGCTTAGCAGTGCTGTTGATCCGGCTTTGATGGGCTGAGAAGCAACTGGATGTTTCATGCCATGTCCTGTGTCTCACCCAGCTCCTGCTTTACAACAGCACATGTAAAACACTGGCTCTTCAGATGGAAATGTCCCAGAAGCTGACCGGTCACAGCACGAGCAGTTTTTTAATGCCAGGATATATTAAAACAACCTGCCATCACCATAACCTGTAATGCTGTACCGGGCATCTGCTGCATCTTGGGCTTCTCTAGATCCCAACTCTGATTCACAGCTGATGCTTTTTAAAGCAATTTTAACCACTGGTGGTTTTTGCAGTTCATGGGAGACACCAATATCAGACAGGCTTGTTTCTGGCTGGAAAACACACAGCTTTGTGCTAGAAAAAAGGTATCAGGAAAACCGAGGAGCTTCAGGTAGCAATGCTTCCTTCCACCAGAATTTTGTCTGCCTGTGCTCCTCCAACGCTGGCCAGAGATGCAGATCACAAAGAATGTTTTGGAAGACAGGTGCGCAGAGGTTACAATGTTTTGAAGAACAGAAACAGATTTAACAGAGTGAAGAGCTTGAAGATGAAAAAAACACAAGTAAGACTGTAAATATATCTGTTTTCTAGCTAAGGTGATGCTATATGTGAGAAGGGGATTCGTACAGGAACATGGCAGGTTGCAGGATTTAAAGACTTGAGCTTTTTATGGTTTTTTTCCTCTGCCAAATACTCGAGGCTCCAGCAAGTGACAACTCCTACACAGAGCTGGAAATGACAGCAACTGGGACGTGCTTTACCGCTGCCAGAGATCCCAGGATTTCAGCAGCTGAGGAATTTGTGAAGAATCAGGTCTGTGATGTTAACAGGAATCCTGAATCCTGTTAAGAATCGGGAAGTGGCCAAACATGGGGTGGAGGGAAGAAATAAAGGCAATTCCTGCATAGTTGAACTCCTGGGAACATCTGGGATAATGGGGGAGGGGAGCGGGAAGAGCGCAGAAGAGGAACTAAAATGCAACATCACTGTTTGTGATGTTTAAATCTAGATGAGGAAGCCAATCTCAAAACGAGGATCCTGATTCCTATTGTGACACATCAGGTGCTGCTTTCCCAAGAAAGCCCAGGGGGATGGAGCAGTCTGCACAGCAGCTAGCTCGGCCTGGGGGCACAGGAGGCTCTGGCCCTGCCCTGTGGCAGCAGGGAAGACAGACTTGGGAGTGCCTTTCTAAAGTCCCAGGCCTTTGGCTGCTAAGTGGGACAAGTCGCTCCTTGGCAGGGTGGAGGAAAAGCTGGAGGAGGCAACAGCAGGCCCCTCCGGACTGCCAGCAGCTTGTGCCCTTGGTGTCCCCAAGTCAGGGAAGAGGAAGGAGAGAGGGACGGAGGGTGGGTGGATGACCAGGGCCTTGAAACAGTCCCATGGCATCAGTGGCTGCCAACGCGGGACAATGCTTCTTTCAGCTTCATGCCTGGCCCCTGGAACTCCCTCTGCATTCCCTTCAGTACCAACTCTTCCTTTCCCTTGGATAAAAGAGGATAATGACAATTAGTGACCCCTGTGCTGCAGGCCGACTAAAGGCCATCATGGTTTGACACTACCCTTTCTGCCTTGGCACACTGCTTTTCCTGGTTTGCTTGTGGTTGGTGTTGGTACACTTGTTTTGGTGTTCACCAGAGCTAACACAGATCAGAGGCAGCTTGTGGCAGCCTGCAACACCTTTGGGGTGTCTGGTACAGGCAGGGGTTTGCTGCAGATGTCTTTACTGGACATCTTAAAAAGATGGTGGATGTACTCCTGTCAGCCGCCTGGGTTTGTAAATCCTCCTGTCGGCAAAATACTGAGCATACTTTAACATCTCCCATAAAACATCTCCACATTTTAAGAAAGGTATTTTTTGATTGGGGGAGGAAGCTGCTTCCATCATTTATAATGGCCAATTGTGTGCGCACGTGCCAAAGAGATCAAGACTAATTCACACAGAGAGCAAGCGCTTACCTCGGCTCTTGCATGCCCCAGTCCCACCTCCTCACCCCACCAGCTTCTCTGCCTGACCCGCAGGCGACTGCACTTCCTTTTTCCAGCACGTGTGCCTGCCAGCTTACCCAGAGCTACTCTGTCCCTTGGAAGACAGATGACATTCAGTAATGAAACAGAGCCTCTCTGCTCCCAAGGGTGTTTGTCACAACGCAGGGCACATCTCCCTGAGGAGTTTCAGAGGGCAGACCTGCACATTCACCAGCGCGGCTTAGGTGGTACCGACTTACCTGTCTGCAAATCACAGAACTACAGACTGGTTTGGGTTGAAAGGGACCTCAAAGCCCATCTCGTTCCAGCCCCTGCCATGGGCAGGGACACCCTCCACCACACCAGGTTGCCCAAAGCCCCATCCAGCCTGGCCCTGGACACTGCCAGGGAGGGGGCAACCACAGGTTCTCTGGGCAGCCTATGCCAGGGCCTCACCATCCACACAGGGAAGAATTTCTTCCTTACATCTAGCCTAAATCTACCCTCTTCCAATTGTAACCCATTCTCACTTGTCCTATCACTCCATGTCCTTCTAAGAAGTCCCTTCCAAGCTTTCCTGCAGCTCCCCTTTTAGGTACTGAAAGGCTGCTATAAGGTCTCCATGAAGCCTTCTCCAGGCTGAACAAGCCCAACTCCCTCAGCCTGCCTTCATAGGAGAGGTGCTCCAGCCCTCTGATCATCTTCACAGCCTCCTCTGGACTCGCTCCAACAGTTCCATGTCCTTCTTATGTTGGGGACTACAGAACTGGACACAGTACCCCAGGTGTGGTTTTATGAGAGCAGAGTAGAGGGAAAGAATCACCTCCCTTGACCTGCTGGCCATGCTCCTTTTGATGCAGCCCAGCATACAGTTGGGCTTCTGGGCTGCAAGCGCGCATTGTCCACCCATGTCAAGATTCCCATCCACCAGCACCCCCAAGTCCTTCTCTGCAGGGCTGCTCTCTATCACATCATCTCCCAGCCTGTATTGATGATGAGGTTTGCCCCAACCCAAGTGCAGGACCATGCACTCGTCCTTATTGAACCTCATGAGGTTCATGTGGGCCCACTTCTCCAGCTGGGTGACTTTCCTAGGGGTGGCTGCCCCAGCTAGAGGTGGCAGTGGCATCTAACTGCCTCCTCTCAGCTCCATCAGCTAGCCAAGACATGGCAATAGGTCAGTTGAAAGTAATTGGTACAGCGGTTTGATGGGGTTTTTCCTTGTTTTCTTCCAGCAGCGCAGACTAAGAGCGACAGAAACGGACCCTCAGGAGCTGAGAGCTGTCTCATCACTTCAAGGCGCTTTTCTTTCCAAGCTGATGCTGTGCATTAGCCAAGATGATGATTGATGACCAACTGCAGGATGTGGCTAGAGCTCCCCTTTAGCTCTGCCACGTTCCAAATGCTGTAATTGGTTATGTGGGTGCGGGCATGGCCAGAGACTCCTTTTTTGTCTTTCCTTGGGTACCCTGACCACGACATTTTACGGAAGTACTTAAAAGAAAGGGGTCTATCAGGGAAGCAGGCAGGCAGCACTGAAGTCTTTCAAGTCTGTGACCTTACAGCGTTGGCTATAAGCTTAGCAGCTAAATTACTACAAATTTATCCTACCCATACTGTTTCCATCCCTGTTGCCTAATGGAAACCATATGCTCACTAGATTAAGGACATGTAAATTTGTCATCATAAATTCACGCACTGGAGCATAATTACAGTACAATTTGACCGCCTTTATACAAACATTTGGTGCCACCATGAATCTTGTTTCCCTCAGGAAGTGTTCTAAATATTCAGAATGTGTGTGCTCATGCCAAGAACTCAGCTACGTATTTCTGGACATATTGGGTAATACCGTTGGCATTATTAAATCCCATTGCCAGTGTCCTTTAGCGTGAAGCTGTGCTTCAGGAACAGAAGAATCTCTGTTTAAACTCTGAAAGCACCATGGCAAGGCAAGTCCCTACTTAAGGATGGGATTACTACCCTAAAAGCTGTCCTCGACCACTTTGAGTACAGACACCATTTAGCACGACACTGACCTATTCTAGAAAAGGATTCCTGACAATTTGGCTGGAGGCATCCATGGGAATCTCGGCAGTTTCAGAGCATGGCCCATCCACTCCTGGTTTTAGACAGCCCACCTCCTCCCTGTCACAGACAGACACCATTGTAGTGATTGCTTCTCCAGCAGCTCAGGGAGGAGAGCGCACTGGAGCAGCCCATTAGGAGCATAACTTCCTGCCATCAGTCAGCTTCTGGTCTGTTCCACAGGAATTCAGGTACCTGGGCTTCCTGCACTCTGTCCATCAGCACTGGCCAGGCAGGACATGTGTTACACATGTCTGAGGAGAAAGAACAGCACAGTGATTTTACAGCGTTGTGCCAGGGCACAAGTCTGAGAAGTATGGGAAGCGGGGTAACGTGCACTAGTGCTCTGCTGACTACAAGACACATTATGCCCCTAAACACAGGAGCACAAGCTGAGGGACCCAAGTTGTCACTTGGACAAGGAGAGAGCAGTCATTCACAGCAAGACCAAAGACTTGCGTGGCCCTAGTTCAGAGACCTGCTGCGGGCCATGGTTCCAAGCAGTGCCTGGAGATGGTAGGGGGGCAGCGGTGGCAGCATCTGCACTAGCTCTGTACAGAGCTGGAGCCTGCTCCCCAATCCAGTGACATACCACATACCAGCCCTGCTCCTCCAGGGATATGGCTTCCCCATACACTGGCTTAGCCTGCACTGGTTTCTCTCCCATCCCTCACCCCCAGAGCTGCAGAAGCCTGTTACTGTTTAGCACCCAGCAAGTAGGAGCAGTCCCTCCAGAGTGACACCTCGCACTGTTGTCAGAGCAGGACAGAAAATAAACTTCTAGCTTCCCCAATCACTCGTTTCTTTAGTTCTGCCCTATCTGAAACCCTGTAGCTCCATCTTCCTTGATCTGCCTCCTTTTTCGAGCCTGCAAAGCTTGTGTGGATCCCCTCTCGCACCTCTACAAAGACAAAAATTCTTAGGAGTATTGCTCAGGGCCTGTAGAAGAGAAAATTAAACTAAAAATATGCAACCCTTGCTCAAGAAAAAAATTTTTCTAGAGCCCACTTCAGCATAGCCAAAAATTAGCGATAGAAGGATGGCAAAGCTCATTGTTATTGGAGGGGGGAGTTATTTTCTTTAGGCACAGATGATTACTTCTTTACTAGACTCTAGCAGTGTCCTTGTCATCTCAATTAAGCTGACCTGTAAATCCCAGCAAGCACTTCCAAGGTTGCTCAACATTTCCGTTTCAATGTGGTTCCTTCATTTCTACTTCTTTTTTTTCTTTTGTCCTTTTAAAAGGCTGGAACATAATATTTACACATTTCAGATCCGCTTCAGGCTTCCCTTGCCTGTCTTGCAACAGCAGTGCATTGGCTGGAAGAACTCTGAAAGTTGCTGTGCCTGCTGTAGAGAAATCTGGAAAGTTGAAGCCTAGGTGTTGCGGCTTCCTCCTGCCAAGTTTTTGGGGTGGTTTTTGGGCTGGGCTTGTATTTTTAGTTTGGGTTTGTTTGGGGTTTTTTTTTTACAATTTACATTCCTGGAATGATTTAGTTTAAAGAGAATGATTAATAGCAGGTCTAATGCTGTTGACAGCACTTTCATTCTAATTACCTGAATTCTAAGTAGGAAAAGGCCATTCCTGGTTCAGGGATCAGCATGGTAATTGCCTGTTTAGCAGTTAAGGGGCAATACCATTGTACAACAAAACGTGTCTTGCTTACCCAGCCCAACTAAAGCACAGTGGCCTTCAGAGTGGTGCCAGAAGTAGCTCGTGCTGCACAAAGGAACAGGTATTTAAGAAACAGCACACATCAGAGGGCTCGAGAGCAGCTTCAGGGCCAGCTGGGGCCTCCAGCCACGAGAACAAGCAAACGCAGTACTAACACCAGCGATGGGAATTCAAATGTGGCCTTCAAAGTAGTCTTAGATTGGCTTTAAAATGTAACATTAGAGCCCACAGCAGCAGCAAGCTGCAGGAACAGCACTGATGGCATGACCGTCTCAACAGCAGGTCCTGCATTTAAACAAACTCTCCTGCCAACTTCAGACTGATTACAATGCAGCTACCTAGGTACAGTCACTGTAAACAATGTGCTCCTGCAAAACTCTGCACCAGCATCTGAAGCAGACTATTTATCTAATTAAACCCCTGAATTAAGTAAACTAGAAATGCATTTAATTCAATATAGACCATTAAGAAGCTCAAGTTGAAGTAAATCCTGACCAAAAAGTCTGTAACGTGACTAATTTTCAGGCAATCAACACTTCACTTTGTTCAAAATGAAGGACCCACGGCCCAGAGAGCCTAACCTGGACTTGGGAGTCCTAGTACTAGGTAGTAGATGTGCAACATGTTTTATCCCTTTCTTTTACCTCCTTAAAAGGCCTTGCTGAAACTTTGTCTACAGAGTGGCAAGAGGAGATCAAACTTCCTGACACTAGAGAAAGTTTGGCCTATCAGAATCATGGTGTAGCATATTTTTACCCCAGAAATACTATTCTTCCATATGACAGAACCTCTCTGAGAGGTTTTTCAGAAAGTCACAATAAAGCTTCCCATTTAACTTCAGATAAATTACAGCACCTTTACTCAAGGCAGAGCCGAGCTCCTCATTTCCAGTAGTACACAGGGCCACCGTACCATGTTTTGTGATCACTGCACAGAAAGCTCACGCAACAAGTCTCAGAAACAGAGCTTAAGCATCTCCTCAAGGAATAAAAGAATTCCTAACAACTGTAAATCAGTAGCTAGACATTTCAAAGAGTGATTTTAAAATATCAGAGAACCAATTGCAGCATTGTTTTTCAAAGAGTATTTTAACATTTTAAACCCCTCAGTATGGTTGAAGACAAGCAGAATCCTATGAAGTGGCTTACTGTATTTCAACTGGTTTGTATGACAGTGGTCACTCTTCCTGCCACTCACATTTTTTTTAAGGTATAGTTTAGTTGGAAAGATTCTATTAATATACTACCCACCCCCTTTCTTACCCTAGATGATGCTTTCTGCTGAAGTTCTCGCATAATGTCTTCCATATGTCATCTCAAAACAAAGTAATTTAAAACCATATATAGACTATCACACAACAGGTTACTTAAAGCATTAGGATTCGTGCCTATCAAACAGGATGCTAGAACTGCATTTTAGTTGTTTTCATAGTAAGTCATACAGCTTCATCAGATGGATGTGATTCTTATCAAAACATTGCAAGTGTGTTACAGAACGTGCAATAATTAGACTGCGCCTTCTTGTTAGAAGAACCAGCAGCGTGACTTCTCCTTTCTATCTATTGATCTTAATCACCCAGATAAACCTTAAAGGCATTAAAAGTAATTTCAAATTACTGCAAAATATACCAAACTGGATTTCCTGGGCTTAGGCAAAGAGTTGCAGTCTGTTACCCAATTCAACATGAACCATTGTCCAGGATTTCCAAGGAATGAACAACTCCAACCCCTCTGAATCCAACATTCCCAGTAAATAACAAACTAACGCAATGAGCAGATCTTTTCAGGAATCATAGAATCATAGAATCGTAGGGGTTGGAAGGGACCTCAAGAGATCATCGGGTCCAACCCCCCTGCCAAAGCAGGCTCCCTAGGACATATCACTCAGATAGGCATCCAGACGGGTCTTGAATATCTCCAGAGAAGGAGACTCCACCACCTCCCTGGGCAGCCTATTCCAGTGCTCTGTCACTCTCACTGTGAAAAAGTTCTTCCGCATGTTGGTGCGGAAGCTGAACAAATCTCTCCTAACAGGGAAAGTTTAGCACATTAGAGGACAACAAGATGAAAAAAGTGATTTCCATTCACATCGTTGCAGCCTGGAAGAATTCCTTTTACCACAAGAGCAAATGGGCTTCTAAAAAGTAGGCAGTTCTAAACAAGACCGAAGCCACATATTAACCACTTGTTTTAACCACACTCGCTATTTTGTTTAGGAAAATTAATCCATACAAGATGATCTTCCAAGATTTGCTTTTGAGAGAGTTAAAACTAAATTGTTACAGACTTAGGCTCACTGTCACACAGGCCCACTGCCAGCGCCTCGTTCAGCTAAGCTAATGCTGAAAAGAAGTAGCCATACCTATGAAGCCACAAAGAATAAATGCATTCAAGAAGAACTGTTCTTTCCTTTATTGAATGGTTGAAGCAGGACTATAATCCAGGCATATTTAAATCAAGTCTTGGTCCACTCTTAATAATCGAAAAATTTGATTTTTTTTTAATAACATCAACACAAATGGAAGGAATACGAAGCATCAGAATAGGAACTTTCAACTGTACATGACGTTAGACCATGATCCGACTGGTGCTACTTCAGTACTTATACACTCCACAGTACAGACCAGCAACAACAGGGTTATTTACCTCCAAATATTTAAAGTTCTAGGTAAAGGATCCTTCTGTCTACAGCTCGCTTCTGAGCCATCACCTTGAGATCAAAATGCCATTTGTGCCACTAGAATCGTAATCTTGTAGAAATATTTCTATATTTTGTATTTTACTAAAGAATAACAACTATCCTCTCTGAAGTTACATATAGCCATTATAAATATTTACATCAAACATTTACAACTGGTTCATAATATACAACACAACAGTTTAGCTATAATTTCTACTCTTCCAGTGTCAAAGTTTCAAACAACTTGTTGCTATCATAATTTCAATTGATCAGTTTTGCACACAGCCACAGGCAGTACAGGGCATTTCGAAAACTCATGTCACATGATAAAAAAAATGGAATGATGTGACTTTAATAACAATTAGTCTGGGGATTGTGGTGTGGTTTGGTTGGGGTTTTTTTTAAACGAGCAGATTTCAATTTCTAAATCCCATGTGGTGCAACTACTAACATTTAAAATATGCTTGAGAGGGGGGAAAAAAAAACCCTTAGAAATAAATACACCTTTAAAAAAATTCCACAATTAACCATGTCAGAGTATTTTTTCCACACAGTTTAAAGGATACCTTACTCTTCCTCATTTAATTGCACTGAAATACAGCGTAGTTCAATCCATTCTTATCTTCTGATTTGTCATCCTATAAATAATGCTGTCGTACCCAGGATCCATGTTCCACAGGTTGTAGGAGATAACTATCACAGCCAAAGCAAGACCTATCATCATCCACAGAATGATGTTGAAGATGACAGAGTAGTTGTAGTTGTACGGGTAGGCGAGGTTATACGGATTATCTGTTTCGCTCTGCAATGAAGAAGAAGAAGCGGCGCATTGCTTTACAGCTCGCTGGCATACCGACCACACTGCGGCCACGCTGAGGATCGGAGCAATCTGGGTAGGACAGAGGCAGTTTTGTGCCAGGGCACAAAACGCAGAAGTGATGATGTGACTGAGGTTAATGGAGCCCAAGGGAATGGGCTGGCAGGAGCCTTGTGAGACTCAGTGAGGAGGAACGCAAAGCCCTGGGCATGGGACAGAATAACCCCATGGGACAGAACAGGGTGGGGACTGACTGGCTGGGCAGCAGCTCTGGAGGTCCTGGTGGACAAGGCGAACCAGGAGTCGGCAGGGTGCCCCTGCGGTGACAACGGGCAACTGCACCCTGGGTTGCAAGTCAAGAAAAGCACATTTTTTTCCCAACCCAGGAGGCAGGACTTGCTCACACTATTGTACTGGGGAGAAACATCAGAAATGCACATCCTAACAATACCTAGAGGGAAGAAGTTTTCACAGCAGAAATGGTTAAGCGTTCAGAACAAGGTGTCCAGAGAGGCCATGGGGCTTCCAGCCACAGACTTTTTAAAAACCTAGCTAGACAAGGACCTGAGCAGCCTGATCTAACTCCTAAATTAATCCTGCTTTGAGCAGTAGGCTGCATTAGATGACCTCCAGAGGCCCTTGTCAACCTAAACTACTACACAATTAAGTGAAGTTCAAGACTTCAAGCGGATGCCATCACACCCATGCCCAAACCATAGTCAGGATACTAGTCCTTAAAAAAAAGTTACACTCAAGTGAAGAAGAGATGCAGTTTGGATCACTTTTAGTAAATGAGATACAAAAAAAATGTGCATCCGCTACCTGTGAAGACTGAAGAATGGAGCGAGTCTTCCTCGTGAGGGGAGAATTAAATGCCTTTACAGCCACCACTTCTACTACTGCATTCCCGCTGTACAGATTAAACATCTCATCTGCAAACTGGAAAAGTAAAAGTGATTTAATTTAAAACCTACACTGTGGCCAGGAATTAAGGAGAGTTTTGTTAGCAAGACGTACTAAACCACAAGATGTCAGCTTCACGATTAAGCAGCTTATGGAAAGTTGTAAAAATTTACACTATTTTAGTGTGTAAAGTGCCAACTTTCACCTAGTTTACAAAACGTCTCTATAAAACCCCTCAACCACTGTTCAGCAGACTGTGGCTTAAGACTGCTTTCTGGGCTAAAACTCAGTCTTTCATCCCTTTTGTAAAAGGTCCATCACCATGTAGTTTCCCAGCTGTACATCTGCCAGTTTCAACAAAATATTTAGGGTCTCAACTTTCCACTGGGAAACTATAAACCCAAATATTTTAATCTGGTCCAAAGACTAATAAGTCTAGTATTTAAACATATTTGCCTAACTGAAAATAGGCTAAAGAGTAAAGTTTAGCAAAAACAGCTATTTGGCTGAGCAGATTCATGCTTTTACATTTTTTCATTGTGCTTTTGAAATGCTCAAAAGTGACCAGTCTTAATACAGATTTTATCTAATGATTATGTAATACCTGCTAAGGAATTACTTTCTTGAGCATGTTAATAGATGAGTTGCAGTTATTTTAGAGGCTTGGAAATTTAGATTTATACAATTTTGTGGGCAAGGGGAAACTAATCACTATATAATGAGATAAAGATGTTTCCACATTTCTGAGAGCCAGTTTTTGTGAAAGTTACTGTTTGAATTAAATACAAAACATTTATTTAGAAAAGCAAACATATTCACTCATGTCCATATATGTTTTCAATATATTCCCACTCCTTTTCCCAAAATAACTAAACACATTGTAGAATCGTGTCAACACTTTCCACAGTGACAAACTAACATCTGATTTTAGAACTGCATTTTAAAAACCAAACAACGAAAACAAACATCAGTCAAACCATCACTAATGAAGTGACAATTCAAAGCAGATGAACGTCAATAAACTCACTCTCTTGTAGCTAACACAAAAAAAAGTATTTCCTTAGTATTCCTGTGAGTTTTGATCATTAGATAGAAAAGATACCTTTTGCAAAGAGTCTACAAGAATTTGAGAAGCGTCCTTGAACTGCTGAGAGTCTTCCCCATACCGTTTTCCAACTTCTTCCAAACCAGCCAGTTCCAGCGAATACAGGTCTGGAGAGTGATCTTTGGCTAAGTGCTTGTGTCGAGACAGCTTCGGCACACCAGCGAGGGCAGAGAGAGAGAAACCTATTACAGGGGTTACTTTAAAAACACACTTCATAAAATCACTTTGCTGGGACTAATCCAGCCTCACTTTCTAAAGTCATACTCCATGATGATGAGGAAGTGGAATTCCTTGTCAACTTAACTACAAGGTGCCCACAATTTTTCTTTTCTTATTCTACAGAAGAATGATTATCATGCAGCTTCTATTCTTAAGAGGAGGTTATATACATGTAACACAGAGGTCTAATCAAAAGAAACAGTACACTTATTCACATCAGAACCCTTCTTCTGGAATTGTCATGAAAATAAAACTTGGAGGGAAAAGATACATAACTACAATGCTCGGATACTACTATTCCTTCCACTGAAGCTGCACCTTGCAAAACTGGTTGCAACTTCTGCCTTGCTGTTTTCTATGTACAAAAGTAGTTTATTTAATGACTATCATCCCATAGTCATTAAAATCTAACCAATATCATCCAAATTATCTGAGAGTAGTGATATTTTTGCACTTCTACAGGTGTGAAGCTGCAGCAGTGACATTTGCCTGCACAAGAGAACAGTCTCTGAAAGCAGGGGACTTAATCTCTTCCTAACTTGCCATCTATTTTAACCACAGCATTTCTAGTCTGCGACAAAACCAGTTTCTTCTACCTCATTTTCACCAGCCCTTCACCTAATGTGAACTTCTGAGTTTTCATGACTGTTTCTTTCACTTTTAGGCTGCAGCTTAAAGGATACACACACACAAAAAAATCCAACACCAAAAATCCCAAATCAAGCCCACCAACAAGACAGTAGCTTCCTAGTAAAAAGATCATTAGCAGCTTTTTGCTTAAAAATAGATTAGAATTAAAAGCTCATCCCTTCCTTGGAACATTTGTTTCACAACCACTATTCACGCTACAAAAATCACTACAGTCTTTTCAGATCAACTATTAAGGTGATATTTTGAAGTAAAATAGTGGACAGGACAAAGAACTTAAGTACCATTATACTTCTCAAGTAACAAAATAAATAAATCAATCCCTGGCAAATTCTTCATTGAGTACCCCCTGTGTCTTAGGTATGGAGAAACAGCAGCTCAGAACTCCCCATTCTCACCAACATAACATTAAAAACACCCTACAGATTATTAAGATTCTCATTTTCTTCCACCAGTGTCAGGGCTGATACAAATAGCTTGTGAATGCATTATTGTTTAAATGATGCACCAACTGTTGATACATTTGAATATATCACTGGCTGCCGAGTATCCTGGCTATGGCTTCTCCACCCTTAAGTAAGATCTCTGAACTTTGTGACATAAGATGGGAAAAGTGTTTCAAAAAATCTTACCAGGCTTGCAATATCACGCAGGACTTGTAGTTCTGACAGAAAAAGCAAGTCAACCTGGGGGAAAAGGCAGAAAGAGAGAGACAGGTGTTTCCTCCAATGCAACCAAAGTTAGGAGGGAAGTCTCATTTTCCTGCAAGTCTCAATATTTTATAAGTTATGTCTGTCACAGCATCAGAACACAGTAGAAGAAAATTACTCTTTCAATAGTTACTTACAAATAAATAAAAAAAACCCACCACCCCAAGC
>VZTU01025502.1:4287-119083 GCA_013400835.1 Zapornia atra | reverse complement strand
CACCACCCCAAGCCCCCCCCCCCCTTAAAACTTAGTTCTTCGTTCCGTTAAAAAAAATTACAGTGGTGTCTCCTAGGCACAACAAGGGAAGAAACAAAGGAAAAGCACAAACTAAGAATATTAGGGAGAAAAAAAAATTATAAACACTCCCACAGATTAAAGTTTTTTACCTCGTTGTTTCTGCTGAGGGAGTTAAGAGGAAGGGAGCTGAGAATGGAGTTGTCCTGGAACAAGCGGTTTCGCAGCTGGCGCAGTGTGACAGAAAGATCTTCAAACACGGAGTTTGCCTTGCCCACCATGTACACTCTCTGCAGGAACAGCCATCGTTTAATAACAAAGACAGGTTAGGTTTTAGCTTTTCCAGTCACACATTAATAATCAATCATACTTGCAATCTCTCTCCAACACAAAATATTTCATATAATCAGTTGGTTTTGCTCCAGCCACACACGCAGAAAGAGGTTTACGGTTTAGAACATCCAGATTCAGAAGTGAAGCAATACTCACTTCCTCACTGGGGGCCAGCTGCAAGACCACGGGAGTTTCCTCAGAGAACAAAGTGTGAATAGCATTCGCAACACTGTCAAGACTGAAAGGAACAGCCTGGAAGACAAAGTCTAGTTAGCTTTTTGGGTAAAACACGGCCCAACGGTGTAAAAAAACCAGAATATGCTTAACTGCAGAAGTCTGGAAAAACAGGACAAACTTTTTTTCAGCAAAGAGTATCAATATTTTCAAAGTGAAAACAACAAACAATAGGAGCCAATGATGTGCAAAACAAAAAATCAGCAGGAGTATCTATAAACAGGTAATTTATTTGTATATGTAGGGGACAATACAGTTTTAAGAACTCCAAGGGGCCACAGCCATGTAATTAAGAGTCTTGTTTATCAGCTAGACAAACAAATATAGAAGCAATAGAAGAGGGGAAACCAATCTCAGTGCAAAAGGGAAGTTATGAACCACAGAAAACTGATGACTGGAAATATAACAGTAGAAAGATCAACTGCTGAAACACCATAGAAAAGAACCATATAAAAACATTACTAAGAATAAAAAAAAAATCCTAGCACAGTAAAGTGCCATTATGGGCAAACTAATAAAACTGTTGGTTTTTCTAAACACTTATTTTCAGGTTTCATTTTTAAAAGAAGCAGAGTGGCACATTTCTGTTCACTAGTTAAAAAGCATAAAAATAGTTTTTTTCTAATAAATTTTAGTAATTTGTTCAGTATCGGAGAACCAGTATTTAAGCAGCACCCATTTGGGGCAGCTCATTTGAAACCACCACAGCAGTTAACTGAAACAATTAAAGCCTACAAATATTAATTCCTATTAATGGGAATCAAAGAAAATATGCGTGTGTCCACATCAGAACTTTATCAAAGCTACAAGTGCAAATATGACTGACAGTGTCAAGTAGACGTAAGGTTTCCACACGTTTGCAATGCCTAAAGAGACAGGTACAGACAATCCTAACTCAGTTTTGGTCCAGGTACCACTTCAGGAATGACAATATGTAACTGTGCCTGAATTAGTGAGCTGTGGTTGAAAGCTGATGTGAAAACAGATCTGCATTAAGCTGAATCTGACCAGAGTTCACGTAACATTCCAATTAAACGCTGATTTTTCAGAATAGATTAAAAGACTGCCTGATAGCTGTAAAAGTAACTTATAGGGAGATCGTCGCCTTATCTTGGGGTGTGCAGTATGCTGTTGATATTAAACAAAAAACTATTCAACACTGCTGATGAGGAGTCCACAGTTTGACCAAAATAATGAAATGATAAACAACAATCCTTAACAGGAGCACAGCAGTCACACAGAGCCAAAATGCATGGTAAACTGGGGCAAAGCAAAGTTTTCTAAGATGGACAGAAGCAGAGTTAGCTAACTAGAAATCACCTGAAAAACAACTTATTTGAAAAGGGTTTGTGGGTTTGTAGTGTTCAAACAACGTGAAGAACTGATCCAATATCGCAGCAAAATGGATTAAAGCAGGCAATTCATTTATTACGGAGAAGTGAGCAGGCACTGCGGTTACCAGCATCTTCTAAGTTACTGTGCTCCTGTCAAGAGGTGTGTGGTCAAAATCCTATGACAGGATTAGAGGCAATGGGCATACATTTAGAAACAGGATATTCTATCTGAACACAGGAACAGAGGGTTTTGGTTTTTTTAATGTAATGTTGGTCAAATACCGGCACATGTTGGTCAGAGAGGTTACGGAGTCTCCATCTGTGTAGACGTTCAACTGGACACAGTCCTAGACAGCCTGCTCTAGCTGACCCTGCTGGATCAGGGGGCTGGAGCAGATTATTTCAAAAGGGTCCCTTCCAACCCAAATGATTCTTTGATGCTGTGACAAGTGTGAGAAAAAATGAGTCTCAAAGAGACACAGCAACAGGTAAATGTAATGTTTGTTGCTTTCTTCTGGATACAGTACAACTGAATGGTGTCTCAAAGGGGTGTATTGCACAGTTGAGAACTCAAGGAAAATACAGTGATACAGTACATCAAAGAATCAGCTTCATATAAAATGCTGTTACACACACTCAACTGAAGCAAAAAAACTTAAATGTGGCCTACACACCAATAAGGTGACGTGGGAAGCAACAGATTCTCTGCCTTTTGGTACAAACAGATTAAAACTAGATGCCTTTCAAGGAGAATATGCTTCAGTCAAATGAGTTGCCTCCAATACAGGAGGCTCTGTGTGAGCTTAAAGGCCTCTCACCTTGTACAGAAGTCTGATCGGTTTATTTAACTATGCAGCCTGATTCTAGGGAGATATGCAAACCTCAAGTGAAGAAAAAAGTAAGTGAACGTCAAGGACTACAGTAGAGTCACATATATCTCATTAGATCACATGAGTCACAGAAATTGTGTGACAGTTCCAAACATGGATACTCACATTCTCAATAGGGTAAGAAACCCCCTTCGTAGGCAACGCCAGCTTGTCTACTCCTTTCACTGTTACCAGCACAGTAGCTCGTGGTCTGTGAAACAGATCGCCCACTGCAAGCCCAGGCCAGGAAAGGTCCTATGACAAAATAGTGAAAAAAAACCCAAATCACCTTGCATTTCACAGGGCAAAACAAAGGAGCCCTCCCCCACCATTACAACAAAATAACGGACTATCTCTGTGCAGGACAGCCTATAGGAAATTTCACAAGGAATTAAGTTAATACTATAATGTTTTCATCGTGAATAATGCCATCTCAAGTTAACCATGAGGAAACTGTTAGTTTAAAAGCTGCCAGAAGCTTCATAGCAAAGTCTACACTGAGACAGTATTACACATATTGGATATATCAAGTAACTTTCCATCATTAAATTAGAAATATCATATAGTCTATATTTAATCAGTGAATACTGAATTTTAAAAAATAATCTTTTTTAAAAAAATGTAATTAATCTAATTAAGTTAATCTAATTCTGGGTGTCTTTACATGTAATGCACCAAACACCAAGAAAAACAATCCATCAGATGGTAAAACAATCAAAATGCACTTCTTGGAAATACTACTCATAAGAATTTCTGTTACCAGTTTAATGACAAAAAAAAGCGTAATTAATTGACAGCAAGCTATTTTCAGACAAATTCCACAACAGGGGCTCAACAGACCCACACTCAAACCAGATTTATCAGACATTTTGCGGTATGAAGAGTTGGGAATCGGCCTCCCTCACCAGCAGTGTGGGGAATATGCCAGTGTGTAGCACTGAATACCTGGCTGCACACTGGCACCGCTTGAGACGCCTGGCTATGAAGCTTTCCCATACTGCTTCAGCCGCCACTCATCCCCTCTGAAGCCCAGTAAAAAATTCAGTAGGCAAGATGCAATCAATCAAAGGGCTCCCACTCATGTACTTCATCTTGAACATAGCTTTAGTGATGTTTAAAAACCCAATTTGGGAAACACTACCACAAATTAGGTTTTCAAGCCTTTGGATTGCTTCCTGACTATTCAGTTTATTTCTTCATACTAACTAGGAAGACAAGCCTGCTGACCTGGCAAAACGTCTGCCTAGCCAAGCTACTCCTCACAGTCTTCAGAACACCCAAGAGCTGGGCCCTGAGGATATCTCAGAGGCAAGAAGCGACAGCAGTTTCCACAGATTCTCAGTACATGACTATGGATGGGGGGATACAGCACATTGTTTGGTCTCAAAAGGAACCATCACAGTAAAGATTGCACAGGCTTGCTTCCCTCTGTAGCTGATGATTCAAACTAGCCGGCTAGCAGAGCCTTTTGCTGCTCATGTGACCGACACAGCTCTATGCCTGGAAACCATGCTCCCACGAGTCATGCATTCCTCCAGACAAACGGGATGATATTTCATATATTCCAGCGCGTGACAGGAAGATTTGCACGTTAATTGATCAGGTCTATAGTTTTAGAGGCATTTCAAAATCAAGACCGAAACGTACTTCTTCAACAGAAAAGCCCATGGATAACGCAGCTACATCTGGGATCCGCTCGCCAGGAATGGGCCAGCTTCCATCTCGGAAAATAACTGACTGAGGTGATCGTAAGATGCTAAATTCATCACCGCATACACCTAAAAACAAACAAAAAAAGCTGTCAAAAGGTTTTTACAGTCTTGTCCTCGCATCATCATAGAAAAAAAAGAGCATATATAAGATTCCTTATTCCTCACTGCTCTCACACCTATCAACTTATGTATAAACACAAGTTATGAGAACCAATCGTTTTAATGCTCTGGAACACCAGATCATGATTCGATACAGCAATGACTAAGCACAGACAAATCCACATTAACAGAAGCAGGACAGTTAGCCAAGCAGCAGCACAATGCGCTTCTGTGTGCACACTAGCGGGTTGAAAGTGTTGTTACAGTTCAGACCTGGTAACACTAACTCTGAGTAGAGCCAGGCAGACTAAAATCCTATTAGCTCACAAGCAGCTATGCACCAACAGGGCTCTGCTTGCTTCCAGGACTGCCTGGCGTAACATCTCTTTTCACACAGGCAACTGCCTGAGCCACCGAACCCAAGGCCAGGAGGATCAGCAGAGTTTGCCAGTGCTGGCTCAAACACAGCACCGCCAGGAACGATCTGGCTTCTGCAGAACAGCTCCGGTGTCTCTGTTCTGCCTTCTCAACCACATGATGTTGTGAGATGTTTTTCTTCCTCAGATGCAGTACTGGACCCAAGCTGTGTGAAGCCACAATACTTCCCATGTTGGGTTTTCACTCATTTTTAACCCTTCTTTCCCCCATTACTTCGAATGGCAAAATTCACTAAAAGCATTTCTAATCTGTATTATGATGACAGTAATTTTCATTACAGTAATTTATGGTGTCATAAAGGCAGAGAAGACTCCATGAAATAAGATATGGACTTATTCCAGTCTAGCTTCCTATTTTAAAGTCACTTAAGCATAACTGCAATACTGTGTGCATAAACATTTCTCTAAATAAATTTTAAACCACATCTGATGTTTATAAACAGTAACATGCAAAATGCAAAACTTCAGACTATCCCCACAATGAGAGGTCTGCCTACGTTTCTACCAGAAAACTCACATAAGACTCAAGAAAAACAACTAGGAGAACAATAAATATTTGCAGAGCATCTAAGTTTAAGCTCTAATTATATAATCACTCTGACTACATACTCCAAAATTACAGGAATAAACTCCTTTAAAAAAAATTAGCATTTACTCATATGATCACTGACAATTAGTTACCATCCAAGCAGCTATATAAAATAGTTTTCCAGAGCATCTGCAAATCTAAAGGCTATTCACAAAAAATAATGCAATAGTAAACTGATGTGTTGCTCAGTTATAATCTTCCCTAGCATTAACTTAGCCAATTTGACCTTGAAGATGCTGTTTTAAAGTCTAGATCATGATCATGCATACAAATGTTGACAGTAAACCTGAGCTACATTATGGTAAACATACTAAAGGAACAAAGTACTGCGATGCAGGTCACCGAAGGGCGGCAAAAGGAAGAACACAGTCCAAATGAAGAGATGCCTATGTAGCAGATTCAAGCAGTTTCTGATTTAAATCTATATATGGTCACTGGATGGCCTATGATCAATTTTAATGGTGTGTCAAATCGCAAGTTGAAGGATGTGAACATTTCAAGCCAAATTTGCTCAGGAATGAATTCACAACATTGCTACAAATACTGCTGCTTGGCCTGCAGGATTTCATATGCTGCTCTCCTCAAGGCTATTTAGGATAAGGTAGCCTATTCAGGACAAGTTGGCTTAGGTGAATAAAGTTAAAGCACTACCCTTTTTACCCAGATCTGTCTTGCTAGACTTGTTCAAGGTCTTTATGGTCAACACTGAATTTGAACTTGGGAACACGAGCCTTCTCCTCAGGCCTGCTATAACCACAGTCCCTCACCGGGCCACACAGGTTTGGAGAGCAAATTCCAAGATGCGACTCACCCTGTACACTGTTATCCACCCACCTACAAAACAATGCTTCGACTTCACACAAGTTGCACCTCCGGAGAACTCTGGCTCTCCAAAGCCTCCGAGAGCCTGTGCCGCAGAACTAAGGTCGGCTGAGGGAAAACTACTTATGGGGCCTTCAGCGCAGACGGCGAGCCTGACTCGCGAAGAAGGACGGGAAACCTCCCAACGCTCCCAACGGCAGCTGGGCAAAACACGAGCGTCCGTACAACGCAGCAAGACGACTTGCACGTATAAATCGCTCCGGGCGGCCCCGTGTTAAGAAGGGAGAGGGAAGTCTCCCGGCAGGCTGCAGAAGCGCCGGGCAGGCCGGGGGCAGGGAGCAGCGGAGAGCGCTGGGGGAGCGCTACAGCAGGCGCGCAGGGGGCAGCCCCACCCCGCCCCCCGCCCCGCTCAGTCCTGAAGCTGGCAGGCACACGGACGCCCCAAAGCGCTGCCCGCAGCTGGGAGCAGCCCCGGTGCTGCCCGTGGCTCCCGCCTTCCCAGGCACCAAGCGCCTCAGCCCTCACCCCGCACGGCTCGCGCGCCTCCCCGATGATCTCTGGAGGTCCCTTCCAACCCCTACGATTCTGTGTGACTCTGTGACTCCTTTACCCCTCCCCAATCGCTCGCGCGCCCCTTTCTCACCGTTGCGGCCGGGCTCGCCGCGGCGCGCGGCCCCCCCCCTCCCGCCGTCCTGCGGCGGCCAGCCAGGCCAGCGGTCCGCCGCGCTGGATCAACCCCACTCGCTCACCGGTCAGACACGCCGATGCCACCAGCACCGCCACCTCCAGGGCCCAAGCAGCTCCCTCGCACCGCCCCATCTCCGCCGCGGAGCGAGACGCCGCTGGAGAGACACCGGGCCTCACCGTCGGACAGAGAACCCCACGCGCCCTGCCCACTAGGGAGCGCTGACGGACAACCGCCGCAGCCAATCTGCAGGCAAGGCTCAGGGCGGCTAGGCGGGATTCTGCAGGAGTGACTGGCGGAACTGACCACTCGCTAGTAAAACCCACCCCCACCCTGTCACGGGGCTGACCGGTCAGCTGAGAAGCCGTAACTCTGGGGGCGGAGTCTTAACTTGAGTGGCGTTTCCACTTGGCCAATCAGGTCGTGAGGGATCGCTGCACCATTTTCCTTCCCGCATTGTACATTCAGGAGGGAGAGGTGAGGGGGCGGAGCTTTGCTGGACTGAGTTGACGACTGATTCGGCCAATCGGAGTGCGAAGGGTCGCGGCCTCGCCCCGCCCACCGTTTTTTAGCACGGCAGCGACGGCGTCTGACGGAGACGTGTGTGGGTTGGGCGGCTTCGGCGCTGGGGGAGGGAAGGAGCTCTGATTGACAGTAGAGCGCACCATTTAGCGATGAGGGTGCCTGCTCCACCCTCTTCGCACCTGTGCTGCCTGGGGCCCTCTGGCTGCGCGGCCTTGTCGCTGAGGCAGGGCATAAGCCTTCACCCTCAGTGGCTGTGGCAGCGAATTCTTCCCCTGTGCCCCTCTGGCAGCGCTCCTGGTGTGCCTGAGGAGGCGCAGAGCGCCCATGAACAAACACCTGTGCTAGCAGGGGGGTTAGTTCCTCTAGTGATTGGGCTTGCTTCAGGGGGGAAGGGTGATAACTGTTGGTTCAAGATAATAAAAGTTGAGCCTGTGCTAATGCCTGTCAGTGGCCTCAGCACTTCACCCCTGAAAGGCAAGCGAAGGAGCCAGACCCCCTGCACAGTGTGGCTTGGATAGGCGAAGCAGCCTGCAAGGTCTTGAGAGGGTCTATTAAGCTGGTGAGGGTTGATTAAGTTGGTAAAGGGAGAATAGCCAAGATGAAGTGTCTGGAAAATCCCTGCCGACTTCCCCAAAGGTTTGCCCTTGAGAACAGCTGTGGTACCCCAGGCTCTATGCCCCAACTGTGCTCACCCCCTTTCAGCAGTTCTTGCTTGGGTACGTGCTGTGAAGTGTATCTGTGGTATTCCAGCAATAGGTCATGAATAGCCAACAATATTCCTTGGGGTCTTTATACGCTGCTAGGCTCAGAGGTCTTGATGAGACACTGTGCACTGAGGCAGAGAAAACTGGGTTTTGAGGGTGAATTGTCATGTTAGTATGGGAGGTTGTGGTTTAACCCACCTGGCAGATAAAAACAACCACAGTTGTTGGCTTGCTCCACCCTCCCAGTAGGATGGGGGAGAGAATTGAAAATGGAAAAGGAAAGAACAACCATGGGTTGAGATAAAGACAATAGGACAAAATAGGGGGGGAAAAATAGAAGTGATGAACAGCAGAGTTTCTCACCCCCCAAAGTCAATGCTCCACAAGACCCTGAGCTGCCCCACCTCCCAGGCCACCCCTGTTATATATGGAGTATGACATCATATGGTATGGAATATCCCTTTAGACAATTTTGGTCAGCTGTCCTAGCTGTGTACCCTCCCAGCTTCTTTGGACATCCCCTTCTCAGGCCAGTACAAGAAGCTGAAAAGCCCTTGACTGCTTGGCAACAACTAAAACATGAGTGTGTTACCAGCATTATTCTCATCCTAAATTGAAAGCACATCATTACACCAGCTGCTAGAAAGAAAACTAACTCTATTCCTGCAGAAACCAAAATCTCCATTTCCTTGTGGAGAACATATTATAAGTAAGACTGTCTTCTTTCTCTCCTGGATTCTTCAGAAAGCAATGTGGATATGTGCACAGGAAATCTGGCAGTGCTAGGGAGTTTTTTATCTGCTTTGCTGGAACACAGCAACTGTGTCACATCCATGGGGTAAGAGTCTTGTTTATGTGCTGAACATGCCAGAGATTACTGGCCATACAGCTTTCTTACTGGAGCTATTCTTCCATGTATTTAGAAATTCCAGCCAAATACAGAAATGCTTTGAAAATCTGTCTGAGCAACATTTCTGTGCCAAAAAAGGGACTGCATCTCAGAGAATCAATTAATGAGTTGGGGAATGGCTGGTAGTGAAATGGAAGTGTGTGTGTGTGTTCAACAACTGAACAGCGTAAGAGAGTAAAGTTCTATCCCTACATCTGCCACCGGAGTGTGACAATGGGTAAATCACTTAAACCCAGCTCTTCAGAGGTGGCAATAATAGTCTGTTCCTTGTCTGTGAGTTGATTTGTGGAAATGAAGAGGAGCTACTGCTCCTGATGGTGTCAGGTGGAAACTAGACTTCAAATATTGAAAAGCGTGCCAAGTGTGTAGAATGCTCTCATGTTCAGCAGCTGGGCAAGTTACGAGCACTTCAAATTAATACTCACTTACTCTTTACTCTGTATGGTGCATTAGCAAAACCAGCACCACGTAACAGTTTTTGGAAAATATATTACAATAAATGTTTGAGAGATTACCTGAATACTGTAGCAAAGAGTATGATCAAAATACTTGCTTCCTTATGGGCTCTCTGCCTTCAGAACAGGATTAGAAGAGCATGCAGCGGGACAAGGCCTGGATCGCTGAACAGCAAAGATATTGAATGATTGCTTTTTAAATGAGCCCAGCCTGTTTTGTGTGCTGAGCAAGGCAGGTTGATATTAAAAAGAATGCTATCTTGTAAACTGACAGTGGTACTGCAATGCGTATGCCCATGGGTTCTGGATTAAGGTTATGTGGGTTACCTTATTTTTGTCATTTACTGGCTCCTGGGTGCTTTACTTTGCAAGTGTAGTGTGCTCTTGTTTACTGGCTCTCAGGAAGCCATGCTACAACCAAAGAGTGTCGTCTTATTTTTTGCATATTTGCAGAAGGAATTGTGCATTTGAGATTTTAGGGTTCACATTCCTCTTTTCTTCTGCACTCTTGGTGCTGGCAATGTGGTAATTTAATCCTAGAAATAGAACAGAAATCAGAGTTCTGCATTTGGATATTCTTATATTCCCTCTCTGCTACTTGAATTGCTTTTCTTCTTGAAATCATAATAGAAACATGGTTTGTGAAAAAACTTTCTCTTCCATCTCATGTTTTCCTGTTCTCATCTCAGTTTCTTCTTTGGGAAAATAATAAATAGAAGCGATAAATTTTATTATGAAACAGTCAAATCTCACTAACTCTGTACACTGGTTTTCAGTGCCCACTGGGTATATCTGTATGTCAGTGAAGCCCAGTATAAGAGAATAATACTATCACTTTACTGGCTGGCAGAGTTCTAGCTATTTTCTCTAGGCTTAATTTAGATCCCAGCTGTGCTTTGAAGAGAGCGAGTTTTGTAATACTGTAAGCAATACTTGTGACAAAATCTACACGCAGTAAAATCATTCTATTAAACTGGTTTCATTCTGAGCTTCTGCTCAGGGCAAGGAAAAAAAACCCCAAAAAACTCCAAAAAACCAAACGGGACAACATGCACATTAGGTCAGAAATAATTTTTATAAAGCCGTATACTGCTAGTAGCAGTCACAAAACCAAAGTGCCAGCTGTAGGCAAAATACCAGTATTCCCTGGCTCTTCTAGCAGTGTGCTGTGCAAAAATGTCTTCAGCAGGGATGGCTCACGCCGTGTTTGGATGCTGCCTTTGCCTAGAGCCCTGTCTGCCCCTTCTGCATCGAAGATGAAATGACGGTAGAAGAGGGAATATGAGGAAAAGGCTAAGTCAGAGAGCCAGACTTTTATCTGCGCTGGCCTACTGTGGTATCATCTGGTTTCATTGTGTCACTATTATGTTTAGTGCAGTTGTTAGCAGAAGTAATTGTCTTAGCCATGATTTCCAGAATGGTGCTTTAACTGGAGAATATTTGCCTAGCTGCTACGAGCACCATGCCAGTCCTACCCTGCGGGAAAGAACGAAATCCCAGTGCCAGGTACCATTTGGAGCTGCCAGGTCCAGAAGCACATGGGGTGAAGCAATATCCCCTTTGGCACCAGGCTTTACAGTCTCACAGAAAATTTATGCACAGAAGCTTAGTGTAAGCTTTCAAAATAAAATTGAGAAGATAAGACGCTGGCTTGTGTGGTACTTTCTGACCTTGACACACTAACGGTTAGTTGGACACCCTGTGTCCTGGTGCAGTGCGGGGGAACAGGACAGGTTTGAAAGCCTCTCTGTCGGGCAGTTGGTTTTGGGGCTGCTAACGTAGTGGGAGACTGGGAGGTGAGAGACTGGAGATGATTTGGTCTGGCTTGGTGATTTATGCTGGTTGTAACTGACTGACAGGACTCGCGTGAAAAGTTGTTAGTCCTTGGCGCTGAATCGCTTTGTGGTCTCTGCTCCCCAACCCTGTTTGCAGACTTGGCCTATGTGAGCAGAAACAGGTACTGGTCTTGCAGATGTGGGCACTGAGGCTAAATTAATCAAAAGCAGCTGAAATAATTTCAAAATTGTTAGAAGAAAAAAAAAACGAAAACAAGAATAAGAGAAGAAAAAGTCCAATCTGTCACTCAGCTAAATCTTAGGCTGCTTCAGAGCTGATTTAATGAAAACTCAAACCATAAGCAAAATCGAAGTTCTTACCCTCTTGTCATGGTTATGCCCCAGCCAGCAACTCAGCCCCGTGCAGCCACTCACTCACACCCCCCCTCCCGAATGGGATGGGGGAGAGAATCAGAAGAGTGAAAGTGAGAAAACTTGTGGGTTGGGGTAAAGGCAGTTTAATAAATAAAGTGAAAGCCACACACACAAGAAAAGCAAGACACAGAATTATTGACCACTTCCCACAGGCAGGCAGGTGTTCAGCCATCACTGATGGTTTTCATTTAACCCCTGTTAAATGGCTTTAAAATGTCCACAGAATGTCTGCTGAGTTCATTTAGCCCATGACTTTGGGCTCCCTCTGTTACAGTGGTCACTCAGGAGAGAAGAGGTGTGATGCACGGAATTACTGGGCACCAAAGCCAGCCGAGGGCGTGTTGCTGCTGCGTTTGCACTGCTTCTTGTAAGGCTGGTTCTCCACTGCTTCAGGTGGTTCCTGATGTATTAATTCTCATAATATGCAACTCAGATCATGGGTTACAACAATTTACAGGTATTTCCACTGTAATCTCCACCCCTTGTCCCTTTGGGCAGACCATGGGCTTTAACCCTGGAATGAACTCCTCCCTTGCCTCTGCTCCGCCTTGGATTTACCCACAGGTCACATCCCCTTCAACTTTCAACTTGAACTCACACTGGAGTTCCAGCCCATCCCATCCAGCCACACAGAAGCAGCAGCGGATGCCCTGGCCAGCTGCCAGCCCGGGCACATCGCCATCGCTGTTATCAGAACGTTCCCAGGCACGGCACAGCCAGACGATCAGCAGTGCGGCGGTACTGCGGGCAGCGAAAACAGAAAGCCGCCACTAACGAGCGCTAGACTCTTAATAAGGCAAGCAAGCTCCATGGCAAGCACAGGAGCCTGCCAATTAATAGCTAAACAGCAATAACAGCTATAAATCCAATCTAGCACATTCCAGTCAAACCTATCATTACCTCACACCCTGTGAGCTCTATGTTGGGCGCCAACAAGGATTGTCATGGCTTTGCCCCAGCCGAGCATCACAGAGCCACTCGCTCACTCCACCCTGGTGGGATGGGGGGAGAGTCGGAAGAGTGAAAGTGAGAAAGCTTGTGGGTTGAGATAAAGACAGTTTAATAGGTAAAGCAAAAGCCACACAAGCAAGCAGAGGCCTCTCTAAAAGGTAAAGATGTCTCTATACCTCTCTGTGACAGGAAGGGCAGAAAAGCGCTCTTCTGTCAGTCAATAGCTGACTTCGTGGTCTTAAAAGAGGATTGCTAGCTTTCTCATCTGTGGGACTGAGCTACAGTTGAAGCCTCCAAACATGCATGAGAAGCCCATTTTAGGGTTCCTTTTTGCTAGGTTCTGTATGTACATCATACAAAGAGAACTATACATATTATTTGCGTCTCAGTACAAATGTTGCAACGTCAAAATTCTGATCTTGTGATGCAGTTCCTGCAGACACTTGCCATTTTCCAACAGTTCTCTCCATGGCCTTGTTTATGACTTCTCACTGGAGGTGAGAGTTTCACTGTACTTGTGCTTTGTAGAAGGCTGTCCCCATCTTGCAGAGTTTGCAGTCCCAGTAGTGTGAGGGGCTGGATCAGAGTATCAGTGAGGTGACTGGGTGGCCTGAGCTCCTCCAGCAGGTCAGTGGAAGGACAAGGACTTACCTGTGCTTCAGCCTGTGCTGCCCTCCCAGCCTGTGATGGATCTCCCTGCCTTCAGTGGTCACAGCTGATGAATTGTATTCTACAAACATTTTGTTCCTGTACACAGCAGCACTGCAGTCCAGTAAGAATGTAATTTTAATGTACCAGTTTTAAGGAAGATGGTCATCTGTAATCCATGTGGGAGAGATGACGGTTTTAGTCGTTTCGGTCACATTAATCACTGTTTTTCAATGAAGTCATCTTAATCAAAACACATTTGAATGTGCTATTCTAATGGCCTTGAAAGTAGGGGGAGAGTATGATTTTAAGAATATTTGATACAAGTAAAGGTTCGCAGCTTCTGTAAGTCGGGGTTGTAGCACTAATGAGGAAGGAAGCCTGGGAGGAAGAAACCAGCCTTTTCCTGAAATCGTGGAGAGAAATTAAGAGATGTGTGCGATGCATATGGACTGGAGTTGGTTTGTTCGTTCCGTTTTCATTCAGCTTCCCTTAACCATTCGCAGCCGCGGGCTGCTGCGGTGGGTCTGTCGGGTCAGCATCCCTCGGCAGTGAGCGCTCCTGGCACCACCTGCTGGGCAGAAGCGCGGCTGCAGCCTCTCCGGGGCGGCACGGAACCCCCTCGGGGACACTTCAGGCGGTGCCCCCTCCCCAGGTTCCTGTTCCCACCCACTGCCCAGTCTTGCTAACGAATAGCGGCTAAGAGCATCGCCGAACTGGATGGCGGGGATTGAGTCAGAACAGGGAAACACAAACGTTTGGTGGAGACTGGGGTGGATTCGGCGTTCGCTGTTTCTTTCTGGGTCGGTGGAGAATTTAAGCTATTACGTCCCACTTGTTTGAGCCTATATAGTTTCATAAGAGGTAAGAAGGTCACTCACCACTATCTATTAGCTTATTATGGGAGAACTTGCCTTCAGTTATGCCAGGCTAAATTTTACAGACAATCTGCAAAATCTCCTAAACTGCACTGTGGGGAGCTTAGTACATTTTAGCTGACAGCACTTAAAGCATCTCCGTTCCTAATTCTTGTTAAAGGCTGGTGCTGGTACCTTACTCATCCAAAAGCTAAAACAGTAAGTTAGACTATGCTTTTAACTTGGCGTACAGCTATTCATAGAAGTTTTGAGCACCTTCTAGAAAGCTTTTAAAATCTTTCCTACATCCTTTCAGTCATGGCTCTGAGCTCTGGAGAGGAAAAGCTGTAAAGCAGGAGAGAGGCCTTGGTCATATGCAATACGGAAACACTGCTAATCCTCTTCTTCCCTAAAGCCTCTGTCTTTACTCCAGGTTCTTTCTCTACCTGGTCTCCCACCTGCCACTTTGATATTTGATTTTCTTTCTACAATTTCCCCCAATTTCCAGGAAAACCTAGAAGCTAACCAGCTAGAGAGGAGACATCGGGATGTGGGTGTCTGGTTTATGTGCTGTGAAATGCCGTTCCTGCATCCTTTCTTAAATGCAGAATATACACAGTGTACCAAGAGGATTATCCCTCCTCTGGCACAACTGCCTAATACTAACATTCAAACCCAGCCTGAGCCTGTTTGTGTAGGCATCCCACTTGTTGCACAGCAAGCTGGGGAGTGACTCTCCAGCAGGTCAGCAGCTCAGCAGTAACTGCCTGCATACGTACTCATACACAGCTGTGACAGCAGGGCAGGGCACTTGGCTCCCTTTTGGTGAAGGGTAAAGCTAATTTACGCTTCCTCCATAGCTAGTGGGTTTAAGAGTTGGTTTCTGAAATCTGCCTTTATCACTTCTCCAACTGCGAAGGACAAACATGGTCTTCTGTACTTTTGGTTAATGAGGCTGCTCTGCTCTGACCTCTTGTGTTTTGTGGCCCCACAAACCTAATATCCTGTTGTGACTAGTCAGCTTTTCTGGAAATGCAACTCTTCTTCCAGTTTGAGAAGATTTAGGATGTGGGGAGAGAGAGAGTTAAATTTTACATTCTTCCCCCATGCTTGAAGAGATTTAATTGAAGTTCACCCAGGGGAGAAGTGACTAGCAGCAGATAAACACCTTAGCTTGCTGTTGTTAGTAAAATGGTTAACAATGGAGTAGTTAAGACTTAAAATATAATTTGTTGTCATTAAGCTTTTATGTTATCTCCATCCTGAGCTCAATAGAAGCTCCTGTTGAAGGGTCCAGGTGCTTTAGGTATGTCCTATATTTTGAAGGTAATCATTGCGGCCATTAGTGTGAAGTCTGCTGAGCTAAGCTTATATCTTCTTGATTTTGAAAGGGGTGATGATGTTTCTATTCTCCCCCAAGTGTGGTTTTCCCCCCTCTGTATCACATCGGCTGTGGATCTCATCTCAGCTTACTGTGTGGTTATTCTGACCCAGCTCTTTCCTGGAGTTGTTTTTCTTAAACTTGAGGAAGCTGAACTGACTTGTTGAGAGGCGAGACAAGTATCAAAGCTAGGGCAAGGGGACAGGCAGGAGTGGTGGATAAGTGCAGGGAAAGTGGGATCCTCCTTGTTTTAGTGCCCTGATAGCATTCACATAGTGGGGGCTGAGTTGTATGTTTAGGAGACTGGTTGACAGAGTTCTTTGGGGGACAGTCCTGAAGGTCAGAGGAGTCCAAAAGGGCTGACCATTCTTCAAGAAGGAAAATGTCCTTCTGAAGGTACTGAAGCAGACCTTCCCCATGTACCAAAAAACAAGCAAACAAGCAAGCAAGGAAGAAGACACACCTGGCTGAACAGAGAGCTTTGGTAGGAACTCAAGTGAAAAAAAAAAGAGTTTATGACCTTTGGAGGAAAGGACAGGCCACTCAGAAGGACTACAAGGATGTTGTAAGGTTATACAGGAAGAAAATTAAAAGGACTGAAGCCCAACTAGAACTTAATCTGATTACTGCCATACAAGACAAAAAATATTTCTATAAATACATTAGCAAGAAAAGGAAGGCTAAGGAGAATCTCCATCCTTTACTGGATATTGGTGGGAACATAGTGGCAAAGGATAAGGAAAAGTCTGAGGTACTTAATGCCTTCTGTGCCTCAGTCTTTAGCAGTAAGACCAGTTGTTCTCCGGGTACCCAGCCCCCCAAGCTGGAAGGCAGAATGAAACCCCCATAACCCAAGGGAAAACGGTTAGTGACCTGCTACACCACTTAGACACGGACAAGTCTGTGGAGACAGATGGCATCCACCCAAGGGTGCTGAAGGAACTGACAGAAGTGCTTACCAAGCCACTTCACATCATTTATCCACGGCATTCTCCTGGAGAAACTGGCTGCTCACAGCTTGGACAGGTGTGCTCTTCACAGGGTAAAACACTGGGTTTTTTGCTGTTCAGTTTTTCTGCTGTTCTGTTTTGGCTGGGCCCAGAAAGTTGTGGTGAATGGAGTTACATCCATTTGGCAGCTGGTCACACGTGATGTTGCCCAGGACTCAGGGCTGGGGCCAGTTCTCTTTAGTATCTTTATCAATTATCTGGATGAAAGGTTCGAGTGCACCTTCAGTAAGTTTGCAGACACCACCAAGTTGTGCGGGAGTCTTGGTCTGCTTGAGGGTAGGACAGGGCTACAGAGGGGTCTGGACAGTCTGTATAGATGAGCTGAGGCCAACTGTATGAGATTCAACAAGGCCAAGTGCCAGGTCCTGCACTCGGGGCACACAACTCCATGCAGCACTACAGAGAAGGAGCATCCTAGCTTCTATCAGACATAATGTGGCCAGCAGGACTAGGGAAGTGATTGTCCCCCTGTACTCAGCACTGGTGAGGCCACACCTTGAGTACTGTGTTCAGTTTTGGGCCCCTCACTACAAGGGTGCTGGCGCACCTCTGAAGAACAGCAGTGAAGCTGGTGCAGGGTCCAGAGCACAGGACTTAGGAGGAGCAGCTGAGGGAACTGGGGTTGTATAGCCTGGAGAACAGGAGACTGAGGGGAAGAGACCTTACGGCTCTCTACAGCTACGTGAAAGGAGATTGTAGTGAGTTGGTTCTTGGTCTCTTTTCTCAAGTAACAAGCAATAGGACAAGAAAAAATGGCCTCAAGTTGTGCCAGTAGAGGTTTAGATTGGACATTAGGAAAAACCTCTTCACCAAAAGGGTTGGCAATCATTGGAACAGGCTGCCCAGGAAAATGGTTGAGTCACCATCCCTGGATATGTTTAAAAGATGTGTAGATGTGGCGCTTAGGGACATGGTTTGGCAGTTGACTTGGCAGTGCTAGGTTAACGGTTGGACTTTATGATGTTAAAGGTCTTTTCCAACCTGAACGATTCTATGATTCTATTACTTAATGTTTGGGAAAATCAGGCCAGTTCTACTCATACACAGTTGTGCTGTGTCCTGGGTCTCATTTGTTACTGATACTTATGGGAGGAGATAGCATGCTTGAGCGCTGAAGGGATGGCAGTATAATAGTTAACATCTGTAAGGCCAAACAGTGAACCTAAGGGAGACAATGAGAATGTTTTTGGTAATACACCATATAAGAAAATTACCCTTTTTCCATTATGTCTTACCTCATGGAATTTGAAACCACAGTGTAGCTACATAAACCTTTGGGAGGGTAAAGAAGGATTCAGCATTTCAGTTCTAAGCCACAGAAAGGCTTTTCAAGCTTGCAATAGCTTTGTCTCATTTAACAGTTTCTATCAATTTTGGTGCGTGCTTTGGGTACTTTCCCTGGTGGTCTACCAAACTGATTAGAGACTTCTTCAGCTGATTTCCACCTCATGGTTTGCTGTCTGTCATTGGGTTATTGAAAAGCTGCTGTCAGATTTAAAATAACCATTGTGGGGGTCCCCTGCATTTAAAAAAAGGAGAAAAAAAATGTGTTCATCAAGTGTAGGAGAGAAACTGGTCAAAAGGGCTCTAAGCTGTGGGTGAGGACACAGCTTTATCGATGGAAAATGAGGGGCTTTGCCTGAGCAGTGGTGTGAAAGAGCTTCCCTAACCAGCATGGACTTGGGATAAAACAGATAACCTCAATGGGGTTGAATCAAGTTTACCTTTTAGTGGCTTGAAATTAAATACAAAGGTGATGCATGAAATGTATTATTCTCAATAAGCCTCTGTGAAATGTCAAACAAGCATGTCTTTGGTATAATGGCACAACAGAAGCTGAGAATCATGTGGGAAGAAAGAGAGCCTTGAAGTAAACAATTGGGTTACTGGAGCTATTGGCATGGAAAAGAAAAAGTTGTAACCTGGAAGAGAGAGGGAAGGGATTTAAAAAAAAAAAAAACAACTCCACAGCAAAAATCCCATACCTAGCAGTGGGCAGAAGGTGCTTTAGACTGACTCTGTATCACAACAAGACTTATAAAAGCAAGGACCTTGCTGACAGAAAGTTAGTTTTTGGGGGACCCCTACTACACAGGCACTGTATACTATTTTTATGTAAACTGATCATGTCACAGCAAATGTCTGTTATACATTTGCAGAATTCAATGTCCTTTTGTCTTGAATCTCTACACTGTCTATTCTTGAAGCACATTAAAAATATTCACCTCCTTAGAAAGCATCCAAAACATAAATGAAGCCCAAAGAACTGCTACATCTGTTAGGAACAAGGTAGAAATGTCAGCACCAAAGTTAAGCCAGGGTTGACAGTCTATGATGTCATAGACACCTGCCTGAAAGGAATGTCAGGTCAGAACAATGGGTCTGAAGCACAGAATCATAGAATGGTTTCAGTTGGAAAAAACCTTCAAGATCATCGAGTCCAACTGTCTATCCAACCCTACTAGTTCCAACACCAGACCAAGTCACGAAGTACAACATCTGCTCTTCTTTTAAACACCTCCAGGGATGATGACTCAACCACCTTCCTGGGCAGCCTATTCCAATATCTAACAACCCTTTCCGTAAAGAAATTTTTACTAATATCCAATCTAAACTTCCCCTGATGCAACTTTAGATTGTTTCCCCTTGTCCTGTCACTAGCTACCAGGGAGAAGAGATCAACCCCCACCTTGCTACAACCACCTTTTAGGTAGTTGGAGAGAGCAGTGAGGTCTCTCCTCGGTCTCCTTTTCTCCAGACTAGACAATCCCAGCTCCCTCAGCCTCTCCTTACAAGATTTGTCTTCTAAACCCTTCCTCAGCTTTGTAGCCCTTCTCTGGACATGCTCAAGCATCTCAATGCCCTTCTTGTAGTGAGGGGCCCAAAACTGAACACAGTACTCCAGGTACGGCCTCACCAGTGCTGAGTACGGGGGAAAGCTCACTTCCCTACTCATGCTGGCCACACTGTTCCTGATGTCACAGCATGTCACAGCAATTCTGGTGCTGAAGAGGTTTTATAATTACCTGCTGAAGTTGAAGAACTACTCAAGTCACAGGAAATTTCTAGTTGAAGTTAACGTACAGGTAGCCGCAGACATAGAGTAAAGCAAAGTACCTCTGCTACGTTTCTATGCCACCATGCAAGAATACTGAGTTTTCATCCTATTCCCATTTCTTTCTCCCATGTGAGGCACAAGGGCTTAATCTTACCTCTAGTTAACACTCTATTAGTGGAACACTGTATTCTTTGGCAATTCAGTTGCTGAAATCTCAGCATAGTTCTGCTGCTGATGTCCCACCAGAAAGATGATGGTAGTCATAAAAGAGCTTTGCGGTATTTCCTTGAAGCAGCTCGACTTTGCCATTGCTGCTTCCTCCAGCCTGTGCTTTTACTATCAACAGTCTCATAGGTATCAGAAAAGCCATTTCTTTTGACATTGAACTAGGAGCTTTGGTCACGTAGAGGTTGCCCTCCAAGCTTCGCTGTTTCTTTCATTAGGAACCTTCTGCCTAGAACATTCTCGTGTCAATAAATACGACATTCCAGCATAGTGATGCTGCAGTGACACTATTGCACTGTACTGCATTTGGCTGTTAAAGAAGGATGTTGTAGTGTGGGCACAGGACTTGTCCTAAACACAAGAGCTCATAAAACCCTCACTATGGTGTCTTAGGCCAATGCTTAGACACTGCAGTGGTTTTTAAAAGCTGTTGCAGCATTAGTTAATCTGTAAGTTACTTGTTCTGAGACAGCATTTTTGAAAAACTTATGTAATAAAAATTAAATAACGATAATGTTTTTTAAAAGAGGGGTATTAAAAGTGCCCTGTTCTGCAGACCAAAGCAATAATATGTTGGGCAGCATCAAATCATTGAACAAGATGGTTTGCATCGTTAACACTAAATGAAATGGCATAACAAGCCAGTAAACTATGAGAATAAAACAAAGTTATCACACAATACAGTTTTTGAAAGTGCCAGAAACAATTTTCTGAAGCAAATAATTTTCCAATAAAACTAGATGGAATTGAAAGGAATGTGTTTTTCTGATTACTGAATGCAAGATCAAATAACGTACTTAAATACCATTTTGCATATTCAGTGTACTGCATGCATGGTCTTCAAGCAGCACAGTGAAGTAGAAAGGAAGAGTGAGCATTATTTCTCTTATTTTGTAAACCAGACAAATAAAGGAATTGTATCAGGAAGGCTGGAACAATTCTTGTCTCGTTCTGAAATCCGTAAGGTAGTTAAATCTTTAAGTCTCATGCTCCTTCTTTCCCTTCTAAGTCCATAGAAAGTCTTTACACAGTGCAATCCATAAGTAAAGCTATGAGCAGAGCACATAAAAGAGTGTGCCATTTCAGGACCCAAAGTGTTCCAGTATGGAAATTGCAATTTTTGCAGTGTGATATATATGTGCGCATTAGGCTTTGGAGTTACAGACAAGAAGAAGATAAGGTTCGTGCTCCACAAAGCTTCGTCTAAGGCAGGGATGGGAAATACTGGCTGTTGACTGTCTGTGACCTCTGACTTAATTTCATGGTGTGGGATTCTTTTCATTTTTAGATAAGGTGAATGGTAATGGGGCCAGACGGGTCTGTTTGACCCTCAGCAAGGAAAAGGTTGCCCACCCTGGCTAACGTGACGTTGAGCAGATGAACATGCTTCTCAGTTCTACTCCATATCTGCATGTGTAGCTACTGTCCTGGGAGCTAAATATTTTTCAGATCCAAAAATGTGTTACTCTTTCGTTGGAAGATATTCTTCCCGTACCGGATGGCACAGATGAACCTGAGAGGTTTTACTGAGCTCGTTACTGCAGAACCTGCACACCGCGTTCTGAGACGAGAATATATCTAAGGATACTAATTTTGCCCGTTTGACATTCTGTAATCTTCTGCATTTAAAACAAACCCTTGGCATATGTGCATGCCCAACCAAATTCAGCCATGGTAGTGCCAGGACTTCTCCAGTGACTTCAGTAGGTTATAATTAACATTCTACTGCTATATACCATTTTCTCTTCCAAACTCTCATTCAAGAAAACGCTTGTGTAATTATGAGCATCTGTTGAAGACCACGGTATAACACCACATCGTATTCTCCCTAAGCAGGAGAATGGAGGATATTTCTTTTTTTACTAAAGTAATTTTCTAGGGGAAGAAAAAAATATGATTTTTGCCCATCCCTAGAAAAGAAAAATGAGAATAGATTGGGTATGGTGGTTTCTTGGGTCAAGTAAGCAATAAATCCATGCAAAGAAGGAGCTGGAAGGACTCATGGGAAATTTATGGGTTATATTTGCCTTCAGTTAATTTTTATTTTATATTTAACTTTATATTAAGTACCCACCGAATATTGGTTCAGATATTATATCTCTCTCAACACACTGCATTGGAAGGAATTTTGAAGCAGACCCCTCATAATTCCTCAGACTCCTCCAAACACTGCTCTTACGTGACTTGACTGATTCTGATTGTTCGTGGCTTCCTTTTCACAGCAAACCCCTCCTTCCTTTACTGATAGCCTGGAGAATGCTCCAGAGCCCTTTGCCCTGACAGAAATAGAACTTAGAAAATAACGAGTGAAAATTCTTCTCTCCTTCTATTGAATTGCCCTGGTATTGAAAGGAGCAATGGGCTGTTCCATTCTTCTGCTGGGGAATTATTTCAACAGATATGCAGTCTCAGTGGAGAAAGTTTGGGGGTTATTTCTCTTGCTGCAGGGGCTGTAGCACCTGCCCTGTGAGGACAGGCTGAGAGAGTTGGGCTTGTTCAGCCTAGAGAAGAGGAAGCTCTGGGGGGGGGCATTATAACAGCCTTCTGGTACCTGCAAGGGCCTCTACAGGAAAACTGGGGAGGGACTTTTTACAATGGCATGTAATGATAGGACAAGGGGTAAACTGGAAGACGGTAGATTGAGGCTAGATGTAAGGAAGAAGTTTTTCACTGTGAGGGTGGTGAGGCCCTGGCACAGGTTGCCCAGAGAAGCTGTGGCTGCCCCCTCCCTGGCAGTGCCCAAGGCCAGGCTGGATAGGGCTTTGGGCAACCTGGGCTAGTGGAGGGTGTCCCTGCCCATGGCAGGGGGGTGGAACAAGATAATCTCTAAGGTCCCTTCCAACCCAAAGCATTCTATGATTCTAGGAAATCCCCATGGTGGTGACTTGGCTTGCAGAGAAGCACCAGTAGAAACTGCCTGTGCCCCACACATGGGTTCAGGCAACTTTTTTTTTTTTCCTTCCCTGTATCTTGCTCTGAACTGTCATCATGATGGCAAGCACTTTTTTCCACTTTGCTTATGAGGGTGAGGCTGCGGCCTTTCTCTGAGGGGCCTAAGAAACACAGAGCTGGATTTGAGCAAGGCTGGAGGCTTGTCTGTGATGGATGTTCATTGCCACCGAGTGTAATGATGCTCCATTCTGTAAGGTCTAGGTCATGGATACAAGCAGCAAAATTTCAAACAACTAGGAAGGGCTACAAGCAAAATTAAAACTAATAGGAAAATAAATGTTAGAAGCCATTTTCCACATGAAGTTTGGCAATTTATTGGTTTTTTTATAATCTTTTAATTGATGTTTTATCAAACACATCACAGACCTACACCACCAACCCCTACAGCAGTGGCATTTTCTTTCTGATTACAGGAGGGCTTTGAGTCAGGCCCTAAATGCTTTGAACCTGTTCTTGGTTGTCTTTAAAATCAAATGATGGATTGGTTGTCAGAATGAAGAACAAAACAACTGGGGCTTTCAGAGGTCCCCTTCCACCCTGAGCTAATTGTCTAGAGGTGCTCCGCTCCTGCTGGTGCCTGTCCATTGTGGTCATTACTTTCACTACAATGTCCTCGCTCTCACCATATTTCAGTGCTGTTTCTCCACTGGTGAGCTCATTGAGCTTGATTTTGTAAATGCTTTTAGGATCTTGGAGCATTGTTGGACAGCCTTCACTGATATGTATGTGACAGCATGAGCATCTGGAGGGTTTGTGTGCAGATAAAGCATCTGTGATGTTGGGAAATCGCTGTTTCTGCCAGGCCGAAGTTGAAATGTCCATATCTAATTGAATGGCAGCTTTTGAATCACAAACTGGAACTTTCCATCCTACAAACACACATGGATCTTATGGCAGAAAGAATAGTTTCCAAATCAGCACAGGGAAATTGTGCAGCTAACTGCCTAGCACAATTCAAGAGTACTAAAGGCATGTGAAAATAAAAGTAATTTTTAAAGCTAACAAAATAATCACAGGTTGAAGTTTTCCACAGCTTTATAAAATGAAGCCAAGGATTGTTTCAGTGCCAGGTAGAAGTTTCAGTCCATGAAGAGCAGCTGTGTTGTGCTACTTTACACAAAACAAATAAGCCAGTGAAGTTTTACAGGACATGGGTATACTAGACTCAACATGCCTAACAAAGAGGCCCTACTAAAGGAAAAAAAAAATAAATTGTTACCTAAAAGAACTTGTGTGCTTCTGTGCTTTAAGGAAGATGATTTAAGGGCTGATGTCTTCTTGGTTACACTGCAAGTTTGATGCTCTGAGAGACAATCTAACTGGAGGGATTGCACATCAGCTGATGGATGAAGCTGATGTAATTAAATGCAGGTCATCATAACATAAAAAGCGTTTCATTGAGATAAATAGTAGCTGCATAGCTCAGCCTTGCTGACTGTTGATTATACATCCCCTAAAGTGCTAATCCCAGCCTTTGTTCTAGCTGGACCTGTGTGGAGTGACTGAAAAGGCAATCATATTTAAAAATTGGACACCCTTTGTGAATTAGCAATGGTTTGCCCATAAATCATCCATGGGAACTTTCTGCAAAGTTCCTGGCCCTTTCCAGCTTCTGCCCACAAAATACTTTGAACCTGTTTGGTAGAAATGAGCTATGTGGGCAAGAATTGCAGGGGCTGCAGTTAAAATGTGAGTTTACCTTAACTTTATCATTTGCAGCTCTCCCACCGTTAGGACGGGAAAAGCGGGAAACCCCAAGGCCCATCTAGCTGCTGTGAGTGCTAAACAGTCAGGGCTCGTTCCCAAACTTGTCATCGCTTTTGGGCCGGTCGGTCTGGCAATGGGGAATCCTCAACACGCCAAGGGAAATGAAGCTGGAGAGGGTTACAAACTCCACTCTTTTGGCGCTTCTCTGGCTCCAGCCCTGCAGGGACCCTGTCCAGTTCCTGCAAGTTCAAGCGCCCCGTGACGAGAGAGCCTGGGCGAGTGCCAGCATCGTCCAGGAATCAGCACGGGCTCCCTAGCATCCCATCCCTTCTCCCGGGCTCAACATACCTTGGCACGGGGAGCAGCCTGGCCCCTTCCTCAGAAAGCTCATGTCACTTCTTCCATGTCCCGGGTTGGCTGAGTCCCTCCCGAGTGAGCAGGCGGGTCGGCTTCGCACAGCGCGAGCCGCTTTCACTTGGTTTCTCAGAGAGAGAGACTGGGTTTCAGCTGAATTCAAAGCAGCTGGAGAGTCAGGAAAAGACATTTCTTCGTGTCCCTTGTGTCTGTCTAGCTCTGGCAGTCAGTGTTTTAGCACATTATTATCTTTTAATTCCCACAGTTATTGGGCTTTGTCCAATTCATAAAATGCAGGCCTGTTTGGATCTGGGGTAAGTATGGCGAAAACGTGAAGGATGACAGCGGAGGAGAAAGGTTCTTGGGTTTGCTAAACTGTAGGTAGATGCTTCAGGTTTGGAATAAAGGTTCTGGCTGATCCTTTTGTGAGCCAAATATCGCAGACATAAAGACAAAAAAAGTCTTGAGTTGGGGAATTTCACAGAATTTAGGTTACCGCAATTAATGTAAACTTTTAATTCTTGATTACAGTATTGATAAATATAGAAGACAAACACTTAGGGAAAATACCACTTCTCTCTGTTAAGCCTCCCATTCCCCATCCTCAGTCCCTTCACTTCATGTCATGCTTCATCCCTTTGATGAGACAACAGGCATCACAGGCAAACGTGGTCAGTGTGTAGGGTTTCCTTTTCTTTCACTGCTCCTTATTTCTACGATGATGTTCCTCCAAAAGTCACAGTCCAATCAGAGGTGTACTTGCTCCAGAGGCTCCTTACCCCTGCTCAAGCCTCTCCTCTTTCCCTGCCCCTGATTTGCCCTGTACTTGGCTCTTCTTATGCCTCCTTTATTCCAGCATCTCCCTTGCTCTTGTGTCTCTTGCCACTGTTTGGACACCTCTTCTATGCCTGCTCTGGTATCCCTCCTTCTCTGCCATCTCTTCTTGTGTAGTGGTAATAGCCTTGCATCTGTGGAAGAACAATCCCAGGTACCAGTATAGGTTGGGGACTGGCCTGTTGAGAGCAGCGTAGGTGACAGGGACCTGGGGGTCCTGGTGGGCAGCAGGATGACCATGAGCCAGCAATGTGCCCCGGTGGCTAAGAAGGGCATCCTGGGGTGTATTAGAAGGGGTGTGGTTAGTAGGTCAGGAGAGGTCGTTCTCCCCCTCTACTCTGCCCCGGTGAGACTGCAGCTGGAATATTGTGTCCAGTTCTGGGCCCCTCAGTTCAAGAAGGACAGGGAAGTACTTGAAAGAGTCCAGCACAGGGCCACCAAGGTGATTAAGGGAGTGGAACACCTTCCTTATGAGGACAGGCTGAGGGAGCTGGGCCTCTTTAGCCTGGAGGAGACTGAGGGGTGACCTCATCAATGTCTATAAATATGTAAAGGGCGAGTGTCAGGAGGACAGAGCCAGGCTCTTCTCAGAGGTGTCCCATGATAGGACAAGAGGAATGAGTGCAAGCTGGAGCATAGGAGGTTCCATGTAGTCATAAGGAAAAACTTTTTCACAGTGAGGGTGACAGAGCACTGGCACAGGCTGCCCAGAGAGGTTGTGGAGTCTCCTTCTCTGAAGACATTCAAAACCCACCTGGATACCTTCCTGTGTGACCTACTCTAGGTGACCCTGCTCTGGCAGGGGGGTTGGACTAGATGATCTTTCAAGGTCCCTTCCAACCCCTGTGATCCTGTGTGATTCCATGATTCTTAAATATGTTTTTGCAGAGGCACCATATGCTCCTCCCATTGGCTTGGTCTTGATGCACAAGAGGGTGAATGTTGTCTGTCGCAGAGCCAGATGGAAATGGCTTTGACCAGCACAGGGCAGTCCCTCATCTCCTCCTACACAGGTCACCCCAGCAGTCCTTTTGCTTACAAAACCCTTGCAATTACACCCAATATAACCCATCATATCTCTGTCTTTAATTTATATGACACTATGAATGTGTGACCACATTCATTCTTCTAACTTCAAGTGTATCTGGCTCTGGTGCTCAGCGCCTTCTGGAGCTGAGCCCTGAGTGAAAATTGTAGCGATGATTGTAGCAATTCTGTCTAATAATTTATATTGCATGTACACATACCTATACATTTGATTTGCTGGCAAAGAAGCCTGGGAACTACCCGTAAGTAAGAGCAAATAAATCAGAACATGTAAAACAGTTTAATACAAATGTATTTTTGAGATTTGGGGAAATGTGGCTAATTTTCAACAATTCTTTTTCACAACCCTCTAGTTTTTGCATCTGTTCATGGATTTAAGAGGCAATGCACATCAATGTGACATTTCTAATTTAAGCAACAATGAGAAATGTGTCTAATGAGTATATGTGTTAATACATACATATAAAAGTCCAGTTTATAAGGTGGAACTCTGAGATGTTTGGTCAAACCAGACTTGACTCCCTATGTTGAACACAAGCCAAATTGCTAGGTCCATATCTAAATAAATACCTGATCTATTTCTGGGTGATGAGGTACCTGGGTGGCAGACATACATACATTCAGCAACCCTTGTCACCTGCTCTCATCTCCAGTTGCTGCAAGCCTGTTTACAAGTTCAAGTGATCCTGTCTGGTGTCCTTTTCTCCCTGCTACTTGGATTATGGCACAGTCTGGGGGCATGGCTGTACCTGACAAGGAAAAGCAACTTTATGCAGACCTGAATCATGGCAAACAGCCATTAATTATATATGTGCCCCACATGTTCTTTATTTTACAGCTATGTATTTCAAAGCTTTTATATTTTGTTGTTCAGAGGTAAGCATAAAAAGTTAGGCCTGCAGGAGGGCATAAGTCACTGCTAGCCACATGAGCTGATTAAGTCTGATATTTAGAGCCTCAGCTGGAAACTTACTGAAATGAGACAGCGTTGCCACCACCACTGCTTCCTCATCACACTGCTGTGGTCCTGCATGTGGCACTGGTGTTCACCTCACTCTCACTGCCGTGTGGGCAACCAGGATACACCAGACATCCCAGGCAGTCACCAAACCACTGTCCCCCTCCCTGGACATCACCCTTAACACTACCGACCAGTAGTACCAGAACTCTCGAGCTGCCTGACACCCGTTCACAGCATCATCTATGGCACTAAGAAGTGGAGTTCAGTAGCTGCCTGAATTTCTGAATGCTATCACCTGAGCAGCCTAAAACCCAAAATCTTTTGCATTAGAAACATAACATACAGGAGTGTGGATATGTGTATATATGCCTTTTTTAAACTCCTATAGATTTCATTTCTGCTGTAGCGGAGGCAGTTGCACGCAAAGCTAGCACAGCTCTATTGTCCCAAAATAGCCCTATCCATGCTGTTACTTATTTTAGGAACACATATGGCTTCTCTTTCTTTAGCATCTGAGCATCTCACAGTCCCTGTGAGACTTCTTTGCTATTGTCTCCCATTTTACAGATGGGGGACTGAGACACAGAGATGGGGTGACTTAAAATAGAGCGAGGCATTTTGGATTCCCAACAAGGACTTCTGCAGAAAATACAAGTACTGGTCTGGTACCACTTCTGATAGGATAAGGAATAGACCCTGGGCTTCCTGAGCCTGAACTCTCTGCTGAACCACTTGGCCATGCTTTTTCTATGACAAATCATTCTTTCATTTTAAAGAAACACCGTGGCTAGCCAGAAGCTGCCATCTGATTAATTTTCACTGTAATGTGTAGGAACAAAACCAACTTTAACAGATGTATAGAAAGAAAAGCATCCTAGTTGCCCTGGTTACTTTCAGTTTAGAGAGTAATAGACCCATCCTGACTGAGACGTAGTAGGCCAATAATCCTTGTTTCTTCCCTGCTCCACACACATTTGCAGCTGAATACATATAAACACTTTAACCCTAGTTGAAAAACCTTGCTTCCATCTTGGGCTTCCCATTTTCAGCCTTGCAGGGGAGTGTCAGCTCCAAAGATTACATTCAACCTTAAGCAATCTGATTTGCAGAGCTAATGAAGTACAAGACCAGCCAGAGTTTTTGACCTCCTCTTCCCCTTCTTTCAAGGTACAAGGGGCCCCTGAGCTCTTGGACAATTCACTGCCCCTGTGTCACGTTCGTTTCTTAGCAGGACAGCTGCAGAGCAATCAGTTGAGCAAGACCGTTGGCGCGCACATGCATTTTCCCATTAGCTTTCTATGAGAAAAGTGCAGCTTTGGTTGGCAAGTGCTGGCCAGGGGCCTGGTGCTCCAATTCCCTCCCTCTCCACATGAGAGGCCTGGCCTGCAGCCACGTTCTCACATTCCCCAGGCAAGGGAGGACTACTGACCTGGGAGAAAACGCTGGCTGCAGACCTGGCTTCCAATGCCTTTTCCATGAGAGAAGATCACTTGAGGCCAGGTCATTCCTATTCTGTATTAAAAATAAGGTCTAGAAAGTACAGTTTTATTTATTTACACATGGTCTAAAATAGAACACTTTGGATTTGTGTAGCACTCTGATCTCTGCATCAGAAAGCACTTTGCAAAGCATTGAATTAATTAAGCTTAAGAAACACTCAAGGGATACAGAAGTATTATTACCCATATTTTAAAGATGAGGAAATGGAGACAGAAAGAGGATAAGGGACTGGTGTGAGAACGCAGGCTGAGTCACTTGTAAACTCCGAAATTAAAATTAAATTCAAGGTTTTATATTCTTTCCTGCTTGCAACTGGAATTGGCTAGAAAATGGCAGCTTTCATCTGTGAAAGCAAGTGTCCCTTTCTATTGTAAATAAATAATAAACACTTTTTATCAGAACATTTCCTAGGCTGGATTATATCTAAATTTTTTCTACAACGGTCCTCATAAGCATAATTCAGTTCTTTAGTATCCTTAAATCTAAAGTGCATGTTCTTGGCTAGGTGCTGAGAAGAGGGTTGGAGGTACAACTTCCCCTGGCTCTAAATGATAGGACCAAGTTCCTGGTAATAAAACCAAACTAGATAAAAGTTTATGTAGGTCCAGAAAATTCAATTAAGACCTGTCAGTGGTGAATATGAGAACAGCGGATGCTTATTTTCTCTTATACCTTCCAATTCTAACTTGCTTACTTCCCAAGAGGTACCTTCTCCTAATGACTTTCCTTCTTTGCTCATGCTGCTTTCGAGAATTAAACTCAGCTCTTTTTGGCTTGCTTATCATTGCTCGTAGTAAAAATCCCCAGGGGGATATAAATTAAAGATAGAAAATAGAAGTAGGTTTCCAGTCATCCATATAGTGAAGTTCTGGAAAAGTGTCCCAGCGAGAGCGGTGATGGCAAACAATTTAAGCTTATTATTAGACTCCGCTCGGTAATTTTATGAAAGAGATTTTGTGATACAGTTTCTATGACGAAGGACCCATGAGATCTCTTCTGCCCAAATGTTATTAAAATGTTATTGATAAAGCAGGACTTGGGGTAGAAGTTAGCTCATCTCAGACCAGAGTTTTCTCAAGTGGGTTTAGGGCGCGGTGGTGAGCAGCTGCTCTTGTTTATTAAGTGGATAGATAGATACAAGCTACATCTAAACGGTGGGATCCAAGGGCGAGTCCTCAATTCTGGCTCTGAATGAGAACTCGGGCGATGCCTTCGCTACATGTGTGGAGGGGAAATATGGAAGCTCAACTCCTTCCCCTAGCCCTTTGTGAGCCCTGGCTTTCACAGGCAATGTGGACAAGGATGCATTTGTGGTGGTCTCCAAGAGGTCCCTTGGGAGCAGCTGAGGAATCACAGTGTGCACTTCAGCCAGCAAGCTCCCTTGCCCTGCTGTTTTGGTGCATGAGGAATGAGAAAGTACCATTTTTGCATAGTCTTTTGTCTATGCTGCTTTTATACTTTAAGTGTTCTCACTTTTTTGAAACCCTGTAATGGGTTGACTGGTTTGGAGGTCAGGTGCCCACCAAAGATACTCTAAAACTCTCCCCTCAGCTGGACAGAGGAGAGAAAATAAAACTAAAGGATGTGGGTTGAGATAAGGACAAGGAGAGATCACTCACCAATTACAGTCATGGGCAAAACAGACTCAGCCCAGGAAAATTAATTTCATTTATTACAAATCAAATCAGAGTCAAGTAATGAGAAATACAACCAGACCTTAAAATACCTTACCACCAGCCCTCCCTTCTTCCCAGGATCATCTTCACTTCCAATTTCTGTATCTCCTCCCACAAGCAGCACAGGGGATGGGGAATGGGGGTTGTGGTCAGTTCATCACTTGATGTCTGCTGCTCCTTCCACCTCAGAGAGAGGACTCTTCACACTCTTCCCTTGCTCCAGCTTGGGGTCCCTCCCACAGGATACAGTCTTCTATGAACTTCTCCAATTTGAGTCCTTCCCCATGGCTGCAGTTCTTCACAAACTGTTCCAGTGTAGGTCTCTTGCATGGGGTGCAAACCTTCAGGACCAGACTACTTCAACGTGGGTCCCCCACAGGATCACAGGTACTGTCAGGAGCTTCCCATGGAGTCGCAGCCTCCTTTAGGTGCCTCCACCTGCTCCAGGATGGGGTCCTCCGTGGACTGCAAGTGGAATCACTACTCTCCATCATCTTCCATGGGCTGCAGGGGGACAGCCTGCCTCACTGTGGTCTTCTTCATGAGCTGCAGGGGAATCTCTGCTCCGGCACCAGGAGCGCCTCCTGCCCCTCCTTCTTCACTGACCTTGGGGTCTGCAGAGCTGTTCCTCTCTCATATTCTCACTCCTCTCTCTGGCAGCTGTTGCTCTTTGTGTTTCATTTCTGGGTTTTTTCCCTTCTTAACCATGCTATCCCAGAGTTGCTACCACCAAGTTGATGGGCTTGGTCTTGGCTAGTGACATGTCTGTCTTGGAACCGGCTGGTATTGGCTCTGTCAGACCTGCGGGAAGCTTCTGGCAGCTTCTCACAGAAGCCACCTCTGTAGTCCCCCAGCTACCAAAACCTTGCCATGCAAAACCAATACAAAACCACACAGAACAGCAGTCAGATTAGCATCAGGGGCCTCGGGTATTATATGCACTAGAGACATTAGGTTTGGTTTCCAAGAGCAAAATTTAAGATTAAAGAGAACAGCATAAGGAACAATGATGTTTGAATTTTAAAATATTAATATAGCCTTAGAGATCTTTAATTTTACTAATTAATTGATGTCCTGCCACTAATGTGTATATGGAAATAAAGTAAATGTCAAACTAAAAATTAGGATATTACTACCTGTTTTAACATACAGTGCTGAAAGTATTAATTTCAGCTAAAAGCACTGCTACACTTCTCACCTTCATTAGCTGTGTTCATTTGACTTAGTCTAATGTTAGAATGGATTTAGCCCATGCAAATGACATCATTCCATAATCAGACTTTTACTACTTTAAATTAATTTCAACGAACTGTTGGAAAAAGGCTTTTTAGTGTCATCTTTAACAGTGGAAGTATTTAATTTGTGCTGAACTATATATCCCAATTAGAAGAAAAAGTGTTGCTAAATGAGTTGGATTGTGGGCTAGGCCCAAACTGTAAAATATGAATTCAAATCCAGATTTTCAATGCTAGAAAGAGTCACATGCCTGTCTCTCTTCCTACAGATTGTATTAGTTCAGGGCCCTTCAAGGGAAAAAAAAATACTACTCGTTGTGAAAGGTATCAGAATCTGGCCCAAGGGGTCAGGCTTCAGAATTGGATCCAAAGCCTCAGAAAAACTGGTACCATACAAAACGCAGTGCTCGGTTTAAATATGCCAAAGGTTGGAGACATTTAGTGTAATGGGTCCATTAGTAAATAGTTTTACTTTTCCGTTTCAGGACCATCTGTGTTGTGGTGAAGGGTAGGTGGAGGTAAAATATTACCAGTATTAATCTAAAGTTCAAAGCCTGAAATCTGCAAGTAGGTGAGAGCAAAGATGTAGTTTTCTCCATGGTAACACGGATGTGTACGCACCTTTTCATCTGTGAAATAGAGAATGGCTTTAAATGCGTTGGAGAATCCTCCCCACTTTGGGAACATTCGGGCTTTCTTTTTGGAACAGTGGGCACAGATCAGTTGATTGAACCATCTTCCACCATTTCTCATTGTTAACCCTTCATAACTTCAATTCATGTTGGGGGTGTAAAAGCATCTCCCTCTGAGTCACTCAACACTTTTTTCCCAGCTGGTAGCTTATGTAGCTGAATGCTCCAAAAGTAAATATAATTTCTCTAGCTAGCTGACCTTTCCCTGAGTGAGATCACAGGAGGGACCATGCTGTTACTCTGCATCCTGAAGCTCAGTGAAAATACCCTTTTATCGTATGGCGAGGACACGATCATCAACACTTCCCTTATTTTGCAAATAATTCCACCTCTTATGTGCAACTTTCTCTGAAACTAAAGCAATTGTCGATGTGCAACTTGGCAGTTTGTACAATGGAAAGCAGTAAAGACTCACCCCTAAATTTGGATGCATAGACTGTGTTATGCATATACTGTGCAGTGAAACAAACACATGGTTCTGTAAGTGCTCTGTTTCCTTTTGTTCTGGAAGGTCTTGAGCCACAGTACTGCATGCTCAAGAACCCCAACAGTTTTTGTTCAAGATGTCTTTGTGGAAAGTTTATTTGGACTGGGTAAATGTTGTGGTGCTTTTGCAGTTACTTGTAGTTACTTCATCTTTCTGTAAACAAAGGCATCTGTAAGCATAGCAGGTCACCTGCAGCAGGTAGACTGGCAAGAGCAAGATGAACTTCCATCCAGTATATCTGGTGGCTTTTTTTGCTCAAATACCCCTGCAGTCTCCCAGAACGTAAGTCTGGCTGATGTTCATGCTTGTTCCCAGCAGAGGAGATAGTGACAGGAGACAGGACAAGGGGGAATGGCACAAAGCTGCACCAGGGCAGGTTCAGATTAGATGTTAGGAAAAAAATTTTTACTGAAAGAGTTGTCAGGGCCAGGAATAGGCTGCCCAGGGAGGGGGTTGAGTCACCATCCCTGGGTGGGGTTAAAAGAAGTGTAGATGTGGTACTTAGGGATATGGTTTAGCATAGGACAGGAACGGTTGGACTCAGTGATCTTAAAGGTCTTTTCCAACCTTGTGATTCTGTGCAATTCTGTTAGATGCCATCACAAAAGCTTTGTTTCTACCAGCAGAAGTTGGCAATGCTGCCTTGTAAGTCTCTTCCCAAAGGCTTGGTGTCCCTTTCCTTATGCTCCACCAGGTACCTTCTTGGAAATACTGGTTGTGCCTCTGTTAATTCCTTACTCTGAATGAGACCGGGTGGAGGGGAAGCCTGTGTTCCTGGAGTCGGGCATCCTGAGACTAAACATCCCAGCAGCACCGTCGGCTGACGACAAGAGGCCTGGCATGGACACTGCCTTGGATTATTCCTCATTTATGCCACATCTGTTCCAAGAGATGGCTGGCACCCCCACCACACTCTGGGAGCCAGCCACTTCTTGGAGAGTCATTTCAATAAAGCCACCATCATCTCTTTCGAGGGGAATATTCCAGCTCATTGGCTTTTTGATTTGAGAATTCAGCTGTTACTTCTGGATTCTGTGCCTTCAAAGAGCTATGGGAGAGGGGCTGGTACATCACGTGTAGAGACAAAAAGGGTGCATTCATATTCTTCCAGCTGTAAGTCTTTTAATAAAACACCATCATGTGCTTTCATATTACTTCGCTGGTTTCTGTCCTGTTTTCTTCTTCTTATCTATGTAGCCAAGTGCCAAAGCCCCCTGAAAAAAATAGTTCACATATCAAATCTGATCCTCCCATGTGCTGAGCACTTATTAGCTTCCAGGCATTTTTCCAATATCACCAAAAGAGATTAATGTAGGGGCATTAGTCTGAGGTGTTTTAGCAGCAGCTATCACCATAATTTCCAAGGCTACAATCATGAAGACATTACAGGTGAAGCAGGTAGTAACTCTTTCACTTTAGCTCATCTGACACTCCCCACTGTAACCCTTTTGTCCAGCCCTTTACCAAACTTTAACAGTTGAGGTTGCAATTTTCCATTTTACATACCCTAAGTTGATTATAATTCTTTTGTGGGAGGGAGACAGGGATGATGAGGTTTCATATAAGATAGTTTATCAATTTTTCAAAATGAGGCTGGCTATAAAATTTTGCTTGTTCCATGTAAAACAGCTTCTGTTCAGTTCCTATAAGAAATTCAGTGCATCTGTGCATCCATAGCAGGACACAGTATTAAATGGAGATCTTTCCTGTGGCAGTGTGCACTTTTTCATGTTTGCTGTAATGAAGAGTCATATTTGGCCAATTTATGAGCCCCTAAATATTGTGTGTTTCTGATCTAGAGTGCTCTGGAGTGTTACAGAAGATGCCAAGCTGATTTTTTCAATGTTCTGTGAAATTACGTTGCTTTTTCTATGGTTGGTAGACATAAACTATTTTTTCTTCCTGCTGGAAACTCTGGGCCTCTGATGTCCAGAAAATAAGGTAGGTGAGAATTAGAGGAGACTGTAGAATGTGGAGATGTCAAATTTTTAATCTACATCAGGATCAATAATTGAAATCAGTGTTTGAATATACAGATGATGTAACATTTGAAAAGAAGGTGTTATTTAATATTTATTGATTAAAAATATGAAGGATTTTACTGCCTTTCAAGGATGGAATATACCCCATTGAATTAGTGCCAGATCTGAAAAAAATTAAATCAAATATGGTGTTAGGATAAATTATATTTTATCAAATACATGAGAAGAAAGTGTTCAGGAGACCTGGAATTGACTGATTAACTAGAAAGATAGTCATGCTTTCATGCAAGCTGCATGTTTTTTAGGCTATCTGGGGAGAAAGGAAAAGGGAAGAGCAGAGGTCATTAAAGGTCCTCCTTACTACACTATAGTTGCTTCGTTTGCAAATATAAGCAAAGCCCTAGGTTGCATCAGGCTTGCCCTGGTCCCATCTGCCCTCTCACCAAAGAGGAATTTGTTGCATTACTTAGGGTCAGTCCTCTTGGACACTGCAGCCAAAAAGGAATGTCTGTCTGAATGTATCATCTCTCACTGGTTCTTCAACTGCTTTTCATCTCCATTGGCAATCGCATTTCCAAAAGAAAGCTTAGCATCTTTTATCTTCCACAGGTAGGACTGCTTCTTCATGACAAGCCCCCATCAGAGGCCAGCACCTGCTTCTCCAGTTGCTGCCTGCCATCTTCCATGTGCAAAACGCCAGAGTTCATGCACGGCCATCCAGCTGAAATCTGCTTAATGACTCAATCTGTGCGTGCAGCGTTTCTGGCACAGTTGTAAAGGCTGTCTTTGGAAATATGCTGTATGGGTTTGTTCACTTGGCACAGCGCAAGGCCACACGGAGACACCCAAAGTGGTCTCCAGTGGGGCTCACTGGACCAGGTGGATCTTTGCAGTCCTGCAACTATGCTGTTCCTGATTCCACACTAGCTCTCCTAAAACCAGTCTGGTAGCTCTGTGGGACATCCTGCTGTGCAGCACACTCAGGCCCCTGGTGTCCAGAGAGTGCCTGGATTAGAAGAAAAGGACCTTTAGAAGTCTCAGGGCCTCCTGCAGATGGTGGGGAGCATGAGGGGTATCTCCTTTCATCAGAAAAGCCCATTCCTCTCCTGGCAGGCTCAACCCGGAGGGAAGGGAAGAGTGGAGACACTGCCTGCCAAAGTCCTGTGCAGAAAAGCAGCTTTTGTTTCTGCTGAGCATTTTGGGTGGGGTTGTCTGATAAAAAACATTGGGGGGGGAGAGCAGGGGGTGGGGGGGATATCCCTGGGGAGCTGCATAGGCTGACAGTGTATCTACTGGCCACCTTTGGCATGCCCTCCTTGGCTAGCACTAGTTACCATGCAGGTTGGTGCTTTGGGGATCCTTTGTTCACCTCTCTGGGTGGCTGTGGGACAGGGTTTCATGCCAGTGTGGGAACAGGGGTTCATGCCAATGGGGAGCAGCATCCCTGGGATTTCAAGGCGTCCTGTGCAAGGCCACTCCTCAGCAGAGGCAGATGTTGCGGTGGGGAGGGCCCAAGGATGATCCATCTCAATCTCATGCATGCTGTCACCGTGCTGTCTGAGGGCTGAGGTGACTAGGAGATGGCAAGATCCCCATTTCCCGTGGGGATTACTCTCTTTTATTATGGGAAACAGTCAGTTGTCTGGCAATCGAATGCAGCCTGACATTTTCACTTCCTCTTTCACCGCTTTATCTGCAAGAAGAGATCATTCTGGCTTTCAGAGCTGAAGGCTACAGCATCAAAGAAAGGTAGCTGCAGTTTCCCCTGCTATGCAGCCAGTTAAAAGTGAGTTATAGTGGGTTTTTTAAATAACAGATGCTGCTGTAAGGTTGAAAACAGAAACTGGTTTAGATGCATGCTTCCTTAGATAACCACCCGCTCCTCTGTCTGTCTCTAGTACTTGAAGCTGGGACACTCAGAACTCACATGCAATGGAAACTTTGTGAGGTAAAAGCAATGCTTCTCCTGGACTCTGTATTCACAAATGGTACGTTCAGTACATTGTAGCTTTTTTATTTCAATGTTTTTAAAGCTGAATTTGTTAATAATATTTTGTGTATCTTAAGCTATTACCCCTCCCTTTAATTCGATGAACATTTCTCCCCTGAAAATGAAGAAAATGTAGAAGTCAAGGCTGTGCTATATAGAGGAGCGTTTCCTGAGTGTTGAGCTGCCAAGTAGGCCCCAAGCCACCCCTGTAAGCCAGCCCGGTAAAACAGAATTTAAAGGCTATGGAGTCCATTTCATGGCTGCAGGCCCTGACCATGTTTTTCAGTGAAGTAGATGCCCTTATTATCTAGGTGCCGGTTAAATGCTGCCAGATCAATGTGTACAGGGGAGAAGTTGCTTTTCTGTGTCTGGAGTGATTATTTTACTGTTCGCACCTCAGCTAGGCGCTGGTCCTCACCTGGACCACATCTGCAAACTGAAGAATAGTAAAAGCTTTCAGTTCAAGAGGAGGCAGCAGCAAGTGCAGGGCCCACTGGGTGCACGATGAGAAGCAGGTACAGAACGCAGGAATGGCTGGCGTTTGATGGCGGCAAACAGCCTTCAAACACATCTAAAAAGCTCTTTCAGCTCAGTGTGGCAGAAACATCGCTTCAACTAAAACTGAGCCACGGAAATTCTGGAAACGTTGACAGTGAAATTATAAAGAAGCCTCATTTACAAGCAGTGCCCCTTCCACATTATGCTGCCAACTGACATGTGCACAACACAGCCATTCTGCAAAGCACTGTTGAAGGCAGCCATGTCTATATTCCCATGATTATCTTTTCTCTTTGCATTTTTAATCAAATTGGGAAAGGTGGTGGTAGCAACTTCACCAGACAGTAGAAAAATAGCACAAGGGAAGGCAGAAAAGAAAGGAGGGCTAAACAAGTTGCTGTTTCTGGCAGTGGAAATTAGGTAGTCATTGGGCAAGACAGCAGGAATTGCTTTTGGATCTCTCTGCAGTAACTCCTCTTCCTCTTTCTGGGCAGTCCTCAGCTAACATAGTGATAAGCACAAATGAAGAACCTACGTAGGATAAAATTCTCTGCTTCACTGCATGAGCTAGAAAAAGATGAAGTCACCTCTTTGGACTCTTCTCTTTGGGGAAAGCTGGTGAAAATACAGACACTTGGTGAATTTGATGTAGAGAACTCCATTTTGTGATGAACAAATCTCCATTTTGTTGTGGCCATCAGGTGAGTATCACTCATAACTGTATGATTGCATGGGGTGGACTGTGGGTACATCATGGTGCAGACGTACTTGATCTACTTCCACTCATACCCATTCCAGTAAAGGCAGATGAACTGAGGATGCATGAGTCAGCCATATCTGTGCTAGTCTGTGTCCAGAAGCTGTACTGTCTTGCTGAGGGATGAGTATTCATTTTGACTCAGTGCCATGAAAATACAACTGTACTGGTTCTTTGTGTTAGGATACAGCACACCATATATACATCATTACATCTCATCTCATTAGTACCTTGGAGATTGCTGTCCTATGCTTGGTTGTGCTGTATGAATATGACTACTCAAGTACCATGGGAAGCTGAAGGAATTTGTGTTTGAACAGTAAGTTGGATGGACCAGGAGCCGAGCTGTATCATGTGTGAGCTCACTTTCACAAGCCACTCTGAGCAAGCAGAGGTGGGATGTCTGCCTAGGCCCCATGACTCTCTAAATAGCTTGTCTGGGTCCATACCTATTTAGTTGGCAAATTTTATTCTGGAGGTAGTGTTTTTTAATTAGTTGACTTTGGGTAGCTGGCAGACAACTTGCCACTGAATATGCCTTTGATGTTGCATTGCCAGCAATAATACTATTTTATTGTACAGTTTTACCTCTCCTTAATAAAACATTTTAGTACATATGTAACTAACTCTGAATACTTCAACTTACATATGAAGTAGGGTACTTATTGAGACCTTGAGAGAAAGCTTGCTTTTCAGTTTCTTGCTGCATATCCAGCAAACACTTTGAGTACACTTTCACAGGAAGGAGCTCTGAAAGAAGAGTTGCGAAATCAGAGATGTAAGATCCTAAACACATTTGCTGAAATTCATCTTTTCCACTGGGAATGGATAGGGTGCTTTACCAGTTCGGTTTGAGAAAACAACACGCCATTACAAAGTCTTCCCAGAAAATGAAGGGCTAATCATCTTTTCCCATTACAAGGAAAAAATAATTCTAGCCTGAAGAACCAGTTTTTAATTCTGTGTCAAGCATACATTTCCCACAGAAAACAATGATGGAAGATTTCTTGTACACACACTGGAGAAATTGGTATCATCTGGAGGACAGTAAATGAAATACATTTATCTGCCTTTCAGCCCTTTGGGCTATGATTTTTCCCTACCATCAGACTATAATTCTCAAATGATTTAAGAATATAAAATAGTTAAGAGTGTGAGTCAGGAAAATACTTAAGTACCTGTATGCATCTTATTGAAACCAGCTGATTTTAAGGACGTGCTGTTCTGAGTAAGGATAGATTTATACCTGTGCTTGGTCACAGTTCTGAGTCGGGGCCTCAGGCTCATTTACATAGGACATTCAACTTAATTAGTCCAAATTAACTTAAAGTATAAATTGAAAATGGATTAAGCTTTATACAAAGCTGAATTAAGACTACTTTAATTTTGAAAAGTCTTTACAGGGTTAAATGCACTTTTACTAATCTGCTTTAAATTAAGCCTTTAGTTAATTTGGATTAATTTTCCTGAATGTCTTTGTGAAGACCAGCTCAGAATTAAGATCCAGCCCTGCAAATACTCACAGAAAAACTTAATATTAAAGGAATTATTCCTATGCTTAAAGTTAAGGATGTGCATAATGTTAAATACGCAGTGAGGTCAACACGTGCTTTAAGAGCCGTGCACACCTCTGCAGCATGCAGGGACTGGAGGCCAATTCAGATGTCTGGTTATGAATGAGCTTTCACCGTGACTGATCAAAAAAGAATGCATAGTCAGGTTGTTCACTTTCTTTACGTTTGAACACATGCACAAATTCTTGGGCAAAGCACATGTGGTATGGCCTCCAGCCTCATTCAAACTGGACATGAAAAGGTCTATTAGAATATTTGCTGTATGTCAACTTTGCATTTCCTTCGGATGTTCTGATGTTTGGGATAACAGAACTTTGTTGTTGGGTTTTTTTTTTCAAATCCTTACTAGTGATGTTTAAAATATTTTTAAAAAACCAACCTTGTGCTCATGCTTTTGGTATAACTGGTATATTCTTGGCATGTTCAATTAGTTGGACGGAAAATATGAGGTCTGCTTCCATTCAAATCAAATAAGAAAACTTTCTACTGAAAATGTCCTAATAGAATAATTCCCAGTGAATAGTTCTTGGTCAGCAGTTTATCAGTAAGGAGCTGTTGTCAAATAATTTGCTGCTGATTAGTTTTGCTTTCAACAGTAACATGACATTTTGATGCTTAGTCTTAAAAGGTGTGTAAGTTCTGCAGTCAAGTGTCCTAGGCAAATGGAATCATAGAATGCGTTAGGTTGAAAGGGACCTTTTAAGGTCATCTAGTCCCCCCCCCCCCCCGCAGTAAGTAGGGACACCTTTAACTACATCAGGTTGCTCAGAGATTGATCAAGCCTAACCTTGAATATCTCCAGGGATGGGGTCTCCACCACCCCTCTGGCCAACCTGTTCCAGTGTCTCTTTCCTAATTCCAATAGGTGACATAGGAATCCAGTAGATTAATTTGTTTGTTGGAATGGGGGGAGGCTTCCCTTACTCTCCTTTAGGAATGGTAGAGAAGCTGAAGACTCACTCTTTGCATCCATCTAAAGAGCCCCACTCCTTGAAAAGGAAGAATGTGTACCTATTCTCAGCAGTGCATCTCCCTGACTTTCAGGTTTGGGCTCGTCAGTGGTCTCCAAGTGTTCCTCACATATGCTGGGCAACTGGGAAGCTCATAGACATCCTTAGGAAGTCATCTCCCCTGCTCTCCAGATGGCAGACAGCTGCTGTGCTAACCTCAGGCAGGAATGTTTGCCATCCCAGGCTCTTACTCTTCGCAGCAAAGTGGACTCCAGCTCTGACTCCTTTATTCCCACTTGCTCGAGGCTGCACAGCCTTGCAGTGCACCTGCTGCAGTCCAGTTAGTGCCTGCAAAGGGAGGTAGAGAGTGAGCTGCAGGAGGGCAGGGAAAGAAGAGAGCCCCAGAGCCTCCCTGCAAGGAGCTGGGGCACCATGGCAAGCTCTGTGCCAAACTAGGAAAGGTACACGCTGTGTGGCCTCTAGACTCACTGGGTATATCTTTGCTGCTTCTTGAAAGGGTGCCTGGTACTGTGGAGTACACACCCCAATAGGCTGCCTTTGGGCTAGTGGCAGCACTCTGCACATCTTCCATGGTTTGCCTGTGAGGCAGCTGCACACGGGGAGAGCCAGAGGCTGTGAGAGCACATGTGCTTCATGCTGCACTTGAAGGCCACCACCAATGGCTGCAGTCCTACAGTGCCCAGGGAAGAGAGCAGGACAGGTCAGGCCTTGTGGAGTGAAGGTTTCCTGTGAATTCTGGCACTGAGATTGCATTCAGCTTACGGGGTTTAAGTTGTCCTCACAATGACAAGGCTAGAAGCATGAGGAAAAGCTAAACAGAGCTGCCAGAGCACAGTTGCATAGGAACAATTTTCACAACTATGGGACTGCATAATATATATATATATATAAACACTCATTATAGTGAAACTGTACCTAGCTGTAGTCTCCGTTAAACCGTCTGGAGTATTTAAAGTCCTGACGAACACAGCGCCAACACTGGCTCTCCAGCACTTGGCTGCATTTGTCATGCTGCACTGGAGGAACTCTGGCTGGGGGCTGCCAACCCTTTTGCTTGTTTGGGTAGTTCTTTGCTTTTCTGCCTGCAGTTTTAGTGAGCTTCACACAGCAAGGACCATACAGATGTCATACGCAGAGAAACCTGCATACGGCAGCCATTAGCAAAGGGGAACAGGGAGGAGGAAAAGTCATTACCATCTCTTTGAGGTAAAAGAGAGGAGGCTGTGTAGTAAGAGACAAGATTTGGCTCTGGATGATTTTCGTTGTGTGGCTGCCAATGCTGCATCAACTCTAACAGGAAAGATCTTGCCTTCGCTCCTGCAATGAAGAGGCAGGCCTGCTCCTGATTCAGTGAAGCTCAGTATTTTCTCCCTGGGGTGAGAAAGGGAATGAGGGTACAGAGCCAAAGGCAGTTTGCTGTAGCGTGTCCCATATATGGCCTAACTACTGAGGACCAGCATTGCCAGCACCTCCTTCTGTAACTGCTCACAGGTGCAGAGACAAACAGCCCAACTATTGCTTCTAATACCTGGCAGATCACAGACCCACCCAAATTTGGTTAAGATTCATCATTTTATAGGCAGATACTGGCAGGAAAGTTATCATGGGGTGTTCCATATTACGGTTTCACAACAAAAACATGTCTATTTGTAGATACAGCTATGGTGCCGTCTGATAAACAGCCGAAGTGAAGGTTTTCGGGTTATGTAACAAAATCTGAAGCTCCTCTTTGGAAGTCTGCATTGATAAGCCACTTAGAGCTGAAAAATATGGAGTGATATCCCACTTACAGGTGATAGTAAGAAGATTGTAATGTTTCTGAATTGCTAGAGCCTACCAAGTTCCCACCCCACAACCTTGTAGGCCATATGTATGTAACTTGGCTTACATAAATAGAATTACACAAGGCTACAATTTGCCACATTACTTCCTTTAAAAAGCCTAAAATGCTCACACACTTTTTTTTTTCTTCTCTCTAAGTGAGAAACAGTTTTACTCTTGTGGATTTTGAAGGCCTTTTATGAAATTGATGATATAGGAGGAAAGATTATTTCTATAAAACCAGGGTCCCTTGTGTTGCTTTGGTTTTGATTACTCTGTGTGCTTTGAGACAGACTTCATGGTGAGTGACTCGTTTAAATGCTGCTTAGTTTTTAATATTTCATTTGTTGCCTTTAGAGAAAGTGAGATGTCCACAGGAACTACCATTAACATCCTTTACTGTGTTCCCGAAGGTTGGCTTCTATAAGAAAGATTATTGATTGTGACTCTTTGAAGGCGAATTGGCCAAAAATAATCTGTCTTGACAGGATTTCTTCTTGGGATAGGACCTGAGAGGGGGCAGTTTAACAAAAATAGCAAACGCAGTTACAAACAAAACAGAATTTATTTCAATCTCATGAAGGAAATTTTGTGGATTTCACTGGTTATAATAATCCATCACCTTGCTGTGCAAAGTCTGCTTCTCACCGCAGGGTGGTAGAGGAAAGGCTGCTTTTTTCATTCCAGGAGCCTTTTACATCAGCAAACAGACAGTATTATGTTCCTTAAGAGTTAGTGTTTAAGTGGGTTGATGCAGGAAAGAGGGGAATTAGAGTTGTGTGTCTAAGGACAAGATAAACTTTTGTGAATCACAAATTGTGATAGATTTGCAGAACTGGCCTATGAACCAGAGGCACAACATTTGGAGCGTTACATTCATTTTCCAATGTCACTGTGTATCTGCACGTTAGGTATCTGCTCGATGCAGGCAGAGTTCTTCCTTCAAAAACACACACTAAAAATAGTGGCAGATACAAGAGGGTTTTGGGTTTTTTTGCTTTGTAGGACACAGAGGACTGCCAGAATGATGAGCAAAGCCAAATCCCTTGAGACAAAAGGAGACACAGCTTCCTAATTTTTTAACACAATGTGCATTTCTGACACTGTGGTGGTTTAGCCCTGGCTGGAGGCCAGACACCCACCAAAGTCACTGTATCACTCCCCTTTTCAGCTGGACAAGAGAGAAAATACATGTTGAGAGGCTCAGGAGTCAAGGTAAGGACAGGGAGGAATCACTCCACAATCAGCGTCATGGGCAAAACAGACTCAAGACAGAGTGAAGTAAAGAAAACTCTCATTTATTACCCTACACTACACACCCAGTGACACCAGAGTCAGATAATAAGAAACTTGATCAGATCTTAAAGCACCTCCCCCCACCCCTCCCTTCTTTGGAGACTTCACTTTAGTCATGATTTTGCTCCCTTGTCCACACACACACACCCCACACCCCCCCACTCACTGTGGCATGGAGAAGGGCAGGGACTGGGGAAATGGGGGTTCCTCACAAGTTGGTTTCCTTCTTGGCTGGGGGGCATTCCTCACACCCTTCTCCTGCTCAAGCATGGGGTCCCACCCACAGGAGACAGTCCTCCACGAACTTCTTCCAGTGTGAGTCCTTTCCCACGGGGCTTCAGCTCTGCACCAGCTGCCCCAGTGTGGGTCACTGCTATGGGGTGCAGTCATAAATCACAATGTCTCTCAAGTCTCTCAGGCCCAGACTGCTCTAGCCTGGTCCTCCATGGAGTCACAAGCTTCCCCCCAGCAAACTTGCTCCGGCGTGGATCTCTCTCTCTCATCTCTGTGTCTCTGTCTCTCTCCATGGGCTGCAAGTGCTGGCAGGGGCTTGCTCCAACGCAAGTCACAGCATCTCCTGTATGTCTCCACCTGCTCCAGTGTGGGGCCTCTCCACAGGCTGCAGGTGGGGTCTTGGCCTTTTCCATGGGCTGTGGGGGGACACCTGCTTCACCATGGGTTTCTTCACGGGCTGCTGGGGCATCTTTCTCTCCGGCACCGGGGGTACCTCCTCCCCCCACTTCACTGTCCTTGGTGCCTGCACAGTTTCTTGTATCTTCTCAGTCCCTTCTCTGGTGGCAAAAAGCGGCTGCTTGTGGCTTTTTTATTCTTAAATGTTATTCCCAGAGGCGCTGTGACCATCACTGATGGGCTCAGCCTTGGTCAACAACAACTCTGGCCTTGAGCCGGCTGGTGTTTGCTCTGTGGGGCCTTCCAGCCACTTCTTGCAGAAGCCACCCCTGCATCCCCCCTCCAGACACACAAAACTGTGACACACAGCAAAATGAGGACACGCTGTGGAACTCAAACTCTGACCTCTGCATCCAAGAAGCATCTGGCCCTGAGCTAGGTTAGCACCAGTATAATAATTTCCCTGGGTTTAAAAATGCTACGCTAGATTATGGTCCCCTCCCTCTCTACCCTTTTAAAATATCTGCAATAGATAGTACAGGAAAAGTGCCACAAGGCACAAGATATTTTAAACCTTTTGTGACACCCACAGGGAGGAGGAGAGGAGGAAATCCAGGCAAATGTGGGAGTGTAGTTTCCTCAAGCTCAGTTTATGTAGCTTCTGTGATAATTAATAGCTGCTGCAAAGAGAAAAAGAGACAACTCGTAACAGTGTTGAGCTCTGGACAGGGCTCAGGCTCTGCACTTGACTCCACGGTCCTGTATATAGGTGAACCCATGCACCATTGGAGCCGTGCTGCAGGAACCACTGTTTTCCCAGAGCAGGTGGCAAAAAGGTGGCAGCAATAGTGGCAGGCTATTGATTACAGGCTCCGAGCTTCAGATTACCCTCCCAACACAAAAGATCCTGAGTGAATAAGCTGTACAGTGTGGGTTCCTCACATTGTCCTTCTCGTGCAAGGATCTCGGCTGCCAGGAGTTCCCTGAATAGCACAGAGAAATCCATCATTCAGAGAGCTTGAGAGATAAGACATGTGGCATCTTGTTCATAAACCAATATTTATTACTGGGACTGTATACTATTAACTTAGTTTATTGCAGTCTGACCTATTGCAGGCTCTGCTAAAGCAGGGGTTTTGTTGGGGAGTATTTTTCTGGGCACATGTGTTTTAGGTAAGAAACTGTCCAGTGAACATCACTGAAGTTACCATAAAAATGACCCATTCCCACAAATCTAGCAAGTGCAGAGATTTCCAAACCCAGCCTGAAGCCAGAGCTTTTTTAAGGCAAATGTTTTCCTCTCATTTGCATGGAGTTTGGTTAATATTTACTCTCCCTTTGCATCTGAGTACCTGCTGTGCAGGTATCCGAGGACTTTTTATTCTAGGCACACCAAAGAGAAAAAGAATCCTTAATGTTATAAAGGACAGCTCATGTCCAGCAAAGGCTGCAGCATGCCATAGTGCTTCTGTCTTGCTCAGGAAGTACTTGCTTCGATCTTTTTTCCTTCCAATTCTTTGCTCTTCTGCCCCTCCATTCCTTCAGTAACTCACCATGCTTTTTCCCAAAGAAAAAAAAAATAAGGAAATGTCATTTTATTTTGGGTAAATAACATTCAGCTATTCTGCCCCCAAAGGTCTGTCCATTTAACCTTTTTTCTCTCGCTGATAACTTCCTTCTTTTCAGCTCTAAATTGCTCCATGAATGCCATGGAAAAGCCTGTTACAGAGAGAAAAAGGAGAAGTTTGTCCAGCAAATGTGGGCTGAGGTGGGCAGGATGTCATAGTAGGGGCTTCCTCCCAGTCTCACGGTGGAAGGTCAGAGTAGAAAGCATTGCGTGATTGCACCCCTGTATTCGGCATTGGTGAGGCTGCACCTCGAGTACTGTGTTCAGTTCTGGGCTCCTCACTACAAGAAGGACATTGAGGTCCTCAGGCATGTTCAGAGAAGGGCAACCAGGCTGGTGAAGAGGCTGGAGGGCAAATCTTATGAGGAGCAGCTGAGGGAGCTGGAGGTTGTTTAGCCTGGAGAAGAGGAGGCTGAGGGGAGACCTTATCACCACCTACAACTACCTGAAGGGAGGTTGTAGAGAGGTGGGCAATGGTCTCTTCAGCCAGGTGACAGGAGATAGGACAAGAGGGAATGGCACAAAGCTGTGCCAGGGCAGGGTCAAATTAGATGTTAGGAAAAAAATTTTTCACTGAAAGAGTTGTTGGGGCCTGGAACAGGCTGCCCAGGGAGGGGGTTGAGTCACCATCCCTGGATGTGTTTAAAAAAAGGGTAGATCGGGTACTTGGAGATAGGTTTAGCACCGGACAGGAATGGTTGGACTCAATGATCTTAAAGGTCTTTTCCAACCTTGTGATTCTGTGATTCTGTGATCTCCAAGAGAGAATAAACAAACATGTCCAAAACATTTGTAATTTTCCCTACTTGTCCAAGTATAGATCTCTCTATTGTCTTTTCCTTAGCCCTATTTTCTATAAAGCCCAAATTCATCCAGAAATTCTTCTTAACTTCTCACCTGCTGTAACTTCTGTTTTCCCAGCTTTTCCCCAATTCCCCACTGACTGTTCAGTGTGTGTTTGTGGCACAATGACTGTACTATTTAGTCATGTGGATTTATTGTTGGAAATCCTTGCATGGCACTAACACCTCCAATAGATGGCTTTTATACCTATGAGATCTGTGGTTGACCAAGACAACAACAAGGTATGTTACAGAAAGAAGAAACTCTTTCTTTTGTTGGAGATATTTCTGGCTTTTTATGAAATATTTGTGACTTTCCATCACTGGCAATAAAATTCTAATCTACCCATCTGTTAAAAAAAAAAGCGTTTTAAAAAGCCCAAATTAACAAAATTCTTTTTTACCTTCCACTGACAGAACCAGTCCCTTTACATACACTTTTCTTGAAATGAAGTTATTGCTTCAACATTTCTCATATTCTGGAGGCTTTCCCTAAAGCTACTTCAGAGTGTTTATGATGAAAATAATGCTGGAATTTTACTGGAGTATCAGAGGAGCAAGTAGTGTACATTTTGTATGCACATGTGCAGTTTTTAAACTGCTACGTGTACATTGTATGACTGTTGTATGACAACATGGCATGAGGATGTATAGCAATTGTTAAATGTATTATAATTTGCTATGTTATTTTATTACATTTACAGAAGATTTGTGTAAAGGCAGCAATACCTGTTTGATCCTTGGATTTGCATCCTCTTTGTGCATCATATATTGTGCAAACCCTACTTGTCCCTGTTGCCATTTATACTTGGTACAAACAATCCTTACTTCACTGAAAAAAAGAATTCTTGCTCAATTTTATTCAGGTGTTCAGAATCTGTTTTCTCTTGGACTCAGAATGAAAACTGAACTGAAATGAGTTTCTCAGCAAGACAGAGTGTCCTAAAATATTTCAGGCTGAAGTGCTTTATTTCCAAAAGCCTTCTCCAAAAGTTTGGATATTCCTGGTCAAAACACTCTGTTTGCAATTGGTGAAGGAAGAGGACCCGCTGCCACTTAGTTCGCTGCCACTTAGTTCATGGTGACATCGATCTCAGTCTGCCTGGCAAGCTGTGACACTGGGTGGGACAGGTGTATCAGGTATCAGGTGCTGGCATTCTCTGTTAACCACTTGGCTGCTGGCAGGACAGCCTGTGCCTCCTGGCAGTGCTGTGCTGTCTGGTGGATGCAAGGTTACCGCGTGGGAGGTGCGTAGCCTGGCCAATCTGTAGTGGCCCGGTGGGGTCAGAGAACCATTCTGGGTTAAAAAACTAAGCTTTTGCTGTTGCTGCATGCACTATTTTTAACTCACACCAGTTCTTCAGTCTGGTTCACAGCATGGCCCCATGTTCTAGCACAACTAAGGGGCAGCACAGTGTAGGAACAAGAGGCAAGGTGCCAGGACTGCCCTGGTTGGCACCAAAGCTGAAGGAAATGGTCATCAAACTATGACAGAGGTTTCTTTTTCTCCCTGACTTTACTTCTGGCCAGGAGAGAACTGGGTCAAATGGCGAGTTAATGGGCAGTCTGCTGCTGTGCTTATGCCTAAACCCATGCCCAGGTGCCAAGGTGCACTGAGAGGTTAAATTCACAGCGGGTTGTTTGTGTAATATTTAGGGAGATGGAGGAAGGCTAACTTGAACCGATGCTTAAGCTGACACTTCAGAAAGGCTCTAAAAGATGATGACAAATACATAAATGACAACTTCTGTGTCACGCCTAATCCCATGCCGTGTCTTGACTGGACCTTGGAGCTAAGAGAGGTGGTGGTGGTATTTGTCTAGTCACATTTCTACATTCTTGACCCCTTGTAAGACACATCTCCTCTTACCAAGCAAGAGGGCATGCTGTGCTGGGCACAGAAAAGTGTACATATAGTACCAGCAAGCTTCCTGATCCTGTGGTAGACGTGATGAGATCAGTGTTTCCCCAAGGTCCATATAGTGAGCTACATGCATGAGAACATGCAAGCCACCTCTGCGGATGGTACTTCTCTCACCTTGCTTTCATTTTGCTTCTCAGTGTTGGCTGACAGGTGTGGAGCCAAGGTGACCATCCCTTGGGACCTAGAGGATGTGGTCCTAGTCCTTCCCTGTGTTCTTCCCAAAGGGTGGGAAACAGAGAAAGGGAAAAGCCTCCCAGTGATGCAGCAATAAGAAATTGCCTTAGAAAAGCCAACTCTTTGAAGTCTGGAAGTTTAGAAATTATTTAGGTTTGTACCTTGAGGCCAGTAATGTTTAAACCTTTTTCTTACCCTGAGGCCAAATTTTGTGCTTTGATTTAAGCATTCATTCCAGTCTGCATTTAAGCCACTGCAGAGTAAACTATCCCACAACTACGGCTCTTGAAAACACTCATTGTGTATCCACCCTCTGGCTTCTATTTTATCACAAGTGATGGATAAGGATTGAAATTTAACAAAAGATAATCTGTAGTGCTGGGTTAGCACTGTCACCTGCACCCTGAGTGTCTGGTAGAGGACTTTTACCCAGCACGTTTCTCTAAAGCTTGGAAAGCCTACTTCACTGTGGGGCAGTCGAGAAGCAGCATAGAAAAGCCCATAGGAAGCCTCCTCCAGAGTTTCACAGCCAAGGCAGATTGCTTCAAGAGAAGCCATTGGGAAAAGGAAGTCTTTTCCAGCCAAATGGATCCCGTCAAATAGCAATGGGGTTGGCCACTGCACTGAGTCCTCCTGAAAAGCTAGAAGATCTCTTTCTCCTGGAGAGAGATCTGCCTTTCTGAGGAGCTCTAGAGCAATGAATATGGGCTGCAGCCTGTGAGATGCTCTGGGCTTTATTGCCCTTAAAGAAATCCTGTGACTTCATGTCAAGTGAGTTCTGTTTGCAAATGTACCTCTGCATTCCTAAGATGGTAGACTTGTTTAATGGTTATAAGAGCACCCGTGTGTCAAAACTGAGATGTTTTGTAGGTCATCTAGCACCAGTGACTGTGTGAGTAAGTCTCCTCCTATATCATAGCACACCCGTTCGTAAAAGGGGTAATATTTAGTTGAATCACAGAATGGTTTCACAGGACTGATAAAATGTCTGCAAGCCAGTGCAGAATCCTTAACAAGAAAGATTGCTCTTTTCTTCATTGAGCTGTGGTTCAAAAATTATCCCAGTTCTTTACACACACACAAAAAAAATGCTATCACTGCTATACCACAATTGGCATAGCTTTGGTAAAAAGGCAAGGCTGCGGGAGTTTATCTCTCCTTCTGTGGTGAATGGAGTGATACAAATGTTGCTGTATGGCTGATGTTCAGTCTAGATGCAGTCAGATTGCCATCTCATTTTGGGAAAAGCTCTTACACAACTTTTTTTTTTGTACGTGATCAGGAGGAGGAAAGGGTTACTTCCTTGGAAGGACTTTGCTCAGAAGTGCCCATATCTTTCTCTCCCCTTCCCCTGAAATTACTAATTTAACTTTTAGTGGTCGTTCTTTGCCTTCATCAGAAGCCAAAAGTTGCACACAAGTAACTGTGTCAGTTGTGAGGGTGATTTTTCTCCAGTGTGGTCATACCTGGGAAAAATACTGTTGTAGATGTCATTATATGTTAACAATAAGCAGCATAATTGTTCCCCGTCTTCTAAGGGAACATCTCTACTAAAACAAATGCCATCTGAATGCCAACACAACTGTATCTTGAGCAAGGAGAATGTACTGCTTGCCAGGTCTCTTACACTAACCGGAGGAAACTGGGAAGCAAGAGGAAACATTGTGCAGTGGTGAAGCCTTTTGCCACGGCAAGACTAAAATTCAGCACTACACCGGGTAGTAGTGATGTATCCCTTTTAAACCCATGCAGCTGGTAAATCACAGCTGGTCTTAGATTACGTGAAAGTGCAGATGAATCATTAAATTTGTTTTAAAACAATTCATTGTAAGAATTTTTTTAAACTAAGTGGTTGCTGGCTTAAGGTAAATGGATACCAGCCATTCTTGAATTGGACTTGAAAGTGCCTGTACTGGATAGAAAAAACAGCATTTTGGCTTTTTTTGATCCCTGACGAAGATTTGTTTGGGAACCACGGTAAGATATGATGCTTTTAAAAACCCAGACAAATAACAGATGTAGGATATAGCACCAACCATCTAAAGCATTCAGGCTAAGCACTTGAGCAACTGGATAAACTGAGAAGCTATTTCTGAGCATCTACACCAGCTGTAGGCGTGTTTTGCTGGCTGTGTGGATTCGGAGACAGCACGCTGAGATCCAAGAGAGAAGAAAACCCTGTTCTTTGGAGTCAGCTCACCAGGAACTGAAGAGAACAGAAAGGCACAGATTACACCACCATTACTTTACCAACACCACTTTCCAGTCTTTATATAATGTTTTATGAACTGTCATTTTGCAGGTTCCTCTAGCTGTCTGTGCTGTACCCATGCTTTTCTTTTATGGTGTGTGGTTCTGCTACTCTTTTTTGTGGTGGTGGTGGTGTTTCTCTTGCTGTCCTGCAGCAATTCTAATGTGTGCTGTCCCCATGATTTGGAGATTACCTCTGCTGCCTGTGAAACTTGGGGATCATGCGATTTGCCCTATACTGAAAGATGAATTTGGAAGGGATCTGGGAAACAGATTGGTTGTTAAACAGTGTTCAGAAGTGATACGAACCTTTTTAGGCCAATGTTGAAATAGTCAAGCACCAATTGCCACGGCTTTCCTTAGCCGCAGCCACTTCTTTTAGTGCAATTCAGAGGCACAACCTAAGTCGTCTAATGCCACTAACCCTGAGGTTCTGAATGTAAAGATGTCACTGCCATCTCAGACACCAGCAAGTGTTACATTTATAGGATGTGCCTCAACAGAGTTTCCTTTCTTCCCTACAGTTATTTGAAGACACTAAGCCAACTCCAACACCTACAGCAAACTGATTTAAATCAAGATTTAAATCACCAAGCAGGAAATGTTGGTTTAAATAATAGATTCTCTCTTTTTNTTTTTTTTTCAGTTGCAAGTTATGCTCATTAGTTTTTGAAAGAAAAGTTAGCTTTCATGGATTGGTAACCATTAGAACACCTTGATTTACAACAAGAGAGCATACTCAGTGAGATCTTTCTTCCTGTTAACCAAAAGTATTAACTATACACAACAGAGAATTGCTTTGGCAAATTCTTAGGTTTTGTCTTATTTTTAACTGGAAAAAAAAGGATGGTTCATTTACTTACAGATTGTTTTATTTTATCTTTTTCATTAATCTATGTTGGATTAAAAACTAGAAATCAATCAAAATGTCTCAAAATAGCCTAATCCTCTCTGATACTTAAGTGCTTCAAGTGATATCTGATAAGAAAATTAAAAAACCAAAACCAGACATGTTTTTTTAAGTTTAAAAGTAACTGGTTTGCCACTATTAATTATTAAGTTATCAGTCACTGGAGTAAGTCATAACCAAGAAATTGCAGAACTCATTGCAGTCATTTTTATTCATAGATCGGAGAAGGAAAAATAAGTCCTCCTCCTTTTTGTTATGGTTTCTGAACTTGAAATGTACTTGTTGAATGGAACTAACTGAATAAAATGTAGTGATTAAATACTTTGTATGTGCAAGGAGGCTACTGCTTCCAAAACTGGCTTTCTACTTCAGCAAATGCTTGTCCCGGGGAGTGCACCTTGTTCACCTGACTAGAACTTCAGTGGTTACAATATGTTGCTGAATGTTATTTTAATACATTATGTCATTTTGTGACTTGATGTTAATTGTTTTAATTTCATGTTTCGTTTATATAAGTTTGTTTTCTTAATGTGCTTATTTCATGTAATGTTTAGGGGGTTTTTTGTTCACTATGTCGACTACCAGGGAGGGTAGAAAAGGCAGCGTTCTGCATGGCCCCACTAATTTAACTCAAGTTATGCAGGTTGTGAATTTGAATTGGCACAAAGTTTGTGCTCTCAAAACCAGCAAATTGAATTAAAATGACCTGGAAAGCTCATTCCGCAGATGGAGGAGGGTGTTTCGAGCTCCAGCACTTGCAGGGGATGGGAACTGGCCACAGCTGCTCTGAGAGATTTTTTTTTTATCTAAGGATTTTGCTGTTCCAGGCTGGGGTCCCCGGAGGAGGAGGGAGCTTAAAGGGAAGAGCAGGGGCTGCTCAGCTCTGAATTAACACTACGTGCAGCAGGCTTCCTTGTGATCCGTAGCATTGCATGCTGCATAGGAGAAGTGGTCTTCCAGCTCGTATTACCTAGTGTGCCATGGATCTTGCAGCAAGGAAGATGCTTCATATTTGGAGCAGGCAGATGTCCCCATCTCCTTGCTCTTTCAGCGACTCCAGATGTGGGACACGTACACAGCACCTTCAAGAAGGGGAAATGGGAACTAATCCTGAGGATTTCTTCTGGAAAGCTTGTTGTTGCACTGCTGATGCAGTGGGCTCTGTGGTCCTCTCCCAGCTCTCAGAACACCGACCGTCGGACTCCTTGTGACTCATAAGCCTGTCTTTCAAACCAGAAGGATTTCATCCATTGCCAGCCGTGCATTTCAGGCAGGCAAGCACTTTTTCAGGGAAGGTCTAGAGAAATATTTCTTGATTGGCAGTTGCAGCACATGAACACAACACAATATGCCACTAGTATCTCCTGGCCTGGCCAAGAATTCCCTGGGCTGAGAAATATCCATCTCCAATATTGCCCTTGCTCAAGATCTATTTTTCCTCTGTGTAACAGTAATAAGAAAGGGATGGAGGTCATAGCAGCAAATAACAGTTGAGGCATAGGGCATTTCCCAGGGAATTAATGGTCTTAATGGCCCTCCGGTTTGCTGTGGGCCATCAGCTCTCCCGGGTACTCATTAATCCCTAGCAAATGCCCTGTGACTCAGTTGATATTGCTTAAGCCGGTAGTATGAATCAACAATATTTTGCATCTGCTCTACGTATTTAAGACAAGAATGGAAGGTAATAAATGTGCTTTTATTATTAAAATCTGCTGCATTTGCAACTAGAAAGCTTCAGTTCTCCCTCTTAACATTGCTCAAATGCACTGCAAAAGGATTCCTCTTTCGTAAAGGGGCTGGCAGGATTCAGACAAAAGGACTCACCTCTTCACTCCGGGGTCTCTTCGCTTTAGCTTTTGCACCCCCAGCAGCCCATCTGCAGGTTGTTATCTACCTCCTCCGGAGCTGATTGTAGAACATGGGCAGTTCTTCCCCCCCCTAGTAGGAAGTCACTTAGCAGGCAGCTAAGTACGGTGTTCTGGACAGGGATTGCCAAGCTAGGGTCCCACTTAAACCATCTGCCAGTTTTGCCATTGGACAGGCCAGGAAGTGTTATGACATGAGCAGAAAGCTCCTCTGAGAAAAGTCAAAAGGAAGATGAGGAGTGACATGCCTCTCTGAACAAGTGTCTTTGCTGCAAGAGAGGAAACTATCTGAATAGGTATAATCGACTTTCTGAGTTGTTTGTAGAGTGGGTAATATATAGGTAGAAGAAAAGGGACATGATACATCTTTGCTGGGAAAAACACTTTATATTTTGGCTCTTCACCTGTCATTTATCACAATTCTGAGTTGTGCATTGCAGCTGACAGACACAGCACACCCTGAGCACTGCTGTAAAATGCAGTCCCTTCTGCCCAAGGTAAGCTGAATTCAAAACCTTCTGTGTGCATATGCTAATTTTGGCGTGCACAGATTCTAGATATAACTCACCGTGATATGAAATCCCGTAGCGTTGCCATGGAAGAGCTCTGACTCCATACTAGCCACACAAACTGCAAAAAAATCAAAATTCTCTTCCTCATCACTCTTATTTATCCGGAGATAGGTTCTAGCTGGACCTGCACCCATCCTTGTGTGGATGGGTCCTAATGAGTTCTGTGGGTTTGCTCGGAGTCTGCCTATTTACCTTAGGCGTGGCGTCTGCAGGCTTCCCCCTCATGGCCGAGCTGAACAGCAGCACACCTTAAAGGAACAAAACAGAGGAGCTGACTCATTCCCGGACCAGAAACCCAACTGGCTTGATCTGAATGCGTCATGTCAGAAAGAATTCAGAGGAGCCTAGTTGCACATAGACGGGCACTGGGAAGGGTGTTCACAGGCATGCCTCCTGCGAACCACCTCCAAAGTCCCATGCTGGGGCAGAAGACTGACTGATGCACGTACCTGCTAGGTAAGAGCAAAAAGCAGATGCCAATTCTACCTGCTTTTGAAAAGGATTTGGAAAATTTCATTCGCTCCTGTTCCCAGCACACTGGGAATTGTTGCCCAGTGGTGTTCTCTCCAGGCCAGACATTTGCCTCTCTGAGCAGACAATCCTCAGATCAAATCATACCTTTTTTTCCACTTGTAGGCTGATCTAGGAGAACAGCATGGCTCACTGTCTTTTTTGGCAGAGGCCTGGATCTGGCTCACTGTTGGGTGCTATATATTGCAGGTAGATCCTAAGACAAAGGGTTCCTTGGCCAGTGCCTTTGTGCTGTGGAGGGGTTACAACACAGCCAGGGATACTTTTCCTCCAGAAATATCCTTCTTCCGGAGTTGCCCACATATTATTACCTGCATCATGATCCAGCCTCCCACCTCCACCAGCCCAACACATTTAAAAGGTTCTTGTGGATTTCAAAAGCCTCATATGGCTTCTATGATACCGCTACAGCCTACAGCAGAAGAAGGACCTAGAAGAGGATGAAAGTGAAACCAGAGAAGTTACACATGCAGGAAGCTGGATTCTCACTGTAGAGCTATGGTACATACATCTTAGGAGAATTTGTCTCAGTTACCAGCAGCATTGATATAAGCCCATGGTCACCCAAACTGAGGTAGACAGACTATTGCTGTTTATAAGGCCACACACAATCACATCCCTGTTACCACATTTTTACATAGTGTTCATAAAAAGCAATGTCTGGGAGACTCTGAGGAAATCTGATACTGGCCTCTAGTCAAAATATTGTGCAAGCAAAGGGCTATGCTATCCATAGCATAGACTGTTGGGAGTCCAGCAGTGCCTTGTTTAATTTTTTGATATCCAACTTCCCAGTGAGCCCATATGCCCATATCTTGTTGAAAAGGAAAGCTTTCATTTTAAAACCAAAACCCAAAACAACCAGCACTAATATCCCCAGAAGTTTCCAGATGGTCCATGGTGGACTTGCGTTTTGTATTATTAGTTGTTGTGCTGGCAATGGCCCATGGGCAGTGACCCTTTGAAGAACTTCCTTATGGCTGCCTTTGAACCTCGTGTAGATTCAATGGCAGAACCCACATCAACAAAGAAAAGGTTTCTCTTTCTGTATCTCACTGTGTGTTTCAGTAACTGAGAAATAACAGCTCCTCTTTACCGTTTTCTTTTGAGCTTTACACCTCTTGTTCTATTGCTGTCATCTTCCACTTGTCAGTGCACTGAGCTCTTACAAATCTCTGTGGTTTCAGGAAGGAAGAATATCCTTTGCATGCTACCCTAATAAGCCGAGGCGAGCTGCTTGCTCTGCCTACACCACAGCAGAATCCTTAGGCTATGGTCATGGTACAGGACAGAACATGAGCTGTGAACAGGGAAGCAGCTGGATCACTCGATGGCCAGCAAAGGAACAGCTACAAGCTGTCTCCTTGGCCCCTGTGTCTTGCAGGGCAGGATGGATGCCTGTGATTTTGGGGACCAAGGATGTAACAGAAGAGGCTGGGTCCCGCTGGGCCTTTGGCAAGGTCCCTGATGGCTCCTTGGGACAGGCAGTAGTATCAATGGTGCGTGCTTCCTTTCTTTCAGAACCATTGTTTCTTCAGTAATGTTTTCCCAAGCTTGTTTTCCCAAGCCTGTTCTGGGTAGGGACACCTTCTTGCTCCAGACCCTCTGTCCATGCTGCTCTATGGAATAAATGTCGAATCCACAGCCTCTCTGCCAGCACACTGGTCTCTTCCAGTTTCCTTGTAGTTTCCTGCAATAATATGGCTTCTGTAGTTACAAATGTGTGGGGTGTGTGTGTTTTACAAAGGCAATGCCAGGACAAATCATAGAAGGAAGGCACTGACTGTTAGCAGTTCACCCAGTTTACTACTTTTCACCTCCACTCCCTTATATAATAAGCAGCAAAGCTTCAGCTTTTCTTTCATAGCAGAACACGAGTGTACTTTCATTTTTTAAAAATAAATTATTTAAAATTCCTCTGTAGTCAGCATTTTCGCTAACTTAATAAAATATAATTTTCTCCCTGCGAGTCTCAAATCAAAAGCTGTTCCTTTGCCCTGTACTCCTGAGCTCCAAGTTTAAATACAAATGGACGCATTGAATTTGAAGGATTGTGGAGCTGAATTTTACTAAAAGGCTTAGACCAACGCATACGTGATTTTAATATCTGGAAATGTGTGGGGTTATTTTATCAGGTATGTAATGTTATTAGTTGTTCCATTTCTGTGCTAGACAGGGATACATTTAGGAAATTCCTTAAAGTGACCTGGAAAAAAAAAAAGCCAACAAAATACAACAGACTGAAAGGTAATGGTTGATGCCATAAACAGTAAATTAGTACACATATCTGGATTTGAGAGATGAAAATAAGACCCCATGCTACTTAGAGATACATTGAGTGGATACTGGTGTTGTGTTAAAACCGTGTGCACGTTGCCCTGACTTTCCTGTTGGGCTCACAACTGCCTCCAAATATGTGCTCTCAGATAGCAGCCGTAACTACATTTTCAGCAGATTGGCTTTCATGTGGGGAAAAAAGGAGTCAAGGAGACAGATTTGGGTTTCTGTTTATTTATTTTTAAAAAAAAAGCTACAAAAACATGTTTCTATAGAAGCCATATGAATTTTATTCCTACGCGGTCCCCTCCCAAGCATTGCCTGGGCTATAGACAAAGGGCCGTGTTGCTTAGCAACCCCCCTAAAGCTCATCAACACAGCCTTGGTATTAATATTTTTCCCCCCTTTAAGAAAGCCTTACTCAGAAATTTGAAATGTCCTCCCTCTCTTTTGTGCAATTACAGTAATACTGCTCACTTTTCCCAATTCCTGTTACTGGCTAAACCAAACAGTTTCTGTCAGGCAGGCCAAATCCAGCTCTTGGGTAACCGACTGAAATGAAAGTTACTCTGGGGGTGAATTTCTGTAGCCCAGTGTGTCTCCTACTATTGATGTTTTGTAGCTTCTTTTTCCTTTAGACAACCTAAATCCGTATTTTACATCTTCCCAGCCTTTTTTTTTTCCCTGAGTCCTCCAAGGGGCTCTCTCCTGGCAGCACATTCATCCAGCAGCTCTGGCTTCCTCAGTAGGACACCCGGGGTTGGGGGGGGAGTGGGTTAGCAAGGGTTCTCCTGCAGCCACTGAGGAAACCCAGGCACCAGGGCAGGTGCCAAGGAAACCAGGGTGGGGAAAAAAAATCCAGTAAACAAGACTAAAAGCCTAACTATCCACTAGGACTAACCTTGAACCAGATGCTAATGTGGCAAAATAGGTCTCTACACCGGCAAGTGCCCTTTGCCTTACATGAGTGCCCTGTACAGCCCGTTTCTAAGAACTTCAGGGGAGTGTGATCAGCGCATTGGGCGAAAAATGAAAGCATCTCTGGAGGGAGCAAAGCAAATTATTCAGTGCCATGGAAATACTCTGGTTTGGGTCTGGCTTTCTGCTTGTGTTAAATGGCCTTGACACCCAGGCATAGTCACTTTTCTGCCCTCCAGCCTTTCCAGAGAAGTACCATCACAGGATGCAGAAATGCAGATTCTGATCTACTGGAGCAGTATATACTCCTGTCACTGTACCAAAACACCGTGGTTATGTTGGGACTTGGTGCAGGGGAAAAGGAGCAGAATGAAAAGTCATCAGCTGGAGCTACAACGCACTACACGCTGCTGAAAAAAGGGCATTTACACAAGTGCCTAAATACGGGCTTGGGGTGTGAAGTTTTGGTCCCGTTTAATTTCTTCAAAATCTTGGCTACAAAATGTGATGCTCGGCAAGGCACAGATTCTTTCTGGAGTAAGCTGGGCTGTATGAAACTGCCTGCCAAAGCCACTGAAGGATGAGAAAAGAACTGCGATTCTGGAAGCAATTTCTTTTCAAAATCATTTTCCTTTGGAGCCGAGGGGAAATTATTTTAAGGTCAGGAGCAGACGTGTATGGAAAGCTAATTGCAAATGTGATAAAGGAAAGAGAGGTGTAGGGTCCTTCAAACAGAAGCAGCAACTCTGCGAACAGCAGGCAATATTGACTTCAGGCTCCAACAGTGTCTTAATACTATGCATATTCTTTTTTATTTTTACCTTAACTTCTCCCCTGTCTCTCGTGCTGAGCGATGGTAAGAGCTGTTTGCTAATACCAGTGAGACTGGAGTCCACAAACACTTGTTTGTTAGGCTAAACCAGAATGGGGAGAACATCGTGCAGATGCCTCACAGCCACTTCCCATCTGCCCTTCCCTCAGGTCCATGCTTCCTCTGGGAGGTTACACCAAAGCTTGTTCATGGACTTTTCTCAGCCTGCAAACTCACGCAGGGATGTTCGTTACAGCAGCGTTAATTCCACCCAGCCAGGTCCTCAGTTGGAACCAGTCAATACATCCATTGCTGTCATCATCTGAGCTGCCTGTGACAGCAGGGAACGATCAGTTCTTTACAGCTAAAAACTTTCTTTCTTAAAGTCCTGAAATCTGGAAGCTTCTTACTTTTGATTGGCTTAGCCTCCGTTCTGAAGAGAGTCAGCTTTTCGCCTCTGGAAATTGGACTTTTTTTCCAGTCTGCTTGTTTTTCACTGGGTCTGCCCTTTCGAGTCTCCTTTAGGATTATTCCCGACTTACATTGATAAAAAACCCAAGAAGATACAAGACCAGTAAGTGCATTAAGAGCCAAAATGTGTGTAGCAGCTTAGGCACAACTACACATCGGCACAGCGGGGACAAACACAGGGAAGGAGAGAAGGGAGATGGGGCTGAGGTGAGCAAGCTGCACGGTGGCTGTACAAGGGGCAAGCCCATTTACACGGCATTAGAAGCACCGCATTATCTGTAACTCCTCTTTTGCTGGAGGTATTGATGATACAGCCTCACCTTTGCTAGCTCTCACATCACTCAGGCTGTGAGCAGTCATCTTCTTTTGGGTCCAGTTTTGTCAGTGAGCAAGCACTCTTTAGCACCTCACTGACAGACTTTAAATCCCTTCTTGACAGGTCTGGCAGGAAAACAGCTTGCATAAACTTTCTCCCCTTTTGCTTTAGGCAAAATAATTAGGCAGCTCAGGCTATGTACGCCATACCTTTCCTGTTGTGGGACAGAAAGTGTACACATGGGCTACTCCTTCAGCACATCTGGAAAGAACACGCTGTGGTGGGAAGGAGGACCCAAGGATAATGACCCCTGCCAGAGATGTCACTACATGCAGAAGAGACTGGCTGGTTGCTGCTGTGGACTACCCGTGGTTAATGCTGCCTTTATGCCCACACAGCTACAGCATCTTGACACATTGCCGAACTGCACTTCTGAGGGTAACGAGTGTAATAGGTTTTGTCCTGCTAAGTTCTCCTCTTTAAATGGCACCTTAGGGGAGCTGTTGCTTTTCATTTCCTTCCTCCCTGCTTTTTGTTTCGTCAGGAGCTAGTGCTGCTGCTCCTCACCCTAATCTCCTGAGCAGATTCTCTTCTTCACTGTGACAGCAGCTGCTTTTGTGTCCTGGGCATTTACTTTTGAATCCTTTTAATTTAATTTAGTGCTGGTGAGAAGTTGGAGGACTAGCTGTGTGATCCTTTCAGTCCCAAAGGCTGGACCTAGCACAGGCAGGGAAAGTGCAGATTTCCTTGCCTTTCCTTGGTCTTTCTCGGAAGCACACCTGAGGCAGCGCTGAACTTGTTTGCTGTTCTGGAAACCCAGCTGGGATAGTATGTTTTCCAGAAAGGTCCACGCTATGCCAGACTGACTGGATACAGAGGTCACCAGACATGCAGAGTAGCTGCCAGCTGACTCCACTGGGCTTGAGCCAGGAACTGAGGAGAAGATCCTACTCAGCCACTACATGCCGCTCATTTTCACCTCATCTGGCTTCCAAAGGGCTGCAAGTTTTCCTGTTTGCAAGCCTTCCCGTGTTACCCATGAGGTCCTTCCCTCAGCATTCCCACATCCTGCTGGTTCAGAGTTAGCTGGTCTCCTCAGCTTTGGTTTCAAGCTTTCAAAATCACTTCTGTAAAACGGAGGGAGGGCGTTTTTTTCCCAAAGAAGCAACAACACTTAACATGTGTAAAATGCTTTTCACCTTTCGAGCAAACTCAGTTAACTAATTAATCCTGGCAAAATCCCTGGGAGGAAAGTAAGCGTTATCTCACTTTTACACGTGGGGAAACTAAGGCAGGAAGGTGAAGTGAATTACTCGAGGCCAGTGAAAGATTTAGTGCTGCAGTCAAGCACAGAGTATATAAACTTGTTGTCTGGCTCCTGGCTCTGCATGCAGACAACTAGACCTAGTCTCCAATGGATAAAACAGGCTACAGATGTGATCTTCCCCTTGAAGCAACAGTGTTGCTCTGGGGTCTGCAGCAAGGCTGAGGCTCAGCGCTCGGGAGAGGTGAGGTAGGGCCAAGTGCGTCCAGGCAGGCCCTTTCTCATGCCTGGTTTGAGCACCAGCCCCTTTGTAACTGTGCTCCATCACTGCTCCAAAGCAGAACCGAGTTGCAGAGTGTAGGGGCACTGCAGAAAGTAGCAAGAGTTAGAAGGAGATTGCTGGCATCTGTAGCAAACCAGGGCCTGCAACTTGGAAGCAGCATGGATGACATGAGTGTAAACGAGTCTCCATGCGATGGAGGCATGTTGTGCTATGCCACTCATCCAGGGGAATAAATAGGAGTATTCCTCTGCCTAGCTTATGGTTTTGCCATCTCAGGAGACCGTGTGAGCAACTTTTCTGACAAATATTTTATGCGGGTACTCTGCTCATTCTGCTTAAAATGGTTCCACTTGTTCCAGAATTACACTGGGCGAGCCAGTGTGCTAGCAGCCTTCTCAGGGTACCAGACAAGGAGCTGGATTCCAATATCAGCAACACGGGTGCTGTTGTGGCTTTGCTGCAGACAGCAGCTCAGCCCCATGCAGCAGCTTGCTCACCCCTCTCCACAGGATGGGGGAGAGAACCAGAAGAGTAAAAGTGAGAAAACTCGTGGGTTGGGGTAAAGACAATTTAACAGGTAACACAAAGGCCGTGCACACTGGCAAAGCAAACCAAGGAATTCATTCCCCACTCCCCATGGTCAGTTAGGGGTTCAGCCATCCCCAGTGCTGAGCATGACATCATACAGTATGGGATATCCCTTTGGTCAGTTGGGGTCAGCTGTCCCAGCTGTGTCCCCTCCCTTGTGCAGCCCCAGCCTGATGGCTGATGGGGTGGGCTAAAGGACAGCAAAGGCCTTGGCTCTGTGTGAGTGCTGCTCAGCAACAGCTAAAACATCCCTGTGCTACCTACTCTGTTTGCAGCACAGACCCAAAGCACAGCTCCAAACCAGTTATCATGGAGAAAATTAACTCTGCCCCAGCCAAAACCACCACAGAGAAACTGCTTCAGAGGAGCTTCTAGAGCTTTCTGCTGCTGTTTCTGAGCACTGCACTGGCCCAGATGCACTGCATCTAATTCTGAACCAGCTGAGAGAGGAAAATCAGAGCACACAGCAAGGGAACTTCACTCTGTCATCAGCCAGCACTGTCAAAGGCACTGCTCTAGGGAAGCTTGCAGCAGTGCTTCAGCTTTCTTATTAATAATGTGCTTTTCCTGAGAAGGAGGATTGGTGACCAAGGAATTAACATCACCCCTACAAGCTCATCAAACTTTTTTTCTAGTTAGGGGGTCCATGCTTTGAAACAAAACAAAAAGAGCACCAAAAGTATAGCAAGTGAGTGCCAATAATTTTTAGTTCTGCACTGAAGCAAATTGCTCCAAGCACTTCATGAGAGAAGGACAAGAGAGGACAATCCATCAGTGCAGAGTACATCAACGTATTAAAAAATGCAAGTAGTGGGGAAAGCTTTTAATTTGAATGATATCAGTGCCCACAAGCACGACAATAATTAAAGGTCTGCCAGCATGACTATTATACATTCTGGTTTAGTGCATTTAATATCTCAGCTGCTTCAAATCACATCAGCCTGATGGCTGGCAAGCGTGTTTCCACTCTGGATGCAAATCAAACTCTCGCACACCGTTCTGAAGCCTCACTTTAAGGGTAGGACTGTTTTGCATCAGGACAGGACAGGCTGTCCTTTGTCCTTGCAGTTCCGTGATGCCAGTACACTTCTGCTACCCAAGAAAGCCCAGCATAAATTCTTCTTAGGGTTAGACCGAAGTGATATTGTACCCTGCTTCAGAGGGATTTTGCCAGTTCTCTAAACTTTCCTTCTGCCATGGCATGTATGTGTGCTGTGAACTGGCTGGGATAATCCCTCCCTTTTGGGGTGTAATGAGGGTAAGAGAAGGGATGCAGTTCCTCCCTTCTCTATAGCCCTAGGCTGGAGGCTGATGGGACACTGTCCTGGTTTTGGCTAGGATAGAATTCATTTTCTCTCTAGCAGCCAGTGGAACCAGTGTTTTGGAGCTAGGATGAGAGCAGTGCTGATAACACACTGGTGGTTTAGTTGTTGTCAGGCAGTCAGGGACTTTTCAATTGTTCATGCTGCCCTGCTAATGAGAAGGTGGCAGGCGCCCAGGGAGCTGGGAGGGGACACAGCTGGGACAGGTGACCCAAACTGGCCAAAGAGGGTATTCCATGTCAATTGTGTCATGCTCAGCATAAAGTGGGGCTGGTGAGGGGAGGAGTGCAGGGCTCCAGGACATGCAGTTTGGGGACGGTCTTGTTTCAGGGTGGATCTGAGCTGTATGGCCCAAGGTGTGCAGTTCGGTGAAAGACTGCATTTGTGTATTGCCAGTCTCATATATTCTGTGATAAAGTCCTATTATTGTTATATCTATCTTTCTGTTGTCCCAGTAAACTGTCCTTATCCCAACCAGCAAGGTTTGGGTTCTTTTTTGTTTTCTTTTCCCCCCCTCCCCCTTCCCCTATTCCCCTGCTNAGGACATGCAGTTTGGGGACGGTCTTGTTTCAGGGTGGATCTGAGCTGTATGGCCCAAGGTGTGCAGTTCGGTGAAAGACTGCATTTGTGTATTGCCAGTCTCATATATTCTGTGATAAAGTCCTATTATTGTTATATCTATCTTTCTGTTGTCCCAGTAAACTGTCCTTATCCCAACCAGCAAGGTTTGGGTTCTTTTTTGTTTTCTTTTCCCCCCCTCCCCCTTCCCCTATTCCCCTGCTACTCCCTCTTAGAGAGCGAGTGGCTGCGTGGTGCCCAGCTCTCAGCTGGGGCAAAACCACGACAGACACACTGGCCTACATTGCATTCAGCTTGCTGTCAGCAGGCTTATTGCTAGGCTGCAGTCATCTCTGATGGCGTGGGTGGGCAACCAAGTGTTTTTCCTTCGCCTTCCGGTGCTTCCGTGCTGCACCATCCCCGCAGCGCCACAGGACCGCCTCAGGAAGCGCAGCCCGGAGCAGCGCTGGCACACAACCAAGGTGGAGGGAAGCAGATGATCGCTTTTGCGAATAGTAATTTGCCACACTCCCAGAAGCAAACCAGCAACTTAATTTATTTTCATCTGGGGGAAGAGAGGGGAGAAAAAAATAATAAAAAAAGAGAGGGACTAATAAGCGATGTGACCAGCATCACCATGAATGCTCCACTTATGTGTCTCCCGCTCACCTTCACTGCTTGCTTTCCCTTTCAGCCCATAACCTCAGGAGGCCAGGAGCTGTCTCTCACCAGCTTTTTATGCAGACCTGCGCTCAATGGGGCCTTGATCCTCCCTGGGTCCTTCTGATATTGCTGCAGTACAGCTGATGAGGAGGTTTTAGACTGAGATGGTTGCTAGCTTCAACTCATAAGAGATTGAAAAGCCCTGGAGGTCGGGGGGGAGGTGATGCATCCTGCGACCTTGAGAACATTAAGGAGTCGAACAATTAGCTGGCTGGAAGTTGGCAGGCAGAGTGCTGGATCTGAAGCCACCAAGCAAAGTGCAGCCTTGTTAGGATTAAAAAGTGAGAGTTTGAGGGGGTACAGGAGGGAGAGTGGGAGGTCAAATGAAGGAGATGGATGGATGGATGGATGGATGGATGGATGGACGGACGGACAGTTAGGTAAGTTACTAAAAAATCTGATTGTAGTTTTCTTTTCCAGTTTAGCATCTGCTGTTGTACCAGCCCAGTCTTTTGGAAATCACATTTGAGCAGGTTTTCCTCCTTAAGACACAGTAAACATGCACTTCTAGATCATTGCAAATGCAAGCGCAAGCATAAAATCATTTCAAGCAAATAGGTTGCTATGTGTTTGCAGTGGGCCAGGAGAGGATGCACCACAGGTTTATGTCACCTCAGCTGAGGGGCAGGAAACCTTCTCTTTCAGTGGAGAAGTATTTCTTATGCTGTGCTAACTTGATCACTCAGGGCAGCTTTGTTTTGCAGGTGCTGTCACATGTGGATTCCCTCCTGCCAGAGGAGGTGTGAGTTCATGCTACAGCCTTTCCTTCAGTGGGGACATTAACAGAGCTATCTGCCCCTTTGCATACACATTTCAGAGGCTGATTAACTTTAAAACCTTCCATACCCTGACAAAGCATTCAAAAGTTATTAGGAACAGATGTCTACCTCGGCGATGTAGTGAGCTGGTGGGGCTCGTGGTGTAAATCCTGTTCACGTCCTTACTGGGGGTCTTGTGGTTGCATTCAGGCACCATCTGCTCACAGCAGCTCAGGGATGTTCCCCACCTTGTTGGACCCACGGTTGGAGTCATGCACTGACATGCAACCCAGGGCACTCCACTTGCAGGGTGGGCAGGCGGTGTCCCAGCTGTTAGCGCTCTGGATGCGCATGGTGCGTTGCAGCAGCAGCAGCACTGGTACAGATGTCATGGCTGGTAAAAGACATGATGTGAACCTGTGGGCTTGGAAACGTAATGGGAGGCAGCAAAATGAGCTAGAGCCCTTCTGGCTTAGCATGACTCCTGTTGGTTACATCAGTGCGTCCACAGAGCATTTGAAATCAGGTAAGCCTTGTCTCCAGAAGACACAAAGCTGAGAGCAGCATCAGCTCCGGGTCAAGTGCTGCTGGCTAGATTCAGTCGTTTGCTGTAATGAATAGCTTGAACCAGCATCGGTTTTAGTGACTATGCTGTTAATTTTAACAAGAGATTTGTTTTATTGCTGATCCCCGTAATGATTAGTTTAAATATTGCTGTCTGCTATTAATTGGTGGCTGTGCCGTCTGCCTGGCTACATCCTGCCAATGCAGAGCGCGTGACGCGGCGCCAGCTCCCTACAGCACACCCTGCCAAACACAGCCCCAGCGCAGGCAGGCTTTTACAAAGAGCTGTAGTCTGAAAGGAAACCAGATCAAACATGCTTTCATTTGCACGGTGCCCCTCACCCACAGGATCCTGCTACCCAAACCTGGGCAGCATTTGCAGTTACTGCTATTCTCCAGGGCCATGTCCCGCTGGCCCAGGCTCATACCTTCCCACTCCTTTCCACTCCTCACTTGTGTCCAGTGTGTTGGGAGCTACCTAGTGGCTTTTGTGTGCCAGAGGTGTCCTGAACCTGTCCTGAGCCTGCTTTCCATGAGGCCTGTTGCTTTTCCCCAGCATCCAGCTCTCATCCCCTAGGCTCCGACAGAAGCTCCTTGCCTGTTGGGACCACACCAGGCTACCACTTAATATCTGGGGAGAGCAGAGTGTGCAACGTAATTTGGGGAAATGCATCCAAAGACGGTGTCTGGATCAGAGCACCTGGAAGAGGCTGTTGAGGAAAAAATACTCGAAGCACAGGGAATAAGCTAGAGACAATGTTGGCCTACCAGCAGCCTGATGACACTAACTGGAAATAGGGAGAATCCTATGCTATCTGCCCTCTTGTAAGGGTTTTGACAAGACACCACCCCATAACGTCAGTAGCTTTAGCTGTGTGGGCATCCAATCCTTCTTGGTGACAATACCACGCTTCTTTGTCCTGCCAAACACACCACTGCTCTGCAGCCACTATCGCTAATGAAACATTTTCTGCCAGCCCTCTGAGGTCAGAGTGGTCTCATTAGCTCACCAGTGGGCAGCATCCTCAAAAACAGCAGAGGAAAAACACAGGGTACAGTGTGAAGTAAACACCAAGTGCTGTCATTGCCTGACACCCTCCTGATGCACCCCGTGGCAGTGTTGACGAGTGCGCTGTCCTGGCCAGGCAAGGTCTGCATACGGGGCAGAGGAAAGACATGGTGCACTCTGATGTTTGGCAAGCCACAGGGATGACACAGACACACACCATCGGTGTCCCTCACTATTTCAGCCACATCACTTAGTTCCTCTGGGCCAACAGAAGTGTCAGTGACCTCCAAAACTTCCCTCAGCACAGGGTTTATCTCTGTGGGATCAGGCAGGGTACTACGGGGCCCCTGGATTGGGCTGTGCATAGGAAGCAGTGACAGGGGCTGAGGAGGAACTGGAGCATAAAACAGATGGCATGCAAAAGGATTTATCCCAAAAGGAGGGAGGTATTAGAGCAGCCTGAGAGGGGATCACAGCCTGGAAATAGGGAGAATCCTATGCTATCTGCCCTCTTGTAAGGGTTTTGACAAGACACCACCCCATAACCTCAGTTGCTTTAGCTGTGTGGGCATCCAGTCCTTGGCAAGAGCAATAATACAGCTTTTTTTGCTTCAGAATTAAAGAAGGGAGTTAGGTTGACATGCAGATATCACGGTTGGTAGATAGGGCTCTCAGTGAGTTTCCAGAAACTCCATTAAAAATAACAAATCTTATTATATGCTTTGTGCTTTGGATCCATCCTGGATCTCACTGTTGCTCGCTTCACTTTTGAAGGGACCCTGCCACAAGAGTGGCACTCGGGCACCCGTCTTTCTAAAGCATACACTTACCTTTACCTTCTTGTGCCTGCAAGCTGCCATTTGTGGGTGGGCAGTACATTTGGGGGTAAGTTCCATATCTATCAGCACTTGGACATCTCATTTTCTTACACCCACCATCAGAGACAGGCCATTGCAAGAAATAGTAGGGGTTGGGGAAACTGGAAGATGCAGATTCTCATGATCCTTGGGTGATATGGGGATTTTTATACTCATTTTAGGCATAAAATAGAAAAAGTCCCAGGCCAGGCCAGCCCCGTCCCTGTCTGGTCGATGTCTCCCCACAGAACATCAAAGCTCACCAACAGCTTCTGATTCTCCAGGATAAAAGAGGTGACAGATGCACATGGACATCTTTGAAACAGCACGCCTTTGTCCTCCCAGTTCATTTTTACTCCTGGGGTTGCTGATACCCAAATTCGATGCTTAGAAGCAGCAGGATGTGAATGGAGTAAAACAGCCAGAGGTTCTACTCTTCGGAAATGTTTGAGGAGCTGCAGAAAAGCAAATCTAAACCCCAGTAAATCTTACCTGAATGCCAGTATCAAAATCACGTCAGGAAACCACATCTGTGAATTACATGCTCGTGATCGCAGGGTAACTTCCATTATTTTAAACATAATGGTGAAGCCAAAGGGCAGCGCAGCAGATGAATGGGAAATTGATCATCTCTTCCGGGCAGATCCCACTAATTTCTGAAATCTATGTGCATGGCACAGAAACTACGGTGATAAATGCTTCGGAGACATTTATATGTTAGATGAGACTCGTGTCCTTTAGGGCCTACTGGCTGGAGGCTGGAGCTGTGCCTTTGGAGTTCATGACGTTTGCATTGAGTTCTGAGACTAGCATGGTTTATTCTGTTTAAAGGGATTTGGCTCCAACAAATAGCTCTAAACGCGAGCAGTCTCAAAAGTTCACAAATTAAGATTTTGCTGTGCAGATTGTTTTTATTTCTTAACTCCTCTATTATCTCTAAAGGTCACTACATAGAAATTCAAACCAACCAAGATCACCTTCCCATCGGACAGGCATATTCAAATATTTGATGCACAAGTTAAAGTACACAAGCGCTGTCTTTAGATCAGCCCCCTCCTACCTAAACCTATATAATCTATATCTCTGTGTTCATAGGAATGCTTGGGAAAGTGTGGTCTTGATAGAAGGGTGCTTTGCTTCGGAGGAGGGGGTGTCTCATTGGATTCATGAGAGGCATACACCGTTTTGGGACTCACCTCCCAACTAGGGATCTAGAGGAATTACCAAGACCCTGTTGTGCTAAATCAATATGAAAGTCCAATCCTCAAATTCCTGATGTTTGGTTGGATTATGGCACCATTCCAGTGTAGATTAAAAAGCATTTGTTACCTTTATCATTTGTTTTATGGCCTAGGTGTGTGTCACCATGACAGTCACCTTGCCAAATTGAACCGTCAGTTCAAAACTCCAAAACAGGCGTGTGAAAAATGCCCAGCAGAGTATTTACTATCTAAAGATTAACTTCTAACCTATTATCCAGGGTTAATTTAGGCCCATTAATGATGCGTGGGTTGGACATAAGTTTTCAGGCATGTATTATTTTATTACCTGGTCACATAATTAAAATGTCACTTATCAAGGAACAATTTTTAATGAAGTTAAAAGCACCTTGATGACATATTATTATTTGACCTGTTATATAAGAGGATTATTTCTTGCCTGCTACTGATAGAGTTTCTTTGACAGCTTGAAAATAACTGTTTTTCAATTAGCTTTTTCTTCAGAGAGGGGGCAAAGCTGTTCTCTACAACCTTGTTATTACCTCCAAGACCCCTTCTCGCTGAGGTATGCTGAGAAGAGACTGTTTTTTACACTTTGAGCTCATCAGCTTGTTCAGCTGCTAAAGAAAGGGTAAATGTTTCTAGTCTGCAATAAAATGTGCAAAAAGAGGGTCAGGAGGGGAAGGCTATAATTACAATGATATCTGCTGAAGGTCATTCAAATTGAGCTCGGTTCAGTGGGGACTGAAGGAACTGACTCAGGAGACAATAGAAAAATGTAAATTTCAACAAAGTGACAGCTAGGAGGGTGACAAAATAACAAAAATGTGCTTCTGAAGTACGTAAATACCACTAGAAGGAGGTGAATCCACTGTGGTACAAGATGCTCTAGTGAAGAATAAAGGGGAAGAAGTAGAAAAGGACCATTTTTCTAGGAGGTGCTTCCCTCTGGTGCCAGTGAGGTGGCCAATGAGTGGGGCTGGGCTCAGATAGTCACAGACTGGATGGATTGTTACCATTCCAGATCGCAAAGCCTGGTGATCAGTTTTCACTTGGGTATGTGCTCAGAACATTGATTGTTAGTTTACTTTAAAAGAGATCCTGGCATAATTCACCACCATTTCAACAGTATTGTTCATGTTCAGCCAACTCGCTCCCTGGCAGCAGTAGGAGTCTGCGCTAGATGTTTCCTGAGGGACAAGAAGGGATGGGGCAGGTACTTAGGGCAATGCACTCACCTACATTCCCTTCTTAGACTCATCCTGACTGAGGTAATTCTCAGCTTCTCCTGAAGATGCTAGTAAGAATCCATTGGCTTTTGTGAAAGGAAGCAAGGTAAAAAGAAAAAAAAATTATGGTGAAACAGGAACTCAGAGTTAATTCTAAGGAGATGAAATGTAAGAGTAACTAGCAACAACAAAAAGAGCCCCCCTGGGGAGTCCTACTATGTTTTGAGTAGGTCTCTGAAGAGTAGAAGTTCAGTCATTTTGGACACTTAAAACATATGACAAAGCACCAGTGGGACTTAAGAGGGAAAGATGCTGCAAGGGACAGAAGATGGAGCAGATGGACCAGATTATCTAACGCTTTCTTTCATCTCCATTTATGATCGTGAGACTAGGCAGACTGTTTCACCATTACATAGACTCCAGATTAGAGAGGTGTACATTGTACCAGTCTGGTCCACTTTAGAAAGGAATGAATACAGCAATTTTGACCAGCCTTAAGTGAGATAGGGCATTAATAATACTGCTGCCTTCAGTCTCATAGCAGTGCTGGGTTCTGTTTGATGCCACCACCGTACCCCCAGACTGGTGGTACATCCTTTCCAAGAGGCGCAAGGATAACCCTGGGGTTTGCCCCAAGACCCACCATTCCCAGAGTTTTGCTTATTTAGTTGATGGAGCATCACAGGGGGGAATCATGTAACAGAAGTCACTTGCAGTGCAGTGAGTACTTCTGTGTCTGTCTGATGCAGTGGCAACAGCACAAATTCAGAAACTCTCTGTGTTTATTCTGTTTCAGGGTTCAGCCAGCGGGGGTGAGCACTACCTCAGTCTGACACATGCTGCAACTAGCAGCAGAAGCCCCAACCAGACCACCAGATGCACCAGCCCTCAGGACAATTCAGTCCCCCGGGCCCCTGAGAAGGGGAGAGTACCATCAGGCTGGATGTCTCCCAGTCCTCCAGTGCTCCATGAAAGCAGCGAGTTCTCTAAGCTTCAGTGGCGGGGCACCCATGAGGCAAGCCCTGTGATGGCTTCTCACTGGCAGATAAAATCTACCTGGGATGATGGAGGAGCAGGGAGGAGCAAGAACAGGCTGCAGCTGCTACAGGATGCTCTGAGCTCTGGTAACTTCAGGGTTACAGGCTGCGTTCAGCTCAAAACATCTTATTGCTCCCACCCCGGAGTGCCAGGACACTTGTGCCAGCATGGCCCCTCACCTGCTGCTGCCAGGCAGGACCACTACTGACTCCAACATTGGCTGGCTTTTGGCTGCAGATTCAAAATCCTTCTGCCTGACTGTGCAGAGAGGTTCGGCAGGCTGCAGCCGGCCACGAGCCACGCTTCCCCTCCACTTACCAGCCCTGCTTTAACCTTACCCAGACTGAGCTCGAGCTATTTGGCTTCTACGCGTCTCCTCCGCTCACATAATCTGGCAAAATTTGGATGCTGTTATCCACAGCAACGCAAAGTTTGATAAAAGGCCTCACCCTGTGTTCCAGTTCCTTTCAGAGCCCCGAGACCTACATCGCACAAAAAAAGAGCAAGGGCAGGGAACCACCTACAGCCACTTATTACACATTACGGATTTCTTTCCATTGTGAAAAACACTCCCTTTTTCAAAAAGTCACCTTCCACCCCCTCCCTCGCAGCTATTGATCCCATGGACCAAAACAATAGCATGCACCTTGCTGCAGTGCACTTATGAATGTCTAATTTTGAACAGGAAAATGTCACGGACCTCCACGCGCAGGCAGGACTTTGAACTGAAATGTATATCCTGTCTCTTCATCCCTGGTTTCCTGCAGGGGCACATTTAGTCCCTCCAAAATTCGCTATTAATTTAAGCATTGTTAATGATACCCAGCCTCTTGCTGGCAGAGAGAGGAGGATGCAATTGTCCGTTTTGATTCCCAGGAGGTCCGTGAATGGCTGTTACAAGCACCAATAATAGGACTTAGATAAAAAGAGAAGTTGCTAACTTTGTCCCAATGAATCACAGTTATAATTTCCTTGAAAGATGAAAGGATTGTTAAACTGACTGGGAATACAAAGCAACTCTCCTCAGATTGAACTGAATCATCTTTGCCTGTTTCAAGCGTATTGTTCCTTTTCTTATCCCTGTATGGTAGGGCCCTAACGTTCCTTGCAAGTAGATTGCTCTCCAGCCCGTGCCGTAAGTGACACAGATGCCGGTTTGTATGAGCTTTGGGTGCAATTCAGAACCTGATCCCTGAAGGTGTTTGGATGCATAAAGATGCAGAGATGCCAAGTGACATTCTTCTCAAATGCCCGAGGTTACAAAGCCTCCCGGAGTATCATTTCCAACAGAGGAAAATCAAACTGTCAGTGAGATTCTGACTGCAGTTTCTCTCATAGTGGGTTGTACCAGTTTATGAGGAAGTTTCTATAATATTATGCTCTGAATATTATTATTCCTGGATAAGGCTGGATTTTGACCCATTTAAAATCCCAAGATTCCTATCGGAAAATAAAGTCTGCCAAATTACAACAGGACTGCCAGGTTTCTTTTAGAAGATTACCATAAAGGTTGATTCTGCTGAATATAAAGAATCCGTGTTTGTGGACAGTGACAGATTTCCCCCTACCAGCTCCAACAATTCTTACTTTATAATGATTAGTAGCTTTTAACAGAGCATATTAAACAAATAAGAGAAAATTTGGGTTCACTGCTACTTTCTATCTGTTTTCAGCTTCAGACAAAGGCTTTCTTGGTGTGGTAGCTTTCAGCCATGCAGGATGTAGCACCAGAGGATGCTGACAGGTGAAATTGCCACTGTAGGAAATTGTCTTTCCCCAGGAAGAGACAGCCAAGAAAAGAAGTTTGCGTTGCAGGTGTTTGCACTAGTAAAGCAAGGGAAGAATTGTACTGGGCTAGAGAAATTAAATGAGACCTTTAAAGAAATAGGCTAAGAGCTCTTCTTGGGGTGCTGAGAAAAATTGTGGTCTCACAATTAAGGACCTAAGAAATCATCAGGCAAGTGATTGGAAAAAAAGGCAGGAGAAGATAAGAAGAAGTTGATGCGGGAGAATAATTTGTTTTAACTGTCGGGGAGGTAAAATGTAGGGTGCATTCCTGGGATAAAAAACACTTGAAGTCAGAAAAATTCCCTGTGAAGTGAGATTGGAGACTCTAACAGGTTTTGCGTTCCCACGAAAGACACATGATCAGAGCAAATGGCTGTAGCCTGTCTCACTTCACGGGTAATTTCTTTGCATTTAATTGCTTATTTCACTAGTTGAAGACAGGTTTTCTTTCACGGGTGTTTGTACAGGACCGTCACCGTGTTAAAAAGTTGCGTGGGTTTCCAAGAGAAGGCTGCACGTGCATGTGCACACCGTGTTTACAGGTGGGTACACATATCTGGACTAATTTTGTTATCATGAAAACTTAATTCAAAATACTTTGGAGGAAGGCATTATTCAACAGCTAATGGATGTTATACCATCAACATATTCTAATGGGCTGATTAGCAATTTTATTGTATTCAATTTGCACTGTGGCAATTCCGTGTCAGGTGGAAGGGCTATCAAAATGAAAAACTGCGTTAAAATTAAAAACCAATAGTCCAACGTTCAGTCTGAATGAGCTTCCTGGTGGAATGATGAAGTGCAGGTACCCGTGAGCCTGCCCTCGATGCCCAGTAAAAACAGGCTGTGGAAATCCTTGGATAGAGGTGAAAGAATTAGCTGTTTCTGTTTCACACACAAAATCAGCAAATGTGTCACTGGGGCTTCAGAGTTTCTTTTTTAAATCCTCTCCGTTCCCTCATGAAAATAATGCTGAAGAGTCACAACCCTGCATATGTCTGTTCAAAGGACCTTCTGAACTGTATACAAAACCCACCCGGTTTGTCTACCGCTTTCTAAAATACAGAGATGGAGGCAAGAGCTTCTTGTCCTTTGCCTCTCGCTTTCACACTTATAAAGCAGCCACCCCTTTGCTCACTGGCAAAAAAATTTTTATATATATATATATATGCTGAAAATAGAGCCAAACCACCCTTGCTCTTAGAGCATTACTTTTTCTGCCACTGGGGAAAACGTTAGGATTTCTTCTCTATCCCTCCCAATCCTTCACAGAGCCTAGGCGAAGGCAAAGCTCCTGCCTGAAAGCCAGCTCGAGCCTTGAACGGATGGGGTAACACCACATCCGCAACACCACCCAAATGTGAGGCAGAAGCCTGTTCCCTCCTGAACCTTGCCAGAGCTCCTGAGTTGTTGGTGGTGGTCATGCAACTGTTTGTGAAGCTGCACTTTGACGTCTTGGGTCACCGAGGTGACCTGAGTTAAAAATATCTCTGCCAAAGAAAGAGGCGAGATGGACTTGCAGCAGGTGCAGATACTGCTGCCATCCCCTGCCCTTCTCTGCTGGAGCATCTTGGCCCCTAGCAGAGGCACTGCCAAGCCTCTGTGGCAGCAGCACTGCCAGCCCTGGGTGCTAAGGTGAACCAAAAATTGACAGCAGCTTAAATTAGGGCATGAGCTGTAAACTCAAAAGGCAACTTTGCCATCAGCTCAGTGGAACTGGTGACTAACGGCCTGATGAAAACAGAGTGCCCTCTTCTCCCAGCCACATGCTCCTGCCACCTCGTCATGGTGTGGGACCAGTTGTCTTGCTGACCTGGTGAAAAAGGAACTTTTTCTCCTTTTGCAGAGTGAGCTTTCAGTGCTGTTTGCACTCCCTGTGTGGCTTCAGGGTCAGCGGTGGAAGGGGAGGAGCAGGGAGGGCACTGGAAACACAGAGCCAGGCTGGAGGATGGCAGGATCATCCCTTTTGGGAGGGAATCTGATCTTAGGCTGATTTAATCAAATTGCAGGGCTCTGCTCGAAGAAAGTTTTGGTGTCTTCTCCAAAACTTCTCCAGACCACTCAGCGACTTCCCCTGCGTGACAGTGACTGCCAGCAGAAAGCCACATCAGACAGCTGGGATGAGAACTGCCTCAATCCTGGCCATTAAACCTTTTGGGGGTGACGAGGCAGACACCCAGGCACACACACATAAGCACCCACGAGCTTGGGGGCTGCGGTGTCTGTGGGACTAAAATATTTTCACCATACATTTTTGCTAGTGCCTACCCTTTTGGCACTGTATCTCGTAAAGGCACTGGAGAAGCATTCCGCCTGACACAGTCCTGACTTCTAGGAATGAAATTGGACCTGATGCCTGGATGAGCCCTGCTGTGCCGGGCTCCCTGCAGCCTGCTGAAGACAGCGGGAGATGCTGCACCGAGCAAGTAGCACTGCCTTACACCCCCTTAGCGCAAGAGCAGAGCGCAGTAGAGTGCGGTGAAGTATAGGGTCCTCCGCACTTGGAGGAGACCTCAGATGAAGGGGGAGGTGGCAGATCTGAACATGCACAGTCCTGCTGCAGTCCTGTTTCTGCAAAAGAGATGAGCTAACTAAAGCAGAAGCTGCAGTGAACTGCAGGACAAATTCCATAAGCCAAAGTACACTGAACATCAAGTGACATCCTTTTAAATCTTACTTGGAACTAAAATACCCTCTTTTTCTTTTTTTTTTCCTCCAAATGAAAAACATGTTCTATTGTGACTTAAATAGCATATATTTCTGTAATAGCCTTTTAATGCAGAGCTGTTTTTCTTTAGGGCCCTGAATATATGCAAATGAAAATGAAAAAAAAAAAAAAAGAGCTGAAGTATAAAGGAAGCACAGTAGTCTGGAAAAAACGGAGGGGCGAGTGACTGTAAAGATCAACTGGCAAAGCAAGCTTATTAGGCTTTTGGGGGTGGAAGTGGGGGTTATTAAATGCCTAGTGTCTCGTCCTATGTGAATATAGCTGCCTTATTACAGCGGCTCTGCAGAAGTCAGAGTATGTGAAGGCAGCAACCTCCACTGCGATAAGTGATACAAATCAGAACATTTCCATTCCCTCAGCTGTGATGCCACCCGACTCCGAAAGCGCTGTTTAAATATGAATGGCATCCTGTTTATGTGCGTATTAACAATATGTGTGCCCGTAAAGGCTCGAAGAAATGCAAATATTGCTCTGCACACAAGTCTCTCCCACCGAGGCTGCCTAGAAAAATCGCATCGGGACACAAATTGGTAACAATAAGTGCAGCTGAAGCCAATAATGAGGTAAAATACATATGCATGTGTGAGGGGCGTGACACCTTGGCTCCGAATCGCAGGGCTCTTCGTGTCTGGCGATAACAATTCCCCCGTGCCTCTGGCCCTCTGTCCTCGGTTGCACGTGTGACAGGAGGGGATCCCTCCTTCTGCTTCCAACACCTCGGGCAGAGGGGTGTCCATTTTGCATGACAGAGGCTGCCGGAGCAGATGGGCGAGGGGCGGCTCCGTCGCACATGCGCAGGTTTAAGCAAACACGGCGATTATGCTGAAATTTGCTTAAAACGAAAATGCCACTGAAACGTGGGGAAGGGTAAACAAATGGAAAGCCCGCACTGCAGTACTGAGTGGGTGCATCCTGTCTGATCAATGAATGCATTAGCGCTGCCCCGTTTACAGCAATATCCTACGCGCACGCTTTTAAGGAAGAGCTCAAGGAGAGAGAATTCCCAGTACTGAAGTTTATGGGTTTACACGCTTAGTTATTTCTGCTACGTTATCACTGGGAGGGTCATGGAAGGTCCCCGTGGCATTTCTGTATGTAGGGTGTGGTTTTTTCCAACTCATCTGTTGTTTTAGTCTAGTGTCCTGAGCTGTGCTGGAAATTCTGATTACACAGACTTTGTTCCAGCCAAGAGCGCTCTAAAACATTATTTGTGAACATTCATTCAGAGAAAACCCTGAGATTTGCCTATGGTTGTTTCTCACCAGCATTTGCGCTTGTTTGCCAGAACACTGGTGGAAAACACAAGCCTTGCAAGGGCTCATGTGAAAGTGTCCACATGCAAATTCACAGAGGAGGGGGTTTTTCCTTCCCCTAATCACTTTTGCTGGTTTTGCCATAGAAAGAGTAGAAAGTGATCCCCAGCAAACACACTCGGCAGGGGATTTCTTCCTGTCACGTATCTGAATTCTCACCACCTCCCAAACTGCAGCATATGACTCGTCTTACACCTTCGTGCCAAATTTCTGCTAAAGTTTGCCCAACCTTCAGAAAACGGGTTGGAAACAGGTCATTAGACCATTTTTATAATGGTGAGAAAAGTGACACGTTTAGCTAGAGAATAGTTAACCAGGAGAAAGTCATTTGAGTGACATGGAGACTCCCAGAAATCGCTCATCTTCTGAGCATAGATAATGTCAACCAGAAAGCTGAACCTCTGAAAAGTGGGTAGCCTTTTGTACGAAGAGAGAAATTAAACTCTTTGCAGCCTAAACTCCAGCAACTACAAGGCAAACTGGTCATGGAAGATAAAGACAGATGCAACACTTCTTAATTAGTCTTCTCTGGGTCAGTTTGTGTTTGGTCTCTGTACCACAGGCCATCATCCCATCTGCAGTGAGGAATCTTTTAGTCTGTGCAGTATCTTTTTGCTGAAACTTTTGTTTACCACTGAAATGTTAGCGAACTGAAAATTGGGGGTGGGGGATGTTGTTGTTGTGGGTTTCTTTTTTCCCTAAAGTGTTATCTTACTATACCCCTGCACTGAGAAAACTTCCAAACTGTGCACATGTGAAGAGAATTAATAATTATGTGATCTATCACAGGCAAAGGAGACAAAGGAGATGTTAAGCTCTGCAAGGCTGTAGAACAGAGAGGACCTGGTGCATTAGCAGGCACAGAGTGCTACCCTTGCTTTCTTCCCCACAGTTTCTCAACCCAGCCTCCAAAAGGTCCAACCAGGTGGCTGTGAATCAGGCAAAATGCCTGCATGGTGGTACAGGAGTTTTGCTCAAGAACGGCAGGATCGAGCATGTGAAATGACACGGCCCAACAGTAACTGGGATTCAGGGGTCTGTCCAGCGCTAACAGGGCCAGATATTACAGTTAAGATGCTGCCCTGGAAAGAGAGATTGGTGGGGCTACCTTTACTCTAGAGGCCACACACTGCAGATATTTCCTTTATTCTCCAATACCTATGCTTCATAACCCTGTCATATCCTAGATCTTATATATTATGCAGTACCTTTTCTATATAGTGTTTCTCCTTGCATTGAAAGGAAATGTAAATGCCCAGGGAGGAAGTCCCCAAACGGGCCCTTTAGGATGCGATAATGCTGGGAGCATTTACGCTCTGTGTTGTTATCATGGTTTGTGCTCAGGTGCTTTTCTCCTTGCCTAACTACATCAATGGGTTCATTGCAAAGCAGTAACACCACACATGCAGGATTGCGTGGTTCCTGACATCACGGAGGTCCACAGGATGGGGTGGGAGGGCAGGGTTCAACATATTTACCAAATGCTGGTTAGCCCCAAGCAGGGCAAAATGCGTCACTATCCTGAGTCAGGTCCTTTCCCAGACTAAGTCCTTTTATCTTCCACTTGTCCTTGGCCCGTGGAGCCAATTTCACTGCTGATCGAACTCTATAACCCTAAGGATGTTCCCCCGTCTCTGCACCGGCTCTTCACTGTGTTCTTCCACATACTGATGCATCATATTCAGTGCCTTTTATGGGGATGGTGGCAGCAACAACAGCTTCTCTGGTCCCAAAGATCTCCCCAGAGCTGCAGCACCCAGCCCCTGTGTGAGCCTGGGGAGCTGGGGGTGCCCAGGTTCACAGACAGGAAGTTCTATTGAGCCCACCTGGTGGGGCAGAAACCAGGCTACTGGTGCATTGCCCCTGCTGGAGCCAGGATCTTGCACTTGCCTGATCTGACATCCCACTTTGGGTAGGTCTCCTCTCTTTGGGATGCACAGAGCTTGCTTGACCAGGTATTTCTGAACCAGGAGACAGCCACCTCGCACTGCTGCTGTTGCTGCCATCCTGCTCAAAACCTCACCTAATTCCCCAAGAGCCTGGCTTCACGTTCTTGGCCAGGAGAACACCTCTCCCCCAGCAACTAGCAGTATCTGATCGGTTTGAGCACACTGATACCCTGCCATCATGGAGTGGGTTTGCTTTTTTTCAATTAAAATGAGCTTACGTTCTTTGGGGCTCTCAGCAAGAAAGATTTCTAGATTCCCTGGGAAAATTGAGCTTTTCCAAACTTTTTTTCTCAAGTTTTGATCACGGATGGGATTGGGCTTCTGTTTTATTAGCCAGCAGATGTGGCTGGCAGGACACAGCAGTAGCACCGTGATCCTCTGGATAGCATCGCTGTGGGTGGCTGTTAACATCGGGCTGGACGTGTGCCAGCAGCGCCAGCGCAGCACGGCATGCCGTGTGTCCTGCTCTGCTCCTCACTTCTCTTGGAAAAAAAGTAAACCCCCTTGACGCTACATCTAGTTAGTTGCATTGACTGCTTTCACATGGTGTTACCTCATCTCCCTCACTGAAATTTTTTATCCTGACTTTGGGGTATGGCCATACATCTGAAAGCTGGAGTGATTTAATTACAGCTGTGTAGATGGCAAATGAGAGTGTGCTCTCAGTCACAACCCCTGCGGCTGGGATGATAAAAGAATTTCCATTACCCCCTTCTTTTCCATCCTGGGAAAGTCTAAATAAATCTTTCATTCTTTTGGAATACTTGTAATTAAATCAGTACAGCTTTTGGGATTTTAGCTGTACCCCAAGTAGGGGAGCAGTCTCTGCAGGTAGCATTCTCTCTAAAAGATACTGACATCTGACTACAGAATAGCTTCTAAGAACCAAAATGATCAATATAAAATATGCAGTGGCATAATTTCACTCCTCAGGGAACAGCTACGTGAAATACTGAATCTAATTGGCCCCTTGAAAACCAGGATTATACATTCATGTCTAGGCTGTAATCAAGCCACATCTTCAGGTAACATGTTATGACTTTAAAGGCTCAATCCAGTTGTCAAATACCTGACGAACATGCCATGATTAAGAAACAAAAAAGCATTTATTTACTCTCGTGTGAACATCTCTACTTCCTCTGCTGCCTGTGTTACGTGGTGAAGAAATTCCAACTCGGCTAGCGGTTTAACCCTTCCAATTTTAGGGTTAAAAACTGTTTTCCTGTGACTATAAACTTCTGTAAAACAACCTTTATTCAGCTTTCGGCTTTCTGGTACGGTAAGGGTTAAGGAGGTGGGAACAGCCACCAGTACCAGCCTCAGAGGTACCAGCCTGCAACACATTCCTGTGATCTGTGCATGGTCCCTGGGTGTCCTGCTGCACCCCTCAGGCCACTCAAGGATGTCTTCAGGACCCAGGTCCATCCTATTTGCATATTTGTTTTATCCCAGATGGGGAGACACTGGGAAGAGCCGCACATTGCTGAGGGCTGTTGAGTGGCTGCTGGTTCTGCCCTGTGATGGAGGCACTCTGCCTGCCCCTGATGTGATTTGCTCATTATCCCAACACGAGATATCGTTACTGGTACTGCAATATGGCCATGCTAGCTTTATTTTGATTATATTGTCATTAAACTAAACAAGCGAGACTCAGAAGATTCGCTAGGATCCAAAAGGGGCAGTACCATTTTTTTGCCAATTTTCTTATCGCTGCTGTAAAAGTATGAGGAGATGCATTACAGGACTATAGTTTAAAACTGTGCCAGCAGAAGAATTTAGACTTTGTCCAAAATTAACAAATCCAAGCTGTTATTTCTCCCAGAGGTTTGATGGTAGAATTTTATTTTCTTTTCCAGCATGCCTAGGTAGCACCTTCTATAAACTGCTGCCAAGGAAACTCTTCAAACATGTTTAGCTGTTATTAAACTTGATTTTAGAGACAGTTATCAAAACATGATTAACACGTGTAGCAGGGCAAGGTTCTAGTGCACTTTTATTGCACAGCCAGGAGCTGGTGCCTACTTTTCCCAAATTACAAGAACTCCGGGTCTCGGTCATGCAGACACGTCCACAAACACCCATCGTTCCCAGGACCCTGCCAGCTTCCTCTGCGGGGTCTCTCATGTGTGCCTAAATCTCTGTGGAATTTGGGCCATGGTAGGTAATGGTCCAATGGAGGGAAAGCACCCCTTGCCTCAGGTGTTACCAGCAGGTGAAGGCAGCAGGCAGAAGCAGAGCAAACCTCTCCACCGGGCCCTGCATGCTGAAGCAGACGTCCCCTTAGCTCAGCACTAGGAGAGCCACGGTGGGACAAGCTGCACTCGTTCCCTAAGCCAGCACAGCAGGCCGTTGGGCGCTTTATCTCATTAGCTGTGCATATATTAATGCTCCTTTGAACTACGGCAACGTGGAAAATGCAAACTGCACGTGGGCACCAGGCTGCCAGGCACGCAGACAAAAGGCCTGCTCCTGCCCTGCCTGCCTGCACCCCAGCCATGCAGCGGGTGCAGGGGAGTTTCGGATGTGCCCAGTTGCCTCCCAGTATTTGCAGCCGGTAATGCCTGCAGGGGGGGTGTCTGCTGTGTACTCTCTCAAACATCTGGGGACACTTTGGCCCTAGCAGCTGACTCAGTGTACGGCCATAGCCGCTGCAGCCTGCCTGGGAAGGCACCTCTGGCTCTGTCAAGCAAGGAGACCAAGCCGTGTGGCACCAAAGCTGGCTGAAGAAAGGAGCAAAGGCAGGGAATAAACACCGATGAAGCACTGTTCTTATGTCTGAGGAAACAGGCGATGATACTTCTGATGCTACCTGTGCGGTTCACAGGCCTGCTTTAAAGTTTTCAGTTAGGTAGGCTGAGGAGTTGGTCCCATCCTGGAAAAAAAAAAAAAAAAGGGTTAATCTCAAACTTCATTTTACCTCTAGCCTCAAAATGTTATCATCTGTCAGCATGTGAATGACCAAAGCATTACTTCTTGTCACAGTACTGGAAGAGTGGGAGGATGGTAAAGGGAAATTCAGTTTGTAATTGCCAAGTTGTTTTCCCTTCTACTTACCCTGTTTTGACAATGGGTGTTGTATGTCAGCTGAAAGGAGTCTGAAAGCACGTCGGCATCTTACCTTTTTTCTGACCAAATGACTGCATTGGCAAGTCAGTTGATGAAGGCTAAATTGTAAGCAGTGGACCAGAGATGGAAAAGCCTTTATCAGATAAAACAGGCAATGCAGGGTACAGCTCTCTGCCCAAGAACTTACCTGATGCCAGGCTGACAGCATTCTTACCTGGCGGAAATTGTTAGTCTTCGAAAAGGGTCTGTAGTGAACCACGTTTAAAATGGCAGCGCTGAAGACATCTGTCTGCTCATCGGCTATCACAGGTAGCTACACCACACTGTGACAACAGTGGAGGGAACCCACCCAGAGCTGGAGGTGCGCCAGATCACAGGGCATGTCAGGTGACAGCGCTACGTTTCCTACAGGTGGATGTGACTAATCACAGAAATGGGTGTGCAGGGCGACACCAGCATAATTAGTTTTCGATACTCTCCGAGATGACGGGATGTACATATAACACACGCATAGTTTTGTCCAATTAACTCAAATGTGTTTTCTGTGTTATGTGTAAGGCTCTGTAGGCAAAGATTAGAATGATCACTGGAATGAGTCCTGATTCAGCAAGGTACTTCCAACGCACGCATAAATCTAAGCGTTTGAGACGTTCTGTTGTTGACAGTGGGACTACGTAGGTGCTTCAAGCTGGATAACCACTTAAATGTTTTGCTGAATATGACAATGCTGAATAAATGTGATACAGGTCTAGAGTCTTTAAATGTCATGTCAGGCAGAACAAACACCACTAACGAACACGAAGTTCCTGTCAGAAGGGTACCCTGCTTCTCCAGGGCGAGGGAAATTCTGAAGCAGTGCTGCTGTGTGGGAACAAAGTCAGAAGTGACTGTAATTCACTGCACACTTACCTTGCCTTGGTGCACAGACTGCCGCTCACCTCTTCTTTGATACCAGTTTTGGGTTACTTCTCCTTATTAGAAACAAAACCCCTGAAAGTGGCTTGCAATCTAAGCTCAAATTCCTGTGACTCTTGTGCAGTTTCATTCAAATTAGGGGCCATCAACTTGTCCAAGATGTATCGATCTACCAAGGAACCTCAAAGGCTGCAAAATCCAATGACAATTCATTTTTTGTTTCAACAGATCGAGCCAGAAGCCAGTGGAGGGGCAGGGGTGGAACATTTCCATGGCTGATATTGCATTCATGAATCCAGCCCTTTGTTCGGCTGCGGGCTGCACGCTGACAAATGCGCTGTTTCATGAAAGCTGCAACATCTTTGTCCGGTGTCCAGGTGCAGGAAGTAGGGCACAGACTGGGGCAGCCCAGTTTCTGAAAAGGACTTTTTTTTTTTTTTTTTAATCATTTTAAGATTAAGAAAGCAACCCAAAATCTCAAGACATGCTTAAGATCAAAAGGACTCCAGCTCAAGAAAATATCAGCGCCTCTTTTCATCCCATGGCTAGCCATCTCCTCTTTTCATCCCATGGCTAGCCATCTTTCTTCACTAACGAAGCCTGGTTGAATCAGCTATTATCTCTCCTTTTTCATAGGCATCACCTCACCTTTTTTTTTCTTTCTGAAATCTTTATGGTCATTAAGTCCACTGCAAGCTACAGATTAGGTAGTTGTGTGTGTACTGAGATACCACGTCGGCCTTCTCCTTGGCTGCGATCGACAGAAGGCTTGTTTGGTGGCACTGACAATTAGTCAAGAACGGTAATACCCTGAATGCCGAGTTCTCACAGATTGTCGCATTAGATCATTCTACCCTTGAATTGCCCCAGGACCTAAGCTAACACCCAGTCAGGCTATCAGTTTCATACAGTGGTTCCCAGCTTCAAAATCAATCGGAGGTAAGCAGAAGGTGGTAGGGTCCCATGGAATTTGACAGCGCAGTATTGAAGCACCATGCACACGTCTTAGCAGGAATCTGTGGGACTTGGCTTGCAATAAAAGTCACCTTTTCTGCGTGGTGTTAGAGCTCAAAAATTGAAGGAAAAATACTCAAGCTTGACCTAGTAATTTTCTTTAGAGAGTGAAAGATTTTTTTGGGGGGGTGTTTTGAATAAGAACAGAGAAGATTAGAAACAAAAGACCTGATCACAAGTCTTAGATGTCAGCTTAGGCATTGCTCATAAAACTTACAGAGAAAAAGCTGTCCTTCTCTCTTCACCTTAGTCTGATGATCCGCACTGTGGAGAAACCTTTGTCTGACTGAGTCCTGATTCAAACCCCGTGAGCACTACCCACAGTAGCTTACAGAGTCCGTGTTTGAGCTCTCCATCACGTGGACCAACAAATGTGTGTCTTAATTATTGACTTATAAAGCCCTTTTCTTTCTCCAGTTAAAATAGATGTTCAAGTGTCTCTTCATGCCGAGTGCAACAGCTCCACACATTCTTCTGGACCACTCGGTGGCTAGGAGCTGTGCATGGCAGAAAGAAGATCCCAGTTATAGTTTTTATTCCAAAATAATCAGATAAAGCTTGTATACCTAAGTGTCACACACTCTGGGATTATGCTTTAACCCTTGAGCCACCACAAACCGAAAGCCACTCCCCAAAAAATAACAAGATGACTTGGAAATGCTGATATTTCACCATTCCCTCTTCTTTTTTCTTTTTCTTTTTTTTTTAATTAGGTCATAACTATTTCTCAAACTCAACTTGAAATGGAAAATAGCTGCCTTTGATCTGGAACTCCATTCTTCTGCAAATACACTATTTTTTTGTACAGTGAAACCAGGCCTACAGAGAAGTAGCCAGCGTGTTTTTACAGCTGTACCTATTAAAGGGCCCATTCACAGCCCAAGTGGGATCCAGCACTCAGTGAAGCTGACACAAAGCCACTGAATTATATGGGCCTTGGACAAGCCACAAAACTCCCTTCAGACAGCATGCAACTGGATATCAGAAATAAAACTTAACCAATGGTAAGTCACTGAAAATGAGATAATGAAAACCAAGTATGTTCTTGTGTTTTGTCGCACCACCACTTCGCCACCTACCTTCTGACCCGCCTTAGGGAAGCAGACCCTGTGTTAGGCACCGGGAAGAGCTGGGCTGTAACTCCACTGCTAATCCAGATGTGCTGGGCAGCGCTTATTTAGCACTCTCAGGTAGCAGTGACAGTCACAACTTTCTTAAATGCTTCCTCTGGAAGAAACCACACGTACAGTCCTCGTGCTCTCAGTGAGCAAGGACACCACCACTAGACACACAGGGAAGGAAAGGACAGCATCTCACGGCACACAGAGGGGCACAGCTGGTGAGGAAGGGCTGAGGGAGACCTCCTGACAAGTGGGGAGGCTGCCCTCCCACTTGGCCATTCTTGGTGGAGAGGATGGCTGGATGCTTCTGCTAGACTGGGATTATGGTAGCCATAGTTGTAGTTTAAAAGCTTCAAGGGTTACAGTAGTTTGGGGTTTATTTGTTCTTTAATAGTAGTCTACTACTCTACAGCTGCTCCTGGACTTTGCTCCTCTGCCTTTCACCTGCACATCACATAGGGCCCTCAGACACCAGCGGTGTGGGAGGCTGACAGGCAATCCTCCGTGACTCCTGTTGCCCTGCTTTACGAAGAAACTGCCCGCAGCTTTCCCCTGTGGCAGGCAGTTTAAGCTGTTGGCTCTTTCATGGAAGGAGTCGAGTTGTCTCTGCCTACATTGATGTTTCTGAGAGGAGAGCCATCCTAGGAGGGGAAAGGACAGATGGGAATAGTTTCCAGTGCTGAGTGAGATTCTCCACAACTTGCCTGTCAATGACTGTGGTGAGCATCACAACACCTTTGGGGACTACATAGGGTATCACCGTTCTGATCCTATCAACAGGAAGGTTGCAAAAGAGGCCAGTGTCATGACTGGATCCAGACTCTGCATTGCCCCATGCCAGCTCCTGTCTCACCTCTGCTGCAAGCTTCCTCTGCGAGAGGAGCTGAGCACTTGCAGCAATGCCTGGAAATCCCCAGGTATTTCCCACACTCACTGCACGTTGGGATTTAGATGTCTACACAAATAAGGGAATTCCTTTGTAAAAGGTAGAGGCTTTCAGTACTTCAGCACTGTGTCCCTGTTTGGACTCCGTTTATTAATCTAGCCCGTTTCAACGTTGTTCGGAGGTTTTTGCTCAAACATGATGCTCCCAAACATATATACATTGCACCTTTCCTAAGCAAAGGCTCTTCTCTAAATCCTGTGCTGAACTTCTCATGCTGCCTGAGTCACCAACTGTATCACCAATCCTGAGGGATCCTCACAGGCAGGGTAGTAAACCACACAGCTACCGAGCATCTTCTTGAAGGTGTATCTGTTATAGTGCATTTTATGTTGCTCCACAGCACCTATTTATCTGCATGCAGCGGAGACTGTTAAGAAGTATCATACTCCCCGAGTGTGCACTCAGGAATCTGCAGCCTTCATGTCACGTGCCCATTGCACTCAGGGCACCCTGAAGCCAGATAAAAAGGGCATTTGTCCATTCAACCTGCTCTGGTTTTCCTTCCTTCATTGGCAGGTCTTTGCCCTTTTATTCCACTTCTCTTCCATTGAAAATTGTCGGTTTTGTTCAAAGTGTCTTTTTTTTCCAGTATGATGATACCATCAAGAATGCTACAGTAAGTCTCTCACACACCTCTCCTGTGCCCTCCCTTCACCCTTCAAAGAAGAGGAGAACAGAGCCAAGGCAGAGCACAGTGACATGCAGGCAGGTGAGTGAATTTTGAATGTGTTCACTGACTACTGTCCATATTTTGCCCCGGAATCATCTGCATCACTTATTTTTTTCCTTCTAGTGAGAGGCCGTGATGTCATAAACCCACACAGCCGTCATCGTTTCATTGGTCTTGTGCACATAGGCGTCTGTGGCAGCTGAAGAGTTAAATGTTGGAAGCCGTTCCTTACAGGACAGCCTGCTACGGTGGGAGAAGATGCTCTGCTATGCGTGCAGTTACCATTAGATGTCTCTAGCCCCTTGGTGTTGGAAAAAGAGGCAGTCAAGCATGACAGTCAGTGGTTGGTAGCTGAAAATGGAACTGGAAAGTGGTCATTAATCCTCCTAGTTAGCAAGCAAGGGCTGATACAAAGTGCCCGGCTGCTTGGGAAGGAGCTCTTGGACTGCAAACTAAACTTCCTATAAATCAAGGTCCTCTCTGACCTCTGGTGGGTCTGGACTTTCTGAAGGAGGTGGTCTAGTGCTCCAGCTGAAACAGAGGCAGTGGTGGAAAGCATGCAGAGATTGGGATGCTCCACATGTTACAAACATGAGCCTACAGAAGTTGCTTCTCAGTTGCTGGGGACATTGCAGTTATTTTCCTCAGTTTAGTTTGCTTATTTGAAAAACACAATTGATTTTCCCTGTGTGATTAATGGGAATTTTTCAAAACAAAACCGCTTACATTTCCAAATAGACTTACCAAGCCAAGCAAAGCTAAGCAAAGCCAAGCTTCTATTGTCTTAGTTGGGGCTGGGGTGAACCTTTAATATGGATCAGTTTGCTATTTCCATTTCCTATATGAGTGAAACAGCCCAGAGCAAAGTGAAATGACTCACTGTGGCCACCATGCAAGTTAATGGCAGAGCCGGAATTTGACTAAATGGTCGGTCTGGTCGATGAGTCTCTAATATTTTCATGCAGCCATTCGCAGAAGAGAATGACATATCTGTTGTTTGCTGTGAGCTCTCTGGAAGTAATTAAGCATGGCAATAGATGTTAAGATGAACAAACGTCTCAAAGGTAAAGAGACACGGATAGGAAAAACCGCAAAGTACTAATTACATTAATTGTGATCAATTAGATAAAGCTCTCCTCTCCCCCTCTTCTCTAAGCTGAAGAATTTTGGAGAACTTGACTCATGAACTATGTCTGTTGCTCAGCAAAACCTCAGGGGCCAAAAGCTAAATGGAAGAGTCAAAGCAGCACAACTAGACCAGCAGCAGACATAAGAACAGCTCCACTGCCTCAAAGCAGAAGTCCATTTCCCCCAGAGCACCCAAAAGTGGAGGCCTGTGGGTAGCTGTTAAAGCCATGGCAAAGGTCTGCTCCCTTCCAGAAGGCTCTCCTCCTTCTCCAACTGCCATTGGTGCCCAACTGTGCCCAGGCAAAGGGAACGCTCACAACCAGCACTGCCCCTACTCATTCACCTTGCACATAGCCCACCATCCACCCAGAAGGGCATCCCTGGCCCTTACTCACGCGACCACTGCAGGCACTGCCAACCCTGCTAAGGACAGGTCCCTCACAGGCAGGATAAGGCCAGTCACGCTGTGTTTGGCTGCACCAAACTCTAAATCATTAGCCATGAACAGCTGGAGGGCCCCATAAATAAATAAACATTTCAAAATTTTCCAATAGCTGCTGAACTTTTTTGTAAAAACGAGTTAACGAAGACAAATGAAGCAAATTCTAAGTGTTTGAGATTTATGGTCTATGCGATGACCTTCCTTTGGAACAGTGTCAGTGTCACTCCCCTTGCTGGCTGAGCGCACACAGGCACACGCACTGTCTCTGAAGCTCGCCCAGCCCATTTCTTTCTGTTCTTAATTTTTTCTCTACCCTGATTTATAAGGATGTGCCCTGTCTTCATGTCTCGGGGAACACACTGGACTTTCAGTAAACATACACAAAGCGGTTCCTTTTTTCCCAAGAGTCAAAAGGAAAAGGCTCCTTCTCACAAGATAAACAACCCACCCACCCATCCCCTCAAGCAAATACAGAAGGGAAGAGATGACGGGCTTTGTGTTGTGCCTTGTAGGTCTACAGGTTGTCACCTCTTATGATGGAGAACTCCACTGGTGAGGGCACCCGAGAAGGAGTGCCATGAGTCACCCAAGAGAGGTCTGGGGGTCTCAGACCCAACAGTACCTGATGCCTGGCTTCTCCCTTACCAGATTAATAGGCGTTGGGTGATACAATGCCCACGGAGCCAGGCATTACAGCCTGCACTCCATGGTCTATGGGAGCTGCTGAACTGGTACCAGGTGATTTCTAAGGCTCATGGCTGAAATGTCTTTTAAAATAATACCACGGGGTGGTTTTTATTTTTAAAAAAAGAAAAATCCATTGACCTAGGGACCTTGATACTTGTCCAATTTGGCTTACAACCTGACCCCAAGACCATTAATGTCAGTTTAAAGTCCCCCTTTGATTTCATCAAACTTTAGATTGGCCCTTGGCAAATGTTTCAATTAATCTTTGCCAGGTTCCATGTTTGTAATGAAATCTAAATTCATGTTAGTTTTGTGCAGTTCCCGTTTTTAAAACAAATATTCTTCACCGCCTTGTTTCCAATAGAGAGATGTGCTTAGGCTCCACCAGCCAAGTAGAGCCTTAGATAGAAGGAAAATCCATGGCCACACAGAAAAGACATGTTAGAAGGATGTCATAGTAATGTCAAAACTATGGTGGCTACTTATCAGAAGGTCCCCCAATCACTTTTCACCACAGGATGGTCTGCCTCTCCCGTTCCCCTCCATACAGGAACAGTCCTGTCATTGGGGAGCAGCACTGGGCTCACTGACCTGGTTACCTGCGGAGGGAGGAAAGAAATAATTTCATAGCAGTAAGAAAAGCCTATCACGAAAAGTCAGGCAGTGGCACACTTGTCTAGGCTCAGTCACAGAAAGAGGAAACCACAGGAGAACCAGTTGGCACCAGACAACTGGCAGAGGACGACTGTCTACACGACTATGCTTAGGCCACAGCAAATGTGAGGTCATTCATATTAGCACAGACCTCTCTCGTCTTCCAGGGGGGCTGCAGAGCTCTCAAATGATCCCACACATGCCACCATGTGAATCAGCAGGGACAGTTGCCATGGATCAGCAGACACCCAGTAATTTGTTACCCAGCAGTAAGTTCTTTGTGTGTTCAAACCCGCCATCTCCGTTGTGACAGAAAGGTGCTCTGCAATTTTTTGGACTTGGACACTATTTACCTCTTTTAATGTCATTTTATTGTTACTTATTTTTACTAATATGGTCAGAATTGCAGTTCCTGCCATTTTTTATTAACTGGCATTTCTTGTTATTCACCTGCTGACTGGAGTGATTATTTCAGAATATCCTCAGCATTTGGCCCTCTCTTCAAGGGAGGCAGTTTGAGGACTGTCGTTTTTGGGGCTGCTCATTTCTGGAACGGCTCTGTGTTTGGTGGGGTCTCTGAGTGGGAATAAATCACTCCCAGATGGGCTGTGAAAACTCTTCCTTCAAAACACCAATATTAATCAGGCTCCAGCCCTTATCTTTTGCATTGCAGCTGCTTGTCTCCCTCATCCCACCAGAAATGTTTAAAACTTAGCCAGAGCCAAGAGCTTAAATTAGCTTTCAAGGACACAAGCTCTACATCATACTCATTTCCATTCAATTTTGTTTACGTTCTCAACAGCATTGGCTCAACGCTATCCCTGTATTCCTGTCCAGTGCTTACTCAAGATCAGTCTGCAAAGCACATCTTCTGATGACAACTTGGGTTTCCCACGAAGGCCCACAACGTGAAGGTGGCAACCAGCTTTGGTGCCTTCTAGAATAAAACCTCGCACAGTTGGAAGCCACGGTACGCGTCAGCCTCTCAGCGTATCTGAGCAGGAAGGCAGGATGGATAGCACATAGCATATGGGAGACCTGGAGAAGTTGATTCAGTGCAAGTCTAGCTTCCACGGCAACCAGCAGCAGTGTCACGTCCTTGGGGGCATGTTCTGCCAAGGAAACTTCTGCTGCTGACGTGATGCTCAGACCTGGCGATCACACGGGAGTCTTCTGAGGGATAGAGCAGCGCTGCTCTCCTTTTGACACTGTCACCCGTCGGCCACTGCGTGCCATTTCAGTCCCGTGTGCCGTGCCCAGCACGGGTTTCCAGAGAATTAACAGTGCCTGCTAACAGCCGTGCTTCTGCAGAAGGAGCCCCGGGCTGAGCTGCAGTTTGGGTGCCTTTCTTTACCTAGTAATCAACTGCACATCCTGAATTCATACGGATAACCCCCGGTTGAATAAAAATTCCTTCCCCTCAGCATTTGAGGCCCCAATCCTCAAGGAGCTAGAGAAACATGTATTAAAAAGATGAGTCTTATCCCAGAGTATAAGCTATCTTGGCTAGGAACAGACTGCAAAAGATAGATTTATGAAATGTGTGGTATTCTTTGCAAACTCCAAAATATTGGGGGGATGGGGGGAGGGTGTTAAAGAAGTTCTTCCAATAAAAGAACACGCTTGATATAAGGCAGATCCTTGTGTCTGACTCAGGGTGGTTAAAACAACTAAAAACCCCATAAAGCAATAATTAGAAGGACAAGCAGGAGCAGAGAGCAAAAGCAAATGCAAACCATACAGCGCCTTGGAAAACACAAGAAAGCAGAAAAAGGCTATAAATACTTATGTCAATAAAGCAAACCACTGGCCCTCATTTAATTAGCAATTTTTATTAACAGTGGTTTCTTGACTAGTGTAGTGTTTACCTAGTGCCTGAATAAAAAGCATTACAATCAGGAGATAGTGGCATTTTAATCCCCCTATTCCCAGAGAGGAAATGAAAGTGCTAAACTGGTCATTTGTGTCCATCAATAGGCCAGGCGCAGAGACATCACCAGTCTCTGTATTTTCTTTTGGGGGGTGGGGTGCAGAGGGGTATACCCATGGGCCCAGCCGAGCCGCAGCTTGCGGAGAAGCAGGAGGTAAAACAACTTTGGCCGACGTTGTTTCATCTGTTGCACATGGATTCATAAGACTGCAGCCAGCAAAGCAACTGCTGGCTTCCAAATCCATCTCTTCCTGCTGGTGGTGTAGCAGGATGTGAGCCCGAGGTCACATATTTTATTTTCAGTATTTGAACTTAAAACCCATCCATTAGAAATCTGAAGTCTAGCCTACACCTAAAATGCAGACTTCCATTCCAGCAAGGCAAGTCCACTGGAGACTGTGTTGGAGGCCAGGGGCCAGGACTCACCTTACCAGTTTATTTACCCCAGTGCTGAGTACTGGAGTTATCCTTCTTGCATTCCCTGTTGGGAGCAAGGAAAAAAGATGGTCCATGATTTTTATTGATGTATTTATTTTAAAATTTTATTATTTTTATTTTATCAATTTTTTTAACTTTCCCTTTCTTTCTTTTCCTTCCTTCCTTTCTTTCTTTCTTTTCTTTCTTTCTCTTTCTTTCTTTCTTTCTTTTCCTTTCTTCCTTTCTTCCTTTCTTCCTTTCTTTTTCTCCTTCTCTTTCTCTTCTGTCTTTCTCTTTCCCTCTTTCCCACTTTCCCTCTTTCTCTCTTCTCTCTCTTCTCTTTATCCCCTTCTTTCCCACACCCCAAAATAAGGTCCTGTACCCCATTTCTGCTTCCCTTAATCTAGTATCAGGCAGGGACTGAAATGGTTTAACAGGGTCAAACTAGCTGGTTAGATGAGGCTGTTTAGAGTGACCCAGAGAGATTAATGCACCTTTGAGGCTTGCTAGTCCCCCTCCCCTCTTTCTTAGTGCCTTGTGCCTGCCCAGAAAGGCCTGTGCTGTCAGGGGCAGGGCACTGGTGACAGGGAGGGCTTCCCCTCCATCCCCTCAGTCCCAGGTGAGCCATGTAGCGGAAGCCAGCCAGAGCAATGTGCCTGGCTGGTGTAGGTAGGGGCCGGGATATTGTCTGCAGTCTCAGCTTAAACCCAGCAGCAGGTTGTCCCCATCACTTCTGGATCCACAGCCTGCTGCGTGGACCCTAGGTATTTGTGGGGGGGAAGACCGGGGTGGCAGGAATGCAACCTATCTAGGTTACATTACATCCAACCCCTAATTACAGCCAGACTTCCAAGTCAGACGCTGATGACTAAATGGGTGTGAACCAAAATCCTCTTCCCAGTGAGTCGGGCAGGCTCCGAGGAGGCTGGTGTGTAACCAGGATGGAGTAAGGCAGCCGGTCTCCTGCCAGGCAGCAGCCAGACGGCTGATGCATCACAGGAAGGTTTCTCGTGCCTTCTCCTGCCCCTCTACACAAGGTCACGCTCTGGCTGATGCTGACACAATTCCCCTTCCTCAGATAGCACCACTAACATCCCTCCCACCTCAGCCTGCTGCAGCAGGCAGTGAAAAAAATAGAGCTTTTTTCCTGGGTTATATTTTCCTCGAAAAGGAAGGGGGCCGAGCCGCGCTGTGGCGCCGAAGCAGGCGTTGAAGATCTGCAGGTGGCTGCCTCAGTGGCCGTGCTGGGTGCGAGGCATGCCTGGTGGCAATAATGACCTTTATCACCAGGAGCAGAGAGAGGAGGGATAACTTACAAGTGGCTTTAATGGGTGAACAGAAATGTAACAGGAGAGAAGCAGTAATACAATTATCTGCCTAATCTGTCCATCTGTCGTACACACACTATTGATTACACCCCTCCCACCCCCACATATCTGCAATACATGTATATATGTTTGCAAAACGCTTAACAAATCATCCACGGACTGGGAGATTTATCCCACTTGTCACAACTTTTTAGGCTGCCATTTCCATTATCGCTATTCTTTTCCAGCATGCCTAACTTTCTTCAGCGGGGTACTTTCATGCTGGCATTTCAACATTGTGTTTCAGCAAAGTTGGAAAGGAAAACGATGAAGAGATCTTGTTCAACCACTTCTAGCTTCAGTAAAAATGAAAAATTACTTTCCCCACGTTTCTGTGTTAATAGCAAACTTCTTTGCTCAGCCTGACTGATGATGAGGCAATTTACCTGGGAGGCATCGCAACTCTCTGAGTGAATCAAGGCAAGAAACTTCTGCAACACCCCCTGGTCCTCACTGCCTCAAGTGGATGGAAAGGGGAAAAAAAACAAGTAAGGCTATTTCCTTCCCAGGGAAAGGAAGAAATTGTGTACAGAAGGGAAAAAACCCCAACAATTCCTTTATGTGTGGGTCTGTCAGCACTATTTGTAAATATTCTACGAGCTTGAAGATTTTTTCCTTCTTTCTTTTTATTAGGAAAAGATGTAGGGAGGGGGTTTGTCTTACTCCATGAGAACTGTGCTGCTTTACTACAGATGGGATGCCATTGCCCTGCTAACCCAGTGCTGCTGAGAGGTAGTGCCAGCTGAACAGAGGCATCATGAGGGGTGTGAGGGGAATAAGGATACTTCCCCAGGAGCAACATTCAGCTGCTCCCACAGTAACTGACCTCAAGAAGGGGATTTTTGCCTCCCCTTCTCTCCCGCAGCACAAAGAAGCACGTGACAAAATAAAGGCACTACAGGGAAATTTTGAGGTGGCATAGTTTTAAACGGTTAGGCTACACAGAAGAAGGAAATAAAAGCCCATACAACATTGATTTCGGTGCTACATTTCTTTTCTCTTACTGATACCAGAAATACATGCAAGAAGGGGTGGTCTTAAGGGCAAACAGCACCTGTGAGGTGCTGCTCTCTGCCCTGCCTTCTGTGGGAAGGAGCTCAGAGGATTCCGGGGCAGCCCTGCTGGTTTGGAGAGCCTCAGAGCTTCAGATGCAACAGATGTAAATGGGAAACTAGCCAAGATAACGTTGTCCTAGAGCTTTAACTCTTGCATTTCCTGGCTTGAAGTTTGCATGTTAATTGTGTGGGCCTAATGACTCTATTGACATAGTGTTTGGCTGGGGAAGGGAAGGAGGGAGGAAGAGAGGAAGGGAAGGGAGATAGAAGGAAGAAGGAGGAAGGAAGAGGGGGGAAGGAAGGAGGTATGAGGGCTCTGATGAATGGTGAGAATAACCAGGCTTTATTACAAAAAGGATATGAAAACCACCTTCTGCACATGGAGCCAAGGTGTGGAGTGCTTCTGAAACCGATCTTGCCCTAAATGCCCCAAACCAGTGGGTGTGACAGCATAGCCAGGAAAGCAGGACTCCTGTGCTGCGTAACCATGGCCCACCATGCTCTGGCAGCACCACGGCGCTGGCATCCTTAGCAGCATCCCCTGCAGTGGAGGTGAAGTTTGCTATCATTGGGCTCCTTTGTTTAAGACAACTCTGACCTTTCTGTTCTGCAAGAGTCCCTGACCCTCATCACCCCTCTCTTCTGGAGCCGAAAGTCAAATATGCCAAGACAATACCTGTAGGGCAGGAGCTGTTGAGCCAAAGTTTGCTGAGGCTGAGAGGATATTCCTGAAAATAGGATCACTGTGTGCGTGTCCTGGGCTTGTACTCCTCCCTGTGCAGCTGTGGCCAGCTGCTGTTGGAGGCAAGATGTGGAGTTTGATGGGTCTTTGACCTGACGTGACACAGCGGGTCTTGTTTCAGATAGGTTATCTGCAAAACCTAGTCCGTCTCTGTTTAGGCACATTAGGACACAAAAGATGCCTGCTCAGTGCGTTCCTAATCACATTGGAAAGCTGTGAAATTTCCAAGGCTCCTACCTGGGAAAAACAGGGCGATCAGTACCCACCACATTGGCCCTGCGCTTGAAGGTGGCCACACCGGTGGTGGAGGTCAGAGTGCCAAGGAGGTCAGGCCTCACGCTGGGCTGCAGACGCTGGAAGCAAGGCTGGGGAAGAGGAGGACTGTGGGCTTTGATGGCAGCACGATATAGGTGTAGAAGGTATGTGAGAGCTGAAGGTGGATCGATAGTGAATTCGGCCATTGCCGGTGATTGCTAGGTTTTGAAGGATTGCCCTGATAAGAAAGGTGTTCCTGTAAGCAGGAACAGATTGGATTCTTTTCTCTTTCTTTTTTTTTTTTAATGATTAGGGTTTTCTGGCTTAAGCATATATGTCAATCTTTCTGTGGTGTAAATTAGTCTCAGCTGATGATTTAGACCCACCGATGGTTCATTAACATATCCTTTTGTTCCTTACTAACTTGTTTATGGCTCAAGTTATACTCCCCCCAGGGCCATGTTGAGCTGCCTGAGGCCTGGCAGGCTGTGGGATTTGCTGGAAAACAGCCATTTCTCACGCAGCCGGAGCCCGAAGGCCCCAGCACACCACACGCTGCTGGGATCACACAGTTTGGCATGGGTGTGTGTGTGGGCTCCAGCTCCTGCCTGGTCCTAGTCTGGGACAGTGGGAAGGAGGGTCAGCACCCATCCCACTGGGGCTTCTGCCCTACTCGTGACACTGTGCGCTGCACAGATGAAACCCCAGGGTTAGAGGCAGATGCCAAAAAAGCTGGCATTGCCTGCTCTAGCATGAGAGCAGCATCAATGAGGACGATGCAAGTTCCTGCACGCTGCTCAGGTAATGAACCACAGCACTCTTCCGCAACGGCGCTCCCTCCCTGCCGGGGCTAAAGGGGGTCAGTCAGCCTTGCCAAAGTCAGCCAGCCCTGGGCAGCACGCAGGGACAGAGCAGGGAGAGCCAAGGAGATGGAACAGTACCTCCCGCGTCCCTGGGGACGCCCTGCTGCCCCAGAGCCAGGCAGCACAGGCAGCAAGGTCCCTGGGCATGCGGGAACCAGGGCCAGCAGCCCCCCTCCCTGCTCACGGAATTCAGGACTGCCCAGCAGCCAGTCTCACACACCCCAGCGCTGGCCACATACATAATCCCAGGGCGGGAGCTGTGCTTGAACTGTATGTGAACCGTAAATCCCCGCTCCGAAGGCTGAGGGCAGTTCCCGCTGGCATGCCTGCTGTGGCGGCTCAGCCTGGTCCCAAGCACTGCCGCCCAGAGCAGCCGTCTCATTTAAATTGCTTTATAAATGGGCCAAGGAACCCTGGTTCCAGCCTTCATCTGAGTAATAAATACAAAATAAAGCAGGCTCAGTGGCTGGGGGAGGCCAAACGCTCAACACTTCCAAAACAGGGAGGATGCTCTTACTGAAAGGAGGTCGGCTTTTGTAATGTTTTAGCCCTTTTCTGCCCCTTCGAAGGATCCCTCCTGGGTAGTAGAGGCTATGTTTAGCCAGCTGTATGCCCAGATGGTCACAAAACTTATGAACACCATCCCCTAGGAATAATTATATTGTCTTCTTTGGATTTTATACTCTTGAGACTTTAAAAAAAAAAAACCCCGGACCCAAAGCAATTCTCTCTAGAATTAATGGTTTAGCACTTCTGTGTTTGATTACTGTATTAAGAAAACAGCCAGCGCCCGACAGGTTTTTGTAGCCACCTCCAAACATGAAACGTCACACAGAACTGTGACTCCTTAATGAAAAGCTGGAAAGCGCATAATTGAGGCTGAGGTAGGCCGTAGTGACGTGCCAGAAAGGACAATCGAGCCCTGTTCTACCAGTATGCCCAGATGGGTTAAATTCCATGGTCACCAGCCAGGCAAGGAGCTCCTCTTCTCTGGACAAGAGGGACAGGGGTTTTCAGCCTCCCGTTTAGTAGTGTATATAGGAATGGATGTATGCTCTCTTTGGCTTGCAAATTTTACATCACCTATTGCATTTCCACTCACTTCTTTCTTTGGGGAGGAAGGAAAGAAAGCAACCAAAGAGAAGAAAGCAACCAACAAGAGAAAGCAATGGACCATGGCAGAGCGCTCCACTGCACGCACACTTCACACCCACCTTGGGAGAAGGCAGGAAAGGGTGGGGGGATGAATGAAGGCAACAGCAATGGCATTCAGTTCAGTTAAGGAATGTGCTGAGAGACAAGGGTGATGACAGTAAAATAAAAACTTTTCAAGGGGATGGTCTGGGAGGGTATGCAAAAAAAAAAAAAAAGCTAATGTGCACTTCCCTGGTACATCCCAACGGACGCCCATGAAGTGCTTGGCAAGCAATGTAATCCCCCAGCACATTTTACGTAAATGCACCCATTTCACAGGCACACTGAGGCACAGAGAGGTTATTCAGTTTCTGCAAGCAGAAACCAACTGACATTAGGGAAAATTAGGTGGCACCTGTGATTGCAGAGATCTGACCCTGAATTTCAGGAAATTCTTGCCCAATGACTTATATTTCTTCTCATTTGCAGTATTGGAAAAGCCAGAAATTAGAGACATACAAAGGATCTGCAAAACACCCACCTTGTGCACCAAGGTCACCAACACTTCCGTACCACCCATTGCAAGCTGCAGTAAAGGACATGCAGCCGTAAGTGTTACATTCCCTAAAAAGGACCTGGAAAGGGCATGACTGGTGGTCTGTGTCCTTGTGATGGCAGGGAAAGCACAACATAGCTGAAACAGAAATTAAGACTGCAATTACCCTATTAGTCCTGGTCCAGCAAGGTCTGAATGCTACAGGTAAAGCTTTCCAGAGATGTCCTGCACAGAGAGCATGGGGAATCAAATCTGGTCTTCCCTGAAGCTGCAGCAGCCACACATCATCACACTGAAAGCAAAACTCACTGTTACGGACCCAGCAGACCCCAGCAGAAACCAGCTGTCTGGTGTCAGGAGGAAGGGAACATTGCTCTCCACCTTGTGTTCAGTAGTAGACTTCAGAAAAGTGGGGGCCACAGGACTGCTCAGGCTTGGGTGCAACTGTCCCTCGGCCCCGAAAGGCTGCTCTGATGTCTGGCTCCAGAAACATTCTGGACATGGCCCATTGTTCCCCACCACGGCCCTTGTTCAGATGCCATGGGGGCATCTGCTAGAGTGTGAGCATGTGCTGCCTGCTCTGCCGATCCATTCCTCAAGACCCCAGCGAAATGGCTTCGCTGCCCCTCTGCTCCCTCAGTGCTGCGGGGAGCCACAGCAAACCCAGTAATTGAGGCCTCCAACATTATCCTCCTACCACAGGCAAGATTCCTGTCTCTAAAATGGAGCAGGCATGAGATTAGCATCATCTCCCTCTCTTTCTATGCCAGCTTTTAACAGCCGGAGAGATGGGGAAGTAAAAAAGGTGTACGGATAGAGCTACGTGTCATGACAGAAATTGTCATCAGCCCGACAGCAGAAGCACCAGGTGAGGACAAGGTGGCTCTGACCTGCTGCAAGCCACCTCCTGGAAGGGAAGGTGGCAGAGGAGCACAGCACGGTGCAAAGGGGCTCCACCTCAGCACACGTACGCAAGTGCAGTACATAAAACCCAACAAATTCAAGTCAAAGGATTTGTCCTCCTGAGATCACCACCGCAGCCTGCAGGATCAGGCATGCACCTTAAGCCCATTTAATGTATCACTCAGTAATAAACGGGGCTGTTTTTACTTGTCTTTTAGAAGACACATTTTTTCATTATACATGCACCAAGGAGAGGCTAAAGATCCAGAAACTCCAGCTATGAAATTTTGGCGTTCCTTCTCATCGGTTTGGTTAATTGCTCGTTTCATTTACTAGCTGGGTTTTAACTTTCCTATGGATCACTTGGCTCTGGAAATTCCGTAAGTACTGAAAGTCAGCAAATTTTGGAAAGTGTTCTCCGGAGGAAAGTCCTGGAACTCGTACAACAGGCATAATTTTCATTTGTGCAGGTTTAGTGCTCTCACGGAATAAATAAGCATTAACTATCCCGCAGCCGCGCCAAAATGCAAGTGGGGCTTTTGGCCTGCCACGCACTTTACTAGAAGCCCAAGCATCCTGCCTCACAGGCTGAATGCCTCAGAGAACAGAAATCATGGTCGTTACTCAGCAGATACCTCCCAGCTGAAGCCTCACCCCAGAACAGCTACGCCCGGATTTAATACACGCAGCACCAAAACAGCGGAGTCTGCACTTAGGCGCTAACTTGTGTGTGAGGGGAATGATGAGGGACCCAGGCAAATTTCTGATTAACCCTTCTAGCCGCTGGGTGCCACTAGTAATTTGTGAGGTGAACAGAACCGCAGCAATCTTGCAGAGTTCCAGGGGGGCAATCCACACCTGAGCTGTCGAAATAAGACGTTAATAAACAGCTCCTTTAAGAAGCATCCGTCCTGCATGTCTCTTATTTGCCTCTGCTCTAACTCTCAGTGACTGTATTTCTGCATCAGGGTATCATTTAAGGTGCTGATTTGGAGGCTGGGTATCCAGCGCTTCTAAAGCCTGAGGAAGCAAGCAAAGTGCTCAAGCTTATGCTTAACCTTTAAAACAAGAGTAGTGCCTTTGCAACCAGCACAACTACTCATGTGCTTACAGCTAATCATATATTTGACTGCTTTGCATGAAGTGACTGGAAAGGAAGATGTGGTCAGCAAAGAAGCCCTCCGAGCTATTGTCTTTGCCACTGCCCCCAATTAATTCTTTGCAATGCAGACTCAATTCCATGCCCATGCACCAGATACTTTTAACTATCGCTAGTAATTCCTCGCGGAGGACAGAATCAGACCCCTGGGTTTAGTAGTCTGCTTTTCCTCTCTGTAATCCCCATTCCATCTCTCATTCTGCTTTTCAGGTCAAAATTTCCTTGCCTGCTCCCCCCTCCTCCATTTTTACTGTTCGGATGTTCTCTGCCATGATTTCTCCAAAGGCAGGGTGATGAAGCAGTTCAGTCCGAATAGCCTGTTTCCACAAAGGGACACATACAGGTCAAAGGATGCACACGAAAACTCTGCACTACACCTGAGAACACACAGGGCAAAACAAACCCCTGGGATCTACTTGAATGCTGTACCTACGGAGAGGTTGCCACGGTTGGTTTTTTTATCTGATGTAAATTAAAGTGATACATATCCTGCGTAGGGACAGGTCTAAGTAGCCAGTAATTTGCAGGTGCAAACTAACCCCCTACAAGCCACACTTAAATTGAAGCTGGACTCCCAGATATGAACTCCAACAGAGGAACAGGGTGCTGGAGGGTAAGAAGCTACCACACGTCATCTGTGTCAGGGTAATTTGCCTGGTTGCAAATACCCTTACGCCGGTGATGCCTGCAGTGAATGCAATGCACCCCGTGTCTCAGCCAGCCCTGCCTCACACCTCTCCAGGGGGAGAGCAGGCACCACAGCATTGTAGGAGACCAGCTGATGTGCCGCAGAGCCATACGCTGGTCACACCACACGATAAAAGTTCCCAAAGACCCCTGTTCACCACCTTCTTTCTCTCCTCCAGCACCAAGTGCATCCAAAATCCACCAACAGCTTTGCTCGCCCTTCCCGCGCATCTCCCTCCCCTTCCCACTGCAGCTCCAGCCACAGGGGCTGGCTGCTCCCACGCTCCCATTTGTATGTCACTCACGTGGCTCTCCCCACTTAGCACTGTCTTCTGTTCCCTGCTGCCAAGAACAGTCTCTATTTGAGACTCCCTTTCAAACCCGTGATTACCAGAAGCCTTCCTCTCATCTCATCTCTCTTCAGCTCCTCGTTACTATTTGCTTCTTGGTCCTCGTTTTATTTTCGGCTGCGAGTGTGTGCTCTTGGGGCAGGGAAGCCCCACGTGTACTCGCTGCGCTGCAGAAGTGATGCGACGACACGCTCCTTGTGGCGCGGAAGTGGCCTTGAGAAAAGGGCACCGTGCCATCTGAGGGTGGATGGGACGGAGCTGTGACGAATTTTTAACTGTTATCCCTGATTCTGTGATCAGGAATACTCCCGTGTCTTCTTCCCATCAGTGAGGCAGCTTCCTCTGTCACTGAGAGTAAGGGAGAACAGGAGCAAGAAGTGTCACCCATCTGATCCACTCTTGTCCAAACCATCTTCTAGCACGGGTTGGAGGCCAGGCTCAGCACAGTTTAGCATGGCAGGCTACGGGGGAGCATGCTGACGGGAAGCTGTGGGTGCAGAGAGACAGCGCTACCGAGCCAAAATGTTTCCGAGTTTCGCTTTCAAGTAGCGGTGCTGGGTAAGCGGGGCAAGGACACAGGCGGGCAGCATGCACGGCCAAGGCCAAGTTCAAGCGCTCAGGCTCGGCAGGACTCCCTTTCTAATTAGTTAAGGGTTTTCTCCTTCCAACATGTTATATCTGACTCAAACAGTACCTCCAAGCTACAGGTTTCACACGAGAGAAGGGTTGCAAGAAATCGCCGTTTAATTAAATAAACATCTCTTTGGTCAATGACCCTTCTCCAAATTTGGAACCTCCTTGCCGTCATTAGAGCCCCGCATAAACTGTAGCAGTTAGCAGCCTGCTTCGGGATTACAGTGTTCCTAGCAAGAGAAATTGCTCCTGAGATCATTTAACCTCCCCGGGGAGATGACAGGAAGGAATTAATCTTCCGCTGCTAATCCGCCCTGTGCTGCTGGATCAAAAATTGGCATCGATGGGGGTGCCTGCGTAGGGGAGCCTGCAGTGGCATTTACCATCCACACATACTCCCTCCCACCCCCTCCTCAAGCGCGGCTGAGGAATCAGGGGGCAGCTATTTCAGGAAGGCTGCGTAACGTACTACTAAGGCATTTGTGCTGCCTGGGAAGGAGGTTTGGCTTCCAGCTTTACTCTCCGGTCCTGTCTGTGCCAGCAAGGTGAATGCTACAGCACAGCTTTCCCTGCAGTCCCAGGAATCAGCCACCTCATTAGTTGTGCTGCTGTTTGTCACCTCTTTGGGTTTATATTTATTTCATTTATATTATAACTATATTTAGTAGTGATTCACACATATTATTCACCAGTGTTCAGGTACACCAGGCCTTTTATTCCCCAGAGTGCTCATAGGAAATAAAAGAAGTACTGGCATGACCCCTATGCTGGTAACAGCCTTTGTATTGGAAGTAACCCTGCAGCTGGTTTGAAAATCTTTTTGTTTACTTTATTTTCCTGGTGAGCACAACAGATCCAAGGAACAGTACGATATGTTCATGGACAATCCGTGAGCAGAGACAGGGTTCTGGTTTATAGACCGGTAGGGTCAGCCCTGGAACAGAAACAATTCCTTGGGATACAGCAACCAAGTGTAGAGCGTGAATAGCAAGTAGTAAATGCCCTTAGCGACTGGCTTGTGGGGAAAAAAAAATTAATTTGCTAAAGAGCATCGGTACTAAGTCGCCTTGACGAGTTGTAAATCACAAGCCTGGAGAAAAAGAAACCTGCTCCTGCATAGTCTGTGAGCAGGGATGGACTATTAAGATGGATCGGACTACTCTGAACTAACATGAGATAAATAGAAGGAGCTCAGAAAAGCACAGGCTCATCCAAATCAAAAGCCGAGCTCCTGCCAATGTGGGCAGAGGCAGGATGGGACCCAATGGCAGGTTTTTCACGGGAGAGCTGCCGTTTCCTTCTCTGTCCCATTCAGGTTTTCAGGCCAGGTCCAGCTGCCTCTGTTGAGACCTCGCTCTCCCACCTCACAAGGCTGCAGGACCAAGGGGTAGGAGCAGGGTGCCCAGACCAGGCCCTGTCCCTGGCACAGAAGATGCTGTGGATAGGAAAGTCAAGCCCAGAGAGGGACAGAGCAGCAGCAAGGGCTCTCAGGAAAGCTCTCACTGGCTGGAGGAGGGGGCTGCTTGGTGTGGGAGCAAAGCCAGTCCTTTCTGTGGCTAAAACCATCCCTGACACAGGCTCTTTTCTCCCGTGACTGATCCGAAGACTTGCAAAAGGCGAGTTTAATTTTCACTAGCACACCACCAAATGGGTTTTGCAACAAGGAGGTGTGAGGGATAACAGCCCATCCCTCATACCCGACAGAGCCTGCAGGCTTCTCTTGCTGCTTTCAAGTTTCCCCTGCATTAATCCCCACAATAACCCACAATCACCAGGAGAACCTTGGGAAATAGGGGGCAGGGGATATGTTCACTCTTCAGAGAGAAAGGTATAAAAGGAAGCAAAGAACATCACAGTGGAAAAACATAGATCGTTTGCTCTTCCGTTTTTTGTCAAACAGTGATTAGAAGAGAAAATGGTCTTTCTGCACCAGTCAGGAAAGGAAGAAACATGTTCCACTTCTCTTAAAAAAAAAAAAATCCATTGAAATAAGAGTAATGTTTTTCTAAGCCAGAGAAGCAAAGCAATCCTCAAGGAGCTGTAATGGTGCCCTTGCAGTTACAGTCCGAAACACTGAAGGAAGCTTGTTTCCCAAATGTTCAGGGTGGCACAGATGACTCCTTTGAGCTCCCAGTTACTGGGTATCCCAAACCTGCCTCCAGAGTCTGTAGCACGCAGTTCTGGAAAGTTTTGCCTAGGTGTCCTACTGACTGTGCGTGACTGTGCAGCTCTCTGAAGCTGCTCTCCACCATCTCCCTGAAGGCGTCATTGATCCTCACCAATGCTGGTCCTGATGTTGTTTGCTCTGACACTGGAGGAAAGCAGGGCTCCCTCTGAACACATCTTTTGTCTTCTCTGCTCCACCATAGGAAGCTATAGGTATACAGCCAGGATATACAGAAATATACTTGCAGAGCATGCAGACTTTGATGTTTTATTTCTGGGCTTGTGGGAATCATGGGTTACTGTATTTTAAAACAAATGACACAAACACACCTAAAAAAGTATATTTCTAGTTCATCTTTTTTTCTCAAGCTTTCCTGCTCATCACACTTCTTTCCTGTACACTTTTTTTGTATGGTAATGTTTGGATATGCTTAGGGTGACCCTATTCCACATTTTGTTTCAAGGAGAGCACATCTAGGTATGTCAAGGCAAGTCCAAAAGGCCTGCAAATGCCACGAGCTGGGGTAATGAGGACAACAGAACTCAAGCATGTCACTGAACTTGCATGGCAGGCTCTGGGCTGGAGCTGCCTGGTCAATGCGCAGCAATGAATGGGTCAGGACACCCGAATCGCCATGTCACCCCTGTGGGCTCTGGCACCACACGTCAGCAAGTCCCACTGCCTGGCCTCGGCCTGCTTTGGTTTTGTAGGTGCTGATGACATGTACCAAGCACAATACAGGCTGATCTAATACAATTTCACACAAGGAGTCGCTCGGGCTTGTGGCTGTAGAAGACATATATACAACATCGCCCTTGGACAGTCGCCTCATGCTCCCCACCTAACACAATGCAGTGAAAAACAAACAGAAGCAATCCCATATGGAACGTAAGCAGCTGCAGCAGAACGCATATTCCAGTTTTACATTAAAAACTGCTACTTCTGTTCATAGAGGGTAGCACAGTACAATCCAGAAATCAGCTGCCTATATTATGCATTATATCAGCATTTGTTTTCATTCCAAAGAACCGTCATTCTGGGGACTTCCACTAAAGTAGATACTGTACAAGGTACCCTGATGGATTACGTTGTGTTCAGGGGTAACTTTACTTGGACACCTCCGAATCATGTTTGTCCCTTGCTTTTCTCAGAGTTTTCCAGCATGCTGAAAAAAGAGATGACAGACTAAAAATAGAGCTAGCTGAGTATCCGTGGTGAGAATTATCTTCCCTGGCAATAGAGCGGAATTGGTCTGAAATCATAATTACTGCCTTTTTGCTCTCTAACAATAGATCTGAAATTGTGTTTCGGGGATATGGGGGCTTTCCTTTACAAAGCCTTTGGTGTATAAGCCTCTATGTTGAGGGACTGTGCTTCTTCCCTCCCCTTGCCTTAAACCTTTCCCAATACAAGTAACGTACCACGTCAGCAAACACATATATAGCATATCGTTCCACACAGAGTGCATTGCCTAAGCACATAACCCAAGCTGCAGCTCTGCCAGCACTGCTGACACTGCTCACTCCACCAGGAGCAAAGGGAGCCCAGACAGAGCGCAGCAGCAGCCAGAGCCCTGCGTGCCTGAGAGCTCACACTGGCTCAGAGCCACCCAGGGGTATCCCACAGTACCCCGAGGCCAGTTCTCTAGCCTAGCCAGGGGCTCAGTTTGCCAGCCTCAGAGACCATAAATAAGGGCATTTTGCTGTCTTGGTCACATGCGAGATTTTTACACCGCTCTTTGCTTGCAGAGCCAGGAGCGAGTTATCATAGGAAGCACAACAGGAGAGTTAGCAAAAGGGACCGTGGATAAGTCTCATTCCTTGGAGGTGTGTTTATATATTTTCGCATCTTTTTCAATGCATGGTTGCCCTTTTTGATGGGCAGCATGGCTCAAACATGGTGTTTGCTTCTATTAGGAACTGGAAACACTGAGCAATTTCTTCAGTGACACCCTGGTTATTTGCAACCGCTTGATTCCTAGAACGCAGGAGGAATCGAGCAAGAGGAGGTGATTTCTTTGCCTAAAGCATCATGGTGGGGTTTTTTTTCTGGGAGCACTTGAACCCCTGAGCACCTTCTCTGAGCATTTCTTCGAGCCTGTTACAAGTGGTCCTATGCTTACTGCTTGCTTGCCAGCTTCCCTGAAGCTGGCCGAGTGGTTTCTCTTACCTATCACACCTACCAGCATCCTCTCCTACCTATTTCCATAGCTACCCCTTTCAGTTTAATTGATCTCCTAAATGAAAGACGGTGGGTGCACACTTCATTTTCCCTGTAACTCCATCAACCAGGTTAATGATAATATCTAAGATGCAGCATGGTGCCGGGGATGGTCCAATCAATGATCATTGCTTTGATACTGTCATTACCACAATGATCAAGCATCATTCAGCCCAAATCCTTTGGGGAGACCACTTCAGAGGGAAGCGGCCGCTGCCGTATGCTTTACCCAGCCTGTGCTCCCCTCCCTTCCCCAGGGTGACTCCTATACACGGTGCAGTACCAACATCCTCACCGCTCCCTGCTGAGCGAGCTCAGAGACAGCTGGTTCACAGGAAGCTGTGGCAAGACCAGGGTATCATCTCCCACCCCAGCACTGGAAGAGGCAGGGCCTACCATGACAACGGATGCATTGCCAGGAGATCCCACGTACCCCTGTTGCAGGGAGTGAGTCTGAGGCAAAGGCCTGTTCTGGGACACAATTTGATTTTCTTTTGTCTTGGCAAGTTTGCATCAGGCCCAGAACAAGCTCAGACCCCAGTACAAAAGCCTTTGTCATCTTCACGCTGCTGGCTCTTTATCGTTTCTAAAACTCTCAATTTAAAAAGATGTCCAACTTCCCAGCAAATCTAAGGGAATCAATCTCACCTCAGAAACAAGTTTACTAAAATGTTATGATGCTTTTAGTATTGACATTAAACTCCAGCCAAGTTTTACCGGGAGGCGCTCAGCAGTGACGAGGCTTTTTCTGCACTTGCATTATTTAAAGGTTAACAGTAGAAGGGCATATTACTTAAGATATAGGACAGCATATATATGTAAGGTTAATGACTCTTCAAATAGCGAGCCCTGAAAAGGACTGTGCAGGTGTAGCCTAAGGAACCACATAAACATCAACCAATTACTTTTTATGTTTTCCCTTTCTTAGTGTAAGCTTCAGCAGCTGGGTCCCATATGAATATGTCATGACAGATGACAGTGATGTGAGCAGATGAACCCCAAGGCAACCCACTATCTTGTCAAGGAGAAGGCAAAGCTGGGTCCCCTAAATATGCATAGGCTGTGTCACTGACAGGGATTTACAGTTGTGGCCAGGCACCTGGAATCTATATTCTTTCCTAAGAAGCAGGTTTTAAAGTATTTTTAGACATAAATACCATTAAAGTTTGTCTTCGGTAAGAACTGCTGACAAAGGAGAGCCCAAGCTTCCACAACCTAATGAAATTTCACTTTTTTCTTTTTCCTTTCTTTTTTTTTTTTAAATCTGGCATTTAAAAACAATGCTTTACTGAGCCCTGCCAGCCTCCTTACCTGCCCACAGGGGCCGAGGTTTGTAGTAACACTGAGCTGCCAAGATAGAGGGGAAAAAGCTTACTGGACCAATTTGTCATAACTGTTTACATTGTCGTCATTCCCTTTACACCTGTGTTTTGTCTGGCTCTGGCCATGTGGTTCCAAAGGCTGAAGATGGTGGCTAATACACAGTTTCTTCCTTCAAGGTGAGACCAGAAACATTTTTAGCATCCATAGGGTGCAAAGCGAGTGGCTAATCCACTGCCTCCATTAGAGGCTGTATAAACAAACCAGCCACCCCGGGATACTGAAGATGCACAGCCTGTTGCTTGAAAGCTCAGATCAGTTCCTCATCTGGCTTGCATCACAAAAAGGGCATGATGACTGTTACAGAGGTGCATATGACAGTGCAGAGCAAAGGCTGGATCTCGCTTCTGGTGCCTCAGTAATGGGGGAGGGGATGACATGGACTTCAGAGCCTGCTTTCAATATTAAACCCTTCTTTTTTTCAGCATCCCGTTCTCAGCCATGTTCTCCACTTGAAATGCTTTGTCTGCTCTCAAACAGTGACCAAACACTTCCTGTGGCGTTTCGAAGGGATGTCAGTGATTTCTTATGGCAGGGATTCATATTAGGGGAAGCCGGTGCGCGCAGTAGCTAAAATAAACTGTGCTCAATCAAATTAAAGGGAGGATGTCAGTACTGAGGCCACACTTAAAGCTGGCTTGGAATCTGCAGCCAAAACAGGAATCAAATCCCCCTGCATCAAACTTTCCTGATTGAGTTCAATGTCGAGATTTTGGAGACTAGCTCTTGCATAAGGCAGGGAGGGGCTGGCACGTTGTTTTCTGGCATATCCACTCGTTTCTAAATGATGCTCGTTTTCTCTCATGTTTATTTCTAAATAATTGTGAGTACCAAATTTTACAGATGGAAGATGTGATGGCACCTAGAGGTTTCTGTTGCTTTGTACCTTCGAAATTTCAGGCACCGCAAATCCTTCCTGCTGGCGTTCCGGGTGGCAGATCCGAGTTGCGCTGAGCTTATCCAAGGGGACTAGCTGGGTTTGCCAGCCATGTGAGCTAAAAAGCCTTCTTGCATCGCTCACGTGATAATAGAAATTACAGAGGTGGATTTTCAAGTCAACAGGGGAGTGAGATGAGTGGGATTCGCGCGTGCGCATGTGTGTGTGCGCGCACACGCGACGTGATGTGACCTGCAAAAGGCTGAGCACTGGATGTGGGTAAGTGGTTAAGCCCTGCTAAGCCCCAAGTGCTCCAGCGTCTCCGCGGTAGAGGAGGAAAGGACTAAGCCTGGCTCTGGGCCCCGAGGTACTGCACCGCGTCAGCAGCGCTTGAGCGGCGCTCTCCTCGCAGATGTCTCGCCCCTGTCACCTTCCACTCTCCTGCGCTCCGCTCGTGCCAAAGGAGCTGCGCCCCTGCCACGACACACACCAACCGGCCCTGATCGCACCACAGAGCTGAGGCCAGGCTTCCTCTGAGGGCTACCCCCATGGAGATACAGGTTCCGGGGCTTTTACACCCCTGCCCCGGGGAACCCAGCCCTCTTTCTGCTCCCCGCCCCGCCCCCCCTTCCCCGTGTCTCTTCCTCCAGCATACTGGTGAGCTGCACCATGGTCAGCTCGAAAGGCAAGGGCAGGGGGTTGCAGCTCAGCTGGAGCAGTACGGTTGTGTGGGGCAGCATGGAAGGGAAGGGAAAGCTTAAGTGAGAGATGTTCAGAGGAGACAGACTGCCCAGGTCCTGTCAGCATGCAGTGCCTCTGTTTCTCCCTGCTCAGGACCAGACTGACTACAGAGACGGTTTTCTCACTTGCTCTCAGAGCTTGTCAGTCCTGGAAACCCTCAGAGGATATTACAGACAAGCCCCTACCTATATTTCAGTATCTTTAGCACTCCTCATGCTGCCCCTCCTTGCTATCCTATACATACCCCCTTTCTCTTCCCTGCTCCCTCAGCACCTTTATTTTTTTCTCAGTGCTCAGTTTATCATTTCAGTTTATCATCTCATATGGCTATCTCCAGTCAATCTATATAGCAGTGGAAGAGCTGACTGAAGAGCCAGAAAAGAGAAGAAAAGGGTTACTCTGGGCTCTAGGAACAAGAGAATATAGAATTATTCCAGGACAGGGTCTGGAAAAGGAGACAGAGAAGGGGAGTCAAGTAAAGAGGCCATACAGAAAGCGAGGCAATATGTGAAGATTTAGGGCTTTGCAACATGCTATGGGAGGAAGAAAGGTGAAAAGACATGAGCTGCCCATGCCATCTGTCAATGTTTGTACAAAAATCCCACCAAACCAAAACTACTGTTAAAAATCCGTTAAAAGTTGCTCACAGGACATCCCACCAACAAAATACATTAGAAAGCCATGAAGTCCCTAGCCAAGCCTTCGCTCGGGTTTTGAAGCCCTTAACCGCAGTTTCACCTTCAGCACGTCACCCCACCAACCTCTAGAACCCACAGGCTTCCTCCCTCCCTTCCCACTCGAAACCTTTAACCTGATCGCTGCACGCAAACCTCTCCTGCTGAGAAAACAAGATGCAACACCGTACTTCCTCGGTGCACCGCCTAACTCACATGCCAGCGCAAGGAGCAGGCGAGAACTTCTCTAAACCATCGACTCTCCCCACAGTCGATTCCCATGCACAAGGAAACACGTGACTTGGATCATCCACGATCCCCTGACATAGAGCCCTTCCACCGGCTGCCACTGGAACCCCAGCTGCTCTGCAGGACGCCACCGATCCAGACAACTGCTCCTCTTGCAAAGCACACCGCAGGGTTTGAGTGTGTGGGGACAGAGGGAGGTGGTGTGTGGGTTGTGGGTGGTAGATGTGGCTGACGTAATGCGGAGAAGGTGAAATCAGGCTTGCAGATTGCAAGAGCTGGCGAAGGACTATGCTGCCTAAGGACTTCGTTGATTGTCTTCTGTGGCTCTGGTAATGCCTGGCATAGGTAAGACTCTTCCCTTTTCGATAAACGTTGAGAGAAGGCAAGAGTGGCCATGAGGAGTGTCTGCAAAAATGTAACAAAACAATATTTTGCTGTTGTTCTTTCCAAGTTGTTGTTTTGTTGACACCCTAAGGCCACAACTTCTAGTTTCGCTAAGTTTTTCCCCCTCCCACTTCTCTCTCCATGTTGGTGTGAGTACGTAAGAGTGTTTTTGTGCCATTATGCTGAGCGTTGGCTCAGACGTGGCCCCAGCACCTCACGAAGCTCGGGGCTGCTGCAGGATTGGGTAGGAGGAGCAGGGGTGCAGTGGTTTCTTAAACAACAGAAATCAACTGTACTTAGCACAGGTGCCAAGGTAAAGTATTGTAAAATGGATAAATTAATTGTGCAGAAGAAAATATCTTGAAGTGCTCCCCCTGCTCACAGTCTTCACCATCCTCCAACACTATTGCACCTAGCCTGCATGTCTTAGCATTTTTATCCGGTTTTGGCCAGCTAGAATTAGGATAGGATTTTTTTAAAGTAGCTGCTGATTGTAAGTGCACCCGCTTTTGCATACAGAGTGTAGCTGAGTGCCCCAGAAATACAGGATTTCGTAAGTGGTGGCTATTTCTGAAAGCATCTCCTGTAAGACACCTATCCAGTGCACCGAATTCTTTCTTCAGAGTACTTGCAACATGAGGGAGGGATCATTTTTCTCCTCCTGTCAGCATCTCTAATGAGCATCGGGACCCCAGTGGTATCCCAGTTCAAAACACACATGACCCCTGCTGACTAGGTGCCAGTTGGTGCGATACAGCCATGAGCAATACCTGCTGAGAGGGGGGTTGCCTTGCCATCTAGCCTTGCTCTGCAATGCACCTCCACTTCCCTTCCGCCTTCCCCAAACTCCCTTCACCTCAGTTCCACTCTTCCTCGGAGTTGCAGGATACCTTTCCTGAGAAGCAGAGAGCATCAGGAGCTCTGCGCCCTCCATACCACTCTACCTTCTCCCCAAAGCAGAAGGGATCCCCAAGATACTCAATGTCTGTGGCTTCCCAGAAGCAAATGAGTGAAAGAAGGCGGAGAGGTTGTTGGGGCAAGCAGTCCTCTACCTTGTGGGAAGGCAGGGTAGGAAGAGAAGCCTAGGTCTGTCTTCCAATATACTGTGGGATCGAAGCAGCTCAGTCACAAAGCTCAGTCCCTCTGATGAGATCGCATCAGCCAGGAGAGAGCAAAATGGGCAAGTACAGCATCTTCCACCCGCAGCCTTCTGTGACTGGGCAGATCATGATCCTCTCTGCACTACCGTAACAGAACCAAATCATACGATAGATCACTCTTTAATAGGGCATGCCCTTAAATGACAGGCAGCAAACAGAGCAGTGAAGAGCAGAGAACAGAAGGAGTAAAAGACCCTGCTCGAAACCCGGCAGCCCCGCTCTTCGCAAGGCGGGCCGGCCAGGCGCTTTCCTTTGGCAGCCAAATCAATGCTTCCAGCCAGAAACTGCAATCAGAGAAGCACTTCCCAGCAAATCACAAGGCTCCAAGAGAATCTCCTTGCTCAACAAATACTTGGCTTTCCCACCAAGGCTGCTCCAAAAGATACCACTTGTGATTATGCTGGCTACCCAGTTCAGCTTAGCTCATTTAACAAAAAACGTCGGTTTTAAAAAAAAACAAACACCAAACCACAAAAAATAATCCTGTACATGAACTTAGTAAGGCACAGGTTAGAGATTACCCCACATCAGAGCAGATTTGACAGCCCCTGAGGGCCAGTGTGAATCTTTCTAGGCTACTGATTTCTGCAGGTCCCAGGGAACTTTGGATCACACCAAGAAATCCTGCACTTGCGAAGCGCTTCTTACATGTCAGGCATTGTCAGGGCACCGTTGGTTTTACTGGGGCCCTGTGCACAACGCAGGAGGGTCCACCGAGTTGGGGTCAGTGTTTGACCAGCCTTCCCAATGGCGGGGGTAAACGTGATGATGATAGAGAAGTGGACTACACGAGAGCATCTGAACCAGGTGCCTGGTGGTACGATTGCTGGTGCAAGGACCACCGACAGACAAAGAAAAGTAAAATGAATAAAATAAAGAAAATAAAGCAGTAGCATAGTGTAACATAATGCTACATAACATAAAATAAAATAACCAAATCTCTCGCGTGCTGGGGGGGAGGGGAGCAGGGTGATCCCATCCGGCAGGAAAACATTTTTCCAACAGGAGGAGNCTCCTTCCCCTCCCGCCCCCGTTTTATACGAGAGCGGCAGCTTAATTGATTTGATAACAAAATAAACAGCAGCCGAGGGCTGCCCGCGGGAGACGGCAGAGCAAGATGAAGGATGCCCGTCGCTCATCGCGACTTTCCTCAGTCGCGACCTCCGGCCCCGGGGGAAGCGACGTGCGAAATGCCCCTGTGCCCCCCGGTACCGCGGCTTGGCACACCGCGGGGGCGCAAGTTGCTCCCTAACTCTCTCCCGGAGAGCTGCGAGGCCGGTAGCAAGTCTTTCCCTACCCTTCCCCAGAAGCACGGGGGAAACGTTAGTACAAGCAGCATCAAGTCAAGCCCTGGGGCTCCCGAGCGGAGCTTGGGCTTTCCCACGGAGTTACGTGCGGGAGATGTTTTAGGGTACTTGGGTCCCCTCGCTGTGCGGAAACTTCTGGGAAGGGGGATAATGGGCAGCGCCGCCCCCACATCTTATTGGGGGGGCGAGGGCGGGGAGGGTGTCCTCCCTGAGTTTACAGGGTAATCCTTTGCCTTCAGGGAAATCCCTGCCGTCGCCTTCAGCATCCTAGAGGAACCCCAACTCACGGCGGGGAGAAGCTGCCCTCTGCTCCCGGGTCGCCCGCTGAGCCCCGATCCCTCGAAGTACGGGCGCCATGGGGCTCGCAGCCGGCCTGGCATCTCCCACCTCACTGCCCAGCATGCATCTACAACCCCCCTCCCATAACACATACACACACATCCCGCACACAGACACGCACACATCCCGCAGCCGCCCCGAGCGATAGCGACGAACTTTGTAGCCTACATATTAAACTCGCGGCCATTAACGTGCTCCGCAGTATTTGGGGGAACCAACGCGCCGGGGGCACTCGGGAAGGAGCCCGCCCAGAGGCTGCCGCCGAGGGAAACCACCGCTGGGGCTGAACTTGCCCGCGGGGCTTGTTGTGACGGGGAAAAGTGGTTCCCGAGCAGCCGCAGCAGCAGCAACAGCAGCAACAGCAGCAGGAAAAGCCGCCGAAATAACTGCGGTAACCGGCGCTCGGCGACACCCGCCCCCTCCCGCGGGGGCTGCCGGCGACCCCCGCGGCAACCGCGGGCTACGGCTCGCCCTCCCGGGACGGTCCCCACGCCACGCTGGCCCTCGAGGAGCCCCTCCCTGCTGCGGGAAGGTCACACCGCGGCCGTCCCCGTACCCTCCGATGTCCCCTGGGCAACCGCAGCGCCGCTTGGGAGCCCGGTGACCTTGGCCGGGGGCTGGCGGGGGACCCGCGGCGGCTGCCCACGCGTGTGCGCGCTGGGAGGCGTGCGGGCCGGGTGCGGGGGCAGGGCCGGGCAGGACAGGGCGACGGGCAAGGCGCGGAGCTGCTCTTGCCTGCGGAGATCAGTGCAGCTGCGGGCAACAGCAGCGCGGAGTTTCCAGCGCCTTGTCCACAGTTTCAGCTGGGTTTTTCTCCTCTTAATTTTTCTGTGAGGACATGATGACCTTCTCTGTGTGGGGTGGTTTGGTGTTGGGTTTGCGGAGAGTGTGG
>VZTU01025501.1:252037-271843 GCA_013400835.1 Zapornia atra | reverse complement strand
CGGGGGGGGGAGGCGCGCCCGTGAGGAGTTAATCGGGGGTGCGGGGTGCTCCAGGCAGGAGTCCTGCCTGCGCCTCACAGATGCACCAGCCAATCCTAGGCAGCGGAAGCACGAACTGTATGTAGCGTGGTGTAAAGAGAGAGGTGAAGAGAATAGGGTGTAAATTGTCACAGTGCGTGGGAAGACAGGAGACCTGCTTTTCTCGGGCTACGGGTTCTGTGCTACTTAGAGACCATCATGCATTTAAAAAGGTAAGGTCTTTGTTACCAGCAGTCTGTGCCGTGTCTCCCTCCCGAATTCCAGCGCGTTTTCTGTGTACCTTTCATTAACTGTTCAATTGCGTAGCGGGGAGAAAGAGGCGTGAGGCTAGATTGGGGGTTTGGGATGTTTTTCAGAAGAGGAGATCCCTTTCAAGATGTAATGATTTCTTTTAGAGGTGAAACAAGTGCATGCGTGTGAAGTAAATTCATGACTGGCAGAAAAATGTAATGTATGCGAGGAGTGAAGGATGTTCTGTTGTAGCAGAACGGCCAGGGATCCGTATCAGCTGAAGGCCGATGTGAGATAGACCTGATTTTGGAAAAAATAGAGAGAGAGTAATTGAGAGACACGTATCTGACAAGCAAGTCTGGCAGAAGAAACAAAAATAACTTCTTTCCTAGAAAAGCCCACATCTAACTTTAACTATGGCATCATGAAAGGGTGTTATAAAAAGAAGTGAAGCCAAAACCTTATAGAGTCTGTATTTTCAAAAATGACTGACTCAGGTACATTAAGTACCCGGAGATAAAGCTAGAGTGGCCCCACTCACATTTACAGGTTAGAAGCAATAACTTTGGAGAAGCAATCGGTTCATATACCAGACTTTGCAGGCTGCTGCCAGTGCTGTCTCCCTAAGACCTTGCTATGAGAACAGGAACATTTGACTTCTATCTCTTCCTCTCTGTATCTAAGTGTAGCCACAGAACCACAGCCTTGGATGCTTTTGCAGTGCTGTCTAATTATCAGAGGTCCTTAAAGAAACTACCTACAAATTCCTGCCTTCAACCATTTCTGTCTCTAAGCCGTGTACATAATTTAAGCAGAGGAGGGGAAAAAAAGAAAAAAAAAAAAAGATCTGTTATATTTTCAGTAAGCTGATCCACCTCCAGTGAGAGCTAACCTCCACAACAGACGCTGAGTTCACCAGAGTGGCTGTGTTTGGGGTGCTTGTTCATGAAGCGCTGAAACACTGTGAGTGAAAACGTTAACTGGGAACATGAAAACAAGCAGCTGAACGTTTTACAGACCTCACTGCAGAAGGCAGCATTTGTACAACACGCCAACAAAACAACTTGAGGAGCTTCGAGTGATGCAATCGCCCCATCTCACCCTTTCCCATTTCTTGTGCTGCTGTCTGAGTCCTGTTGTGAGGAATTAATTACAGGAGTCTGCTCATTTCTCACACCAACATGTGCCTGAAAAGTTATTTCTTCAGTCACACAGATTGCAGTGACTTCCACCTCTCTCAGTCCCAGGTAGAGACAATGATTTGTGGGACTAAAATAGCTTTGTTTCATTTGGATGAATTTGGAATTGAGTAATCATATGTGACTGTGACCGGTCTAAGACCTTTCTTGCTTGAGGTTTCAACAGGAAAATGCAACACCTAGTGAAAACCAAAAGGAAGCTCTTTTAGCCAACAAGCTTGTTGCTTCTTCAACAATTTTTGAAAATCTAAATGGAAGATTGGAAGATCAATCAATTTACCTAAGTTTTTGTATAGAAGAAAAAGGGAATGGTGGTGGGAAGCATTAGGTGATAATTTCTGGAAACATTAAGTGTTTTTTAGCTGTCACATATGCCTAATGCAGCCCTTTTTGATTCCTCCCAAAGCTTTGTCTCTCCTCAAAATCAGAAGTAGGCATTTAATATTTTCCTCTCTTGAAACACCCATCTCCTATGGGAGTAAAATCACCAGAAGTACATTTGGACAAATGGAGCCAAAATACTATTTCAGGAAGGTCGCATTAAAGAAAACTGTTCTGCTTGACTGCTGCAGGGAGTAACTTACAGCTGGTCATTCTATGGGGAAGTGATCTTACTCTTCTTGTTCTAGTCCTATACCCTTGCAAGAAAGAGCATTAAAAAAAATAATACAATTGCAACCCCATTCTCTTGGTAGCATTGTTTCCCTGTTGTTCACTATGTCTGTTGTTCGGTGAGGGCCTGATCTTGCACAATTAAAGGAGATCAGACCATTGCTATTAACTTCACTGAAAGTGAGATCAATTTCCAGGATAATAAGTCGGAACCAAAATGAACTTCAGGTTTAGACAAACAAGCAAGGAAAAAAAAGGCAAGCTTCATGAAGTTACATGCTGCATACTGAGCAGTGTAAGGCTTTGCATATCTTAAATCAAATAGCATTAAAATACTAAAGAGCTGAAGGATTTTTAGCCTGATCTTATGTTTTTTTTGGTCTCAGTACTGTATCCTCATTGATAAATTGACTTTCTTCTATATGAAGTCGAGGAGCATTAAGAAAGCTCCATTTTCTGAAGCACCCACTGAGCTGCAGGCGCCCAGTACCTCGTGGCTCAAGTCATCGCAGTGCTGAAAACTCCAGTGTGAATAATTTGATCTCCTAGTTCTGAAATTAATAATTCATATGTACCCCAGAAAACGTGCATACATAAACACAGCTTGCATATACATATGCATACATAGATATAAATATGTATGGTAGGAACCACAGAGATGCACCCTTTCACCCCCCAGGCACACAGGGTGTAGAATGACTCCTTTGCCCTGGCTCAGGCCATGGGATCAGTTATTTATCTCTGTCTTTCCTCTCAAAGTCTCTCCTTACTCCATGTGCTACAGAACGACGCTCTGGGGAGGGGGAAGAAGGGCACCCTCTGCCATGGCAAAGCTTTCCGTGTCTGACTAATAAGCCTCTCACAGAGGCCACAGATTTCGTTCCACCCTCAAAAGAAGATTGACCAGGCAATATATGCTGTCAGCTAAATTAAGACTATTAAACTGTAGTGGTTTCTCTCATAATGAGGTGAGATCCTAAGGCTCGTCAGTCAGATACCTTCGCTGTAGCAGTCACATTAATGGTGATTAGAAAATTCTGCTAATTTGCAGTAACACCTTCACTGCCACAGCTACCAGCACTTGATTAATGAGAAAAGTGGTTTCTAAGGTATTTATTATACATTGCCAAGTAAAGGACTTAAATCTGGGGAACGGGAGCACTACTCTATACCTTTAATCCCATATTATTCATGACTACTGGGAGCTCTGTAGCGCTAATTTAGCTCTTTCAGTACTTATAATATATTGGAAATAACAAAACCACCTGGTTAACTGAATATGGATGACCACTCCCAAGTCAAATGGGATTATTAAAATCTATTACAAATGCATTTCTTCTTCATATTTTTTTCTCTCTCTATTTTGAATCTCCGTTTCTAACAAAGCTTAACATCACTGGTGAAAAATGCCACTGCATTCTGAAAAATGGTATTGTGGATTCAGGTGGCAGCCCCGGAGTATATTTTTAATTAGCTATTTTTCACTTACAACATTATTGATCCCTATTCATTAGCAGTTTGGAGGACAGACAGAACACAGTTATTATAACAAATTTTATCTTGAATGAATTTTTTTTAATTTAATTTTTTTTTACTTGCTGTGCAGCCCTAAAGGTATGCTGAATTTTGACCATGAGGTTTTACATACAGGTGGTTTGTAGATAAACGTGTACTGTAGCATCTTGACACTGATCCTATCAGTGCTTGTCCTTAATTATAGGGAAGATTTAAAGCAGTGCAAGCGCAATGTCATCATCCAACCTTTTGCTCTTCCCTCCTGGACCACTGGCTGATCCTCAGGGCAGAGCGGATACCCACCTCTTTTCCTTGAGCATGTGTAGATGCTCAGCATTTCCTGGCTTACCCACCTTATTCCTTAGGGTCGCACTAACTTTTCTCATGAAGATGCCAGTTTATGTTAGAGCAGCAGTGTTTATGCAAGTGGAGACTCATCCTGCTGCCTCTGGAGACCATGAATTTATTTCACATGGAGCCATTGTGACGGCCATTAGTTGGTGATGTTCTTTTTGTTAATAACTGCTCCTGTGGGATATGAATCTGACTCATTGGCTTGAAAAGTAAAAGCTTTAGTAACTTACTAAATACCCTTTAAGCTATCTGTTAGCGTGCTTTCATCAGATTGATTCGCATCAGTTGATGGGACAGCAGAGGCTTTTTTGGAAAGCTACTCTCATTTATAAACCACCTTAATTTCTTCATACTGGTTTGTGCTGGCTAGGCAAAGTCTGGAACGTATTCTCAGTTTTTCTGGAGAAAAGAAGAGTCTATAATAAGGAAAAGCTATGTTCAACATATTTAGGCTGCAGGGATCTGTAGTCTCTAATAAACAGACTACGTGTCTCTCATTCCGCACTGCAAAGATGCTAGCCGAAAGTTTAAAGCTCTTCAACATTAGTTTAGCACTTTTCTACTAAGTCAGAATATGTTTTTCCACGAGCTACAAGAAATAGTGATAGCTTTGTACTGTTTTTACACTATCAGGTAGCTGGACAAATGCAAGACTAATTTGTGACGGGACTCTAAAGCCCAGGCTTTCCTCCTTGTAACATGCTGTGAAGATAAAAACATCTTTTAGCAGACAGACTTTTTTTTCTGTCTCATTTTTAAATTTCTGCTAGATTTGTCAAAAAGCAGAACTCACGGGGAAGCCTCAGTGTTGCATTTGTAAGAGATAGCAGGCTGTTCAGCACATATGACATAATTATTACTTGTGCTATCAAGCTTTGTGTATTATCCATCCTGAGATGCAATTAGGGCCAGACTGGCTTGCTGAAGCTTGGATCTTTGCTCAGCCAGCCACAAAGTCCCTACTTGAACTATAAAAAATTAATAGCTGTAACATGGACGTTTAAGAGGATCTGGCTACCACCCATATACTAGTTACAGGCTTAGAACAGTGTGGCAAAGGGACTTATGAGAAGTCACACAGCAGTTTACGGAAGGATCAGGTGTGGAACTGTGTTGTCTTGGATGCTCTATAACTCCTTTCTAGCGAGCTTCCACCACAGCAGGTGACAGGTTGTTTCTGACAGGAGGACACTGTGGTATAAGCAAGTTTTTTGTGGGTGGGCTGTTTGTTTGTTTGTTTTTCTGCTGGCATAAATAGGTTGAAGCTTGGGAACCTGAAAAGAGTTTTAACCACCCATTTACATCAGATGAAAACCAGCTCCACCAGAACGAGCTGTAGAATATGCTATGAGCTCTGGATTGCTTTTGTCTGAAAGCCAGAATAAAAGAGCAAAACAAATACATTACTAGTCCATTAGATACCAACGTTAAGAAATAAAATACATAAAATCATCCATTCTTATTGCAAAGCATCCAGAAGAGTGCAGTGAAAGAAAAACATCATGCCCTTAGATCTTTATGGAGATGATTTCTCACCACCAGTCTAAACTGTAACCACTCATTTCCACGTGGAAAACAACACCAAAAAGAGTGTAAATCCTTGATCAGGACTTACTTCGCTTAAGTTACAGGCCTATATCCCATGCCTGAGCTGGATGTCCTAAACTGAGAAATTCATTCTTAGACATAAAAAATCCCCACAGTATTTTTGTAATCACATTTCAGAACATGAACAGGAGTTTAGATTCGGTTAGGTAATAGCTGAGGGGATGGGAGTACATTTTGGAAGCTGCATTTTGTAAATCTATCCTGATTACAACCAACATAGTTCATTGCTGCTTTGGGTCTCAAGACCAGAGAACAGATCCACACCATTATTTTTTTCTTCATCCTTGTACAAATAATATTACCACTTCAACAGCTTAAAACCATTTTCTATTTTTATCTGAGACTAACAATTCTTTTCCTCTCCACAGTTTTCTGAACATTTTCTAGAAACAGGAATCTTAAGAAGCAACAAAAATATTCAGTCACTCTGTGAATAAAACAAGCATCCTTATTTTTTTATGACATTTTTGTCATCCAAGAACTTTAAAATACTTCATAGATGTGTCCTGGCTCTGGCCAGCTTACTTGCTTGGAGAGGTTAACTCTGGCCTGGCCAGAACCAGCACAAGATGTTAATTGTCTAGGCTTCACAATATCCTTCTTTCCTAATCTTATGAAACGAAACTATAGTTAAGGAAGGCTAGGGAACTTAAAATCAGAGTTATAATTTAAGGTAACTGCTCCAAGCACTCTCTTTTCTCTATAAACTATATCTTCTTCATCTCAATGATCTGTTGGTGAGCAAAGTTTTCTCCCACATCATCTCATTTAAAGCCTGATAGGAATCCTTCTGCATTAAAGAATACTCAGTTATATTTGGATCAGTCCTCAGACTGGAAAACCTAGAGATTAGCTTCAGTGCAGAACCTGTAAACCTGCTTCCTCCCATTTTAGATACCATCAACTGAAACAGCTCTGGGTTTTAAAATTAGTAGAAGGATGAAGTTCAACAGGTAGGAGGTGTTTGCTGCTCTTGGTGTGGTTTACTGGATCGAGCTACACTATATGTGTCTTAGTAGGCATATTCCTTCCATAGCCAGCTGATGCTCAGCTGATAAACTGGGACAGAAAACTGTCTGGAGGCTAATGCTTATGGGTAGAAAGGAGATCTACTAGAACTAGTCTTTCATGATTTTCCAGTGAGAGTTTAATATTTAATTTTAGGGTGCACACTTTACAAATCCTAAGGACCTACTTAGTTGGCATTACAACACACCCAACAAGATTATCATAGCAGAGAGTATTCAACATTTTTGAGTGAAGCGTGGAGTTTTAAAAAACTCCAGTGAGCTAGAATGCACTTTTCTAAATATCTGTCTCCCATCAGGATTTTCTACAGACTTGAACGCTGCAGTATGCAAAATGGTGTGTCACTGTGATACATGTCAGCTTGTGCCTGAGGAAATACTGAACCAGAAACTCTCCCTGTGCTGTCCTTTTTTCTCTTCCTGCAGCACGGATCTCAAACTCATTCCAAGAGGGCTTGTTCTGTTTCCATTCTAACTTTTTTCATAACATCAGATGGTTTAGCTGAAAGGTTTTGGACAGTTTAGGAGAATGCTTAGCATGACTTGTGAGATGAAAGAGTGACTTGAGACTGAGATGTCGCACTGAGTCCTACATGCAGAGATCTTTTGCCCATGGGATGGTCCATGTGCATGCATGGACTTGGGAAGATAGAGATTTCATCCCCTATAAACTTTTATGATTGCTGAAGTGATAGTAATCCAGACTGGAACGAGTTTAAAGCTCCTGAAGCAGTGGATTTTAATGTGGCTTCGTGGCATCCTGGAAGTTGGTCAGCTGAAACCCAGGTCTTGGTCAGGGTCCCACTTAGCCATGCCAGAAATTAACTCCATTTCAGCTCCTTGTGTGACTGATGGATGTTCTCTGCTGAGGATTTAGGTACCAGTCCCCATTTAAAGACAAGGAGCTGAGATACCATGAGGACTGGGTGTATTTCTCTCTCTGTTATGCACCTACACCACTCATGTTTGAGGCACTCAGGTGCCTTTGCACAATGGAGCAGCCTGGCTCCTCCTGGCCCATGAGCACATAGGAAGGGTAAAGCGACCAGTGGCTGGAGCCAGTCCAGTAGCTGAGCTGTGACCCAGTGACCAAGTTGTGGCCAGAGGTCCATCCAGGACCAGGTACCAGTGCAGGAGCTGGGGCAAGCCACATCCACACAACCTGGGCAGGACCTGAAGGTCCAGGTGAGCCTGGGTGTGGATGGAGGCCCCAGGCAATGCAGGTCAGGGCCATTGAAGCCCATTTGTGCACTCAGGGCCCTGATAGCTAATTTCTTCCCATCAATGTGCTTCTTGCAGGAGCTGTTTCTCTTATTAAGGTAGAAAGACTTAAATTGCAATTTCGGGATGCTGCGCTATGTCATCACCTAAAACAGGTAAGGATCCATTTGCACAGGAGGATGGACTGGATTAACAGATTGAAGAAGCACCTGAGGGAATTTATAAACCATGATCTGGGCAGCAAAGACAAAAATTAGGTCTTTTACAAATATCAGACATTAAAATAATTATCTCGGTGCACCTGACAGCCCACCCATACTCCAAGGACTAAAAGGACCATCGCTAGCTGTGCTGGGATGCAACAAGAAGCATGTGGGTACATGCAATTAAAGGCTTGCAGGCACTTGCAGGAGTGAAATTCTGCAGGGACCCAGCCAACACCTGGGCATGCTTCATGAGCAATAGCTGTAACCTGCAGCAATCGCCTCTGGTGTCCCAGGCAGAGCTGGTGATGGCTGCAGAGGTCAGGATGACACATGCTGTCTCTTTCCGTGGGCACATTTTATTTTTGCTCCTCTTTGAAGGCTGGGGCAAGGGAAAAACAACAAGATTTCTTTTATTAAAAAAACCCCCACAACAATACCAACAAAACAACACCATCCAAAACCCCAGACATCCTGTTTGTACACTGTTTCAGCTTTTGGGGACATAGTTACAGGGGTCTCATCCTTGTCTCACGTAGAGAAGAGAGCTGAAACCCAGCAGAGGATGAAGCTCTATTTGAACAAAGAAAAGGAGTTGCTTTAGGGTCCATGTAGTCAAAACAGGTACCAGGACCTGATCTCAGGACCCCTCTTAGATTTAAGTCTGGAATGTAAAACTCACTTAAGGATGGTAGAGGTAGAATTATTTTTCTCCTTTCAAATTTGCCAACATATCTGCTTTCAATTCTCTGCTGAGGACAGTTTCTGAGTCAGGATTTATTGTAGCTCAAAATAAATAAGAGAGAGCAAGCTGATTCAATACTGCACCCCACCCACCCCACCCCACCCCCAGTGAAATTCATCTGCTGAAGAATATATTTTGTCTATCCAGATGCCTTTTACCCCTTGCATAAGGGCACAGGTGGTACTCTGCAGTTCATGTGTATTGGATCTGATGACATGGAGCACTCTCCATCCTTTAACTCCCCAAGCCCTGCTTCTGTTTCTTTATTCCACCAAACGTGCATGCTGCTCTCTTGTTTCTGCACCAGCATGAGGGTGGTTCTCAAGATGTGTGACAGCTAACCCCTGCTAAACAGCTGTCTGTGGGCACAGGAGAGAACAGTCCGCCCCAGTTCAGGAGCCCCTTTGCACACTTTCAGGAAGTTCATCTCAAGTGAGTTTATTTTGTGCATTTGGGCATCTTCCCTTGAAGAGCAGAATCTGTGTGGTGGCTGAGAGCAGAGCAGAGCAGAAGTGAGATCCTCTTTTGTGCTCTGCATTACCCTATTCCTCTGTAGCTGATACTGATTGCAGCACTTTCTGCTCTTTTCTTCCACAGCACATCAGCAGCCTCATGGCTGTTTCATTTACACTGGACTGTGTGAGAATTTCAAGGACAGCTGCCTTCCCAGGTCTCATTCATTTAAAGTTGTTAACATGTGAAAAATTGCTTTTTGGAAAAAAAAAAATAAATATAAAAATAGTCAGTGATTGTAACACTGAGTTCTTATGAACAGGTCCTGTAGTGCTTTGGAAAGGTGGCCAACATGATCCTCACACTATAGATGAGGAAGTGAAAGCAAAGAGACACAAGGTGATAAACCAAGGGTCTTCTAGCAGATAAGAGCAATCTCTGAGACTCAGACTATTGTTTTATTCTTTATGTAAAATTTCTTTCTATTTTTCAGTGTCAAAATACCTCTAAAAAAATGGTGCTGAGGTATTGTGCCTTGTTTGAGCTGCAGTGCTTTCCATTCAGCTGCAGCGAATAAAGTGCTGCTTCTTGCCATGGATTCAAAGCTGAAGTCACTGGTAGCATTCCTGAGCATTCTGTGTAACAGAAAATAAAGAATATACTTCCTTCCTCTTTTCCACCACGTGCAATTTAAAGGAAAGACCCAGTGTTCCCTATCACACCCGCTATTGTACTTGATCAATGAAAACCCTAGGGCTTATAAGTGACTGGAGGGATGGATGAAGTACCAAAACCTCACAAAATTGTGACCTCACTGACCTTTTGACTACCTGCAAACAGAATTTGCTGTATTTTCCCCATCTGTTTTTGGATTTTTTCTTTGTTTGTCTTTAAAAGCATATATACTTAGTTGTTACTTAGATCAGTTCAAAGAAAGCCAGGCTTTGTGTTTTGCATAAAAAACCACCATCAGCACCATCTTAGAGACATTAAGGTTTCATATACTTGTGGAGAGGTGAACATCATGTTTTCTAAGTTAGTTTCCTTTGAAAGGACATATCTGAGAATAACAATCTTCAATTTTCAATTCATCATTATGGGAAGTTACAGCCAGAAGAATCCCCTTCAGCACAGAGGAGTCTCATCTTTCCACGTAGGAGATGGGATGTTTCAGCACTTTCATGGGATTCTAGTGAGCACAGAAACCAAACGGCTTCAGAGAGATCCTGGTCTTCTGTGTTCCCACTGTCAGAAGATCTCTGTGGGAAGCAAAGAGAAAGAGGGAATAAGGGAGGCAAGGAAATGTGTGATGCTGACAGAGATTGCAAAGTCATTGCTCCATGTGTAATGGAGAGAGCACCTCAGACCGAGGCCATAGCACCTCCCAGACTTGCAAAATAGAGAGAAATACTGGAAAAACTCCACCCTGATCTCATTTATAATACCTATACATTTTAGTGTGCAGGTATTTTATTTTGATTCTTCAGAACTGCAGCTGTATATTGCCCAGCAAAGCTACTGATGTTGCCTGACATTGACATTATCGGCTCATACCATCGGTTACTCCGCCGGTGAACCAGTAGACTGTGATCTGCTCAGTAGATATATCTCTGCTGCATACTAGAGCATCTATCCAGTGCACAACTCACCTCTCAGGAACAAAACAAACCAAAACAAAACACAGCAAACCTCCACAAAGTTGCATGCAGTGAGGTTACCACCAATTTCTGTGCTTTTTCCTTGAGAAAATTTTATAATTTTCCATTTTAGGAAGGATTTAAACCTATTAATTTGCTTTTTCTTGAACATTTTTGTACACACACCTGGTTTGGCCCTATGTTATTCTCAGTATAAATGATTTGTCCATTCATGTTCTGTAACCAGGAGAGCTCAACCCACCAGTCAGGTTGGCACTTCATCTTTACTATTTTAGGTACAGTAGCTTAGTGAGTTCACAAACTACCCACATAACATTATAGACCATTTCTAGTGGTCTCTATATATTTACCTTAGAAAAGAAAGACTGAATTTGGTGGGTTTTGCCCTGCAATGGGATGACAGCAAAGTAACTACAGACTTCCTGCATTCCCATTCCTAGCAGAAGCAACAATCTCAGAGGATGTTAGGGAATGGATTATGCCAGTCTTCAGTGCCCTTTACATAGTTACAAAAGCTCGGACTTGGCTCTGGCATTTCCAGAAGGCACTGACTCAGAGCCATTAACACCAGTGAGGAGACTCTAGCATTCCATCACAGAAGAACGTAGTCCATTATGCTCTTTGAACTCAGTCTAACCTCAGGTTTTACAAAAGGCTGAAAACTTATTAACATGTGCAAGTGGTAGCTGGACCAAACCCTGGGGAAAACAGAAAGTAATGGTGCTGATCATCTATACCTGATAGGTGGCATGTTGAGATGACAGTCTTGTTTGAAGTGTCTCCTCTGCAGAGTATCTTCTCTGCTTCAAACTCCACCAGTCCCCTCACTTCACAGGTGTTCATGTACTCTTCAGTTCTCACAACCCACCTTGAAACCAGCAGGTGCTCAAGCACAAATTTAATTCCGATTGTTCCTCCCTGGAGTTCTGTGCCAGTTGTTGAAACTACAGCCTTTGGATGTTCCACACACCTAGAACAGTTTTCAAGGCATTGCATTCATTACAGAGTTGGAGTATTTAAAATGTTGAGATGTTTTGCAAACTGTAACCTTAGGAAAACTGCTTAGGCTGGAATTTTCTAAAAAGTCTTTTAATAGGAAATATACAGTTTAATCCCTCTAACAGTTTTTAAAAAATAATCTTGGCCTTGGTCTTTTCATGCTTCAATTCCTTGTTTGTTAAATCAAGGTAAAAGTTTACTTCTCCAGGGTGTTATGAGAATTGATGCTCTGCAGGCTGATTTTACAATGACTGGACAATATAGACAAGTGGATGAGTATCAGCTAGAAATGCACATGTTATTTCACTCCCCCTGAGGACTAGCTGTACATTTATACTCTCTTGGTAAACACCTTCACATATCTTTAAAACAAGGAGATAATTTTCTTCTGTAGCTACACAGGTTCTCTAAAGGTATTTAGCCAGTGGTTAATTTATGACATGCCATGAGGTGTAGCATTAAGGCAAGCACGGAGCAACGCTCTTTACCATTCCCTTTCAAGTGCTTATTTGGTTTTAGGAAGATGCTACATATACAAAGTAATTAATTTTTCCAGTCCTAATATTATAATTTTGAATTCAAAAGGGACCCAATTAGTTATTATTACAATTCAGTGTCCTGAAACCCTTTAGGGTTAATAACTTCCTAAAAAGTAAACTCCTATCTCTTGTAATTTAAACCATGACATGATTTTTTTCAACAGAAAAAATAAATTGGGAAACACAGAACCTTATGTCTTAGATAGCATTTTTAGAAAAGCATTAGGTATGAAAATTAAAATTCTCATTATGCTCTTTGGAGCTTCACATAATGTAAAGAAATTATGTCCAGAGTTTTGCTAGTTGATGGAAAGGGTGATGGAGGGGAGTGGGTATGCTGTGCAATATGTTTTTCCCTGATTGGTGAAAAGAAGAGGGACAGAACTATTGTAGGTTTTCACTCTGCTGTGATGCAAAAGCAGGACTGGCCTTTCTAGAAATGACTGACATGTATTCATCATTCCCACTGAGCTAATTTTTAACAGGAAATGGCAACCAGATGAACATCATGGCTTTTACAGGCCAGGAGAGCAATCTCTTGCTTTTCAGTGTTGCTTCAGATCTGTGCATGCTTTTCCATACGACATGGCAAAGGCCTGAACTTCAGCCCCTGAAAGAAAAAAGGCACCAATCTACGGACAAGGTGTTGGTACACCTTGTATGTGGTGCAGCATGCACAAGGTGTTGGTACACCTTTATGTTGTGCAGCATACACGGTCTGCAGGCTTTTTGGCTGGACGGGATTGCTTGAGAGTATAAAGAACAGTTAGAGAGCTCTTTGCTGCAGACTCCTGGAATGTAATTTCAAAAGGATTTATAAAATTAATGCAATCTGTGTTTTATGATCATAAACTACTGCATGGTGATAACCGTTTATGGTTACATCTCAGTGCTTTGGCATATGCTCAGCGTGAAATAGATGAAAAAGGTCTTTTTTATTTTTATTTTCAGTGAGATTACTTATACACCTCTTGTTTGCAGGATCAGATCCAAATCACGTTACAAACAATTACACTTGGGCCTAAGAAGACAATAAACCTTGGCTATTTCTCCGGTTTTACAGACAGATTGTTATATTCTCAGACTGTAAATTGCTGTTGGTTCACATGAACTTCTGTGCTCTTCTGGAGGCAGTTAACTTCCTGCAGTGGATGTGTTTATAATCTGTACAAAAGACTCTTCAGAATATGAATGTCTGGAATTTATGCTCAGGGCGTATTTATTCAGCTACACCCTTTCCATTGTAATCGATGGGTGGTACTGAGCGTGCAGTCGCAGAGCTGTTCTATTGGGAGCATCCTTCACTCAGGGTACACTTATAAATTAAATCACTGATGGTAAAGAAAAATCTCCCACCAAGTAAAACAGAAAAATCCTAACAAGGGGCACTATAAAAACGTCCTAATGCGTGCTGTTTTGAGTGACTGTGAATTAAAAAATGTTTCTCACTATAAATTAATCAGCTAGAAAAATGCAAGCTCTCACATTAATATATTTTAATTAATTCTGTGCTGTTTTATCTTACACTGAAAGCTAGAACTGGTTGTTTCTACATGTTTAGGAATCCTTATGATCTTTGTTATTTTAAGCATTTCTGACAACTTCATGCTATTGCATAGATGTTTTCACAAAACCTGAGCAGGATATAGAATCATTATCCCATTTCACAGGTATGGAACTGGCTTGTCTTCACTGAGTTCCCACAGGAGGCTCCGGTTAATTGACTTGTGAATGGGTACCCAACGCAATTGTTTAGTGATTCTGGCTGATCCATTGGCTTGGAGTGAATTGGACTGAAAGTCAAGTGCTGCTGTAAGGGGTCCTCAAAACTGTAGTGTCTGGAGCTTGAATACCTTATGGAACTCTTGGTCAGTGTGGGTAGCTCCAGTGACTCCCGCAGCCACTCCTTGTGCAGTGGCACTGATTTGGGAAGAGTGACGTGAACCTGTTAACTATGTGTGTGGTGAAGACAAGCCATTCAGTGTCTTTTCCAAGGGCTAAGAAAAAGAAAGGGTCTTCTGAATCTCATCTGTGTTTTCTGTCCAATATATGAACTGCAACCTTACGCATAGACATTGCTGAATGATTTTTGTACTGATGCTAACAGGCAATAATTCTTGTGACGCTTATTTTTCATTAATGACTAACATTATTGGGAAAAAAAAAACCCCACAATCCCTCCCCTGACAATTTGTGAAGGTTTCCCTTCAACAGTAAATATTATCACTGATGATGTTAATGAAGACATTAGTTTCACAGCATTTGAAGTACTGAAACACTCCACTGTTAACTAGCCTAGTGGGGTTTATGCTAATGTAAAATGTAATAAAGTAGAGGCCACTATCTCTTTAAGCTGAAAGAAAGGAAACTTGTTTCTACTTCCAAGGGATGCCTAGTGTGTGCTTATCTAATTGACTGTGTATTTTGTCTAGGTGTTGAGGGAAAGCTAAGAGAATGAAGGCTCTAAGTCCCCAGTGGAAGCATGATATGGCGATGCAGTGCTGGTGCTGAATTGTTCTCTCTGATGGCTCTATGGGAGTGGATAGCACTGAGTCTTCATTGCTGGGTTTTAGCGGTTGCTGCTGTTTCGGATCAGCATGCCACAAGCCCCTTCGACTGGCTCCTCTCTGATAAGGGACCCTTCCATCGCTCACAGGAATACACAGATTTTGTGGACAGAAGTCGACAGGGATTTAGCACAAGATACAAGATTTACAGGTATGAAGCAAAGGGAAAGCAATTACAGAGATATCATCCTTAGAAGTTGTAAATTATCAACAAGGGTTTCCTTAAGGAAAAGTTTCAGATGTGGGGATGAATCCATAGATAAAAAATTTGTTGCTGAAATATGTGCAAGGCCATATATGCACTGTGTACTACAGAAATGCCTGCTTGTCTTGTTTATATTTTGTTTAAAGAACTTTTGGTAACTGATTATGTTGCTTTGGAAAACATTGTTGTTTGGTACCAGCCTGTGCTCTGCCCTAGTGACATACCCAAAAATGTCCTAAGGTGTCCAGAAAACACCTCTGATTGCAGGGAGTTAACACAGGATGCACTTGATCATGCAGCAAGATCCAGCTCAGTTGCTTTCGGTGTTTCTTGACATAAGCTGAGATGTCAAGAATGAAATTGTGGCTCCACAGGTGCTGCTGGAAAAGCATGGTCTTCATTGTCCAAATCAGGGCATTTCAAAAAGAACTCCAAAAAGTTTCCCAGCAGATTGTACCACTGTTTCCCGAAGCAGCTTTCTCATCCCTGAGGGACTGAGCAATAAGAGCCACTGTGAGTTTTAACAGAAGCTGCAGGTGTTTGGTCCATCACGAAGCCCTGCATTAGGCTGGCCCAGTTCAGACTGAAGGGGCAGGGGTGGGGGAGGCAGACAAAACCAGGGGAAGATGTAACAAATACAGTTCTGCTTGAGAATTTGTTTCTTGCTGTAGAGTTGTTCTTGTGGGACATTTGTAACCGTTCAGCTTCCACTGTTGAGACAAAACTTGTGAAATACCTTCTTAGTCATTTGCAAAAGGTATAGCTCAGTGACACCAAATGCATTTGTCATGGACGTGGGAATAAAAAGGAGAGTTCAGTTTAAAAGTAGTGACCTAATAGCAAATAGAAAGAAGGGGGGAAATGAGGGAGCATGAAGGATTATGGACTGAGAAAACAAATCTATAAGCAGACGCTTTTCCACTTTGTATCACTATAGATCCCTCCTGGCAGCAAAGAAAAAGGGGAAGCAGCAGGGCAATGCAGGACAGATTTCTGACTTCCCTAATAGCTTTCCAACCTATAGCACAGACTGGATTGGTATGGAAAGATGCACCCTGATTTAATTTAAAACCTTAAACCGGTCTGTGTAAATTTTGTATTTACTTTAAAGTACCACTCCCAGTGGTATCCAGCTCTTTAGAAGAAGGTAAGAGTGATATATACCTATATGAATGTACCACCCCTTAGTTCAATACCCAGATGCCTGTGACAAAACTGTTGGTCTTAGTCTGTGAAGATTTCATTTTTAAGGAACTTGCTTTATTTTCCTTTCCTACATACGTGCAGTAGAGGGCACTGTGTTGCAGGTCAATTTTGTAGTGAGCTTCTTTGCCATATATAGAGAAATTAAACACATTTTGAAACTAAAGCGTGATTTGGAAATATGCTTGATGAAGTGGCTTGTCTGAACACAACAGCGTTGCCCAATATTTACTGCATTTTAAAAGCCAGCTGTCAGGACCAATAATGTAAAGCCAATAATGCAGAGACTGAGGCAGCATATTTTATTCCTATTATTCTGTATTAGTCAACACTGAACCAAGATTATCTTGCTAAAAACATGAAAGATGGAATTGTATTTCATTTCAGCTCTTTCAGTCAGTTCTTTGAGAATTTTTCTCTTCTCAGCTATCACTACAGAAACATTGTTAAGTTTTATAGATCTGCAATTGTATCTCTAATATTTATTTGGGTTTGTGCATAGGTTTCAATTGACTTTAATTTGCACAATCTCACAGAAAGTGTTTCTTGTGTTTATTTCTATCCTCTGCCTATTTCCTTCAAGAAATGAGGTGGGAAGTCCAGCGAGGCACAAGCTCCCCGAATCAAAAGAAGAATGTGCATTGTTTGATTTAGCCCTCTGAATACAAACCTTGCTGCAAAGTTTCCCTGTAAAATACGGTCCCATTAGGAAGTAGTGCAGAACATGGTGACCTTGTTACGAACCACATGCTGTAAATTTAATCCCTGGTGCTTTTCTGTGAGCTTTCCCAGGCTAAAGGATCTGGAATCTAATTGGTCTGTTCATTTCCTCACCTATCTTTTACCTAATGAAAACAATCCCTCGGGGACACAGCCCTGAATGGTATGGAGAGGTAAGGAAGGGGAAAACATATCCCTGCATTGGCTTGGCTTGATCACATTAACAAGAAAGACAGGTGCCGCTCTGAACCATGCTAACAGGAGGGTCTCCTTCCCCTTTGCTCTTCAGCCCTTGACGTCCGCACCTGAGACCTGGCATTTGAACAGGGAAAGGGAGGGAAAGTTATGTCCCTCTATCTATGCCAGATCAAAATCTGTGGGGCTCAAGAAGATTGAAATGTGTAGGATAAGAGGCTGTGCAGATTGTACCCTTGAGCCCTTTTTCTAGTAGGATGTTTGCAGCAGAGTGGGGTCAGGCTGAACATTCAGAACATTTCCAAGGACCTTTTTTTCTTTTTAAAATGGCACAAATGTGGTAAGCTCACCTAAAGGTGGGCTTCTTTTTCGGGGAAGGGATGGGCTCTAGAAGAATTGATAGGACTGTGACAAGTGGCAGGTCTCTTTCCGTGTCCCTAGACCAGTGGCATCCAAGCCACACAGAGAAGATGACCTAGAGAGATGTATCTCTCTATCAACAAGTACCACTGCCCATGCTCAGGACAACAAACCTAACACTAGGACTAGGTGTTTACAATTAGCAGTAATTAAATGGTCTCTGTAGAAATAACATAAAAACCAGTAGTGAGCCTCAGATCCTGCATGTAGTACTGTAAAATGTGCTGGAGGAGTTTTCTGTAGGAGACTGCTGTTTGACTTTTGTTTTCCAGCCACAGAAGGATTAGGCAGTGACTAGGATGATATTTTGATTGCCATTAGTTTTTCTCCTCCTTTGGCAGTCTCAGGAGATGCAGTAATGGTGTAGGAAAAAAAACCAAACCAACTCTCAATTAAATCATTAACTTCCCAAGTTTGTTTTTTGGTTTATTTTTAAACTTCAAAATAGCATCCCCTATTATAATCAAGTTCCTTTTTAAAAAGTAGAAAATGCATGCTATTCTCTTATGATTAAATTGGGGAATGCATATTTATATAGAAATAAAGAGATGAAGGCCTTTATCCTTCACCATTACTTTGACACTGATTTGAATGGGATCAAGTTCATGTACTGCAGACCCTTGGAAGATACAGAATGATTATCATCAAGGTAATAGGACAGAGAACTGGAAAAACACATATTAAAGTGGATAACAAAGAATGTTAAAATGAAGATTACTTGGAACTTGATGGAAACATTGTCATTATTTCTCTGCTATTGAGTAAAACAGTCTTGTGCTACTTGTTTTATTGCTGTCATTTGCATGGCAGGAGATAGGTAGACTGATTTTAACATTTAGTTTCACCTAAACACTTATGACAATTGTTTGCCATAATGTCCAATAGCCTTATTTTTTTTTCTGTTCTTAAATTATAAAACATATTTGCATTTATAAAGGCTGGAGTTCAACTTTTAGACTAAAATAGTTTAAAAAAAAATAAAAGTCACAGTATGGACTCTGTGCTAGCATTTTTATTTTCCTCCTGTTTGCATGCCAGCAAGGCAAAAAGCAACCGCTTTGTATCCACACTCCCTGCTCACTATAAAGGAGTGCTCATCCGACCATGAATCTGTTATAAATTGTTAAAATGAAGCCAAAGGTTGGCACTCAGGAGCTCACTTACTAACTGAACTCAATTTCTTAGGAGAGGTCTTAACTTAAGCCTAACAAGCTTTTATAGATAAAAGTTACTTTGCCTTCTCTCCCCATCAGAGCATTAAAGAAACGTGAGAAAAAACAGCTGATGCATAAATGATGGGAGGGCAGCAGTAGGAAAATCTACTGTCACCCATATTTTAGCCTATATGTTAAAGATCTGTTATGTCCATGGGTACACATGCTGATTTTGTACCGTGTTTAGCTCTCCAGTGAGAGGAGTTTACAATGTTATGTGATAAAGCTGAAAGAGACAAATATATACATAATATTTTAATCAGGTGCTGCGGAACAGTAGATAATTGCAACTGATGTTACCAATACTGTGGTATGTTGGGACTGGTGGGATGGCAGCGAGGTATTCCCTGTAATTCTTTGAAGGAAATTTAACAAGTGCCCTGGGGGTTTTTTTCTGGCATTTGTGGCCACTGATCTAGGAGAGCAATGCCAGGAAGGCACCTGGATAGCTGCTGAAAGCCTCTAAATGAGGGGGAATGCTGTATCAATATTTTATGGGAGATGGCTCCTCTAGTTTAACATCAGTAAATATTTTGGCACGGAAAACCGAGTTTATAATTTGTTATTTAATACACAATGGGAGTACTGTGCCTCTTATGTAAATCAGCTCCCCAGACAAAGGAATTTAAATCCAAACAGAATGAGATGAGACGTTACCAGGATGGAAAGAGTGATTGTGAAATTATGCAAAGAACCTACATTGTATCAGAAGTGGTATTTTCTACAGAGATAGGGAAGTATTCACTCTATCAAATAAGGTCCTGGGGAAATATCCTCAGGGATATTGTGTAGTTTTGTTCAAGGAAAATTATTTAAAATTTAAAAGAGATGTGAAAAATCAGAAGGAAGAGCTGAGCATTTGCTTTTAAGGTGGAAAT
>VZTU01025501.1:177598-252006 GCA_013400835.1 Zapornia atra | reverse complement strand
AAATTTTTGTTATTTAAAAAAAAAAAAAAAAAAAAGGATGAAAGAAGATAGGATTCCTGTCAATATGTGGATCACAAAATGAGATGAACTATTTAACCCAAAAGCCATCATGTTTCAAAAAACCAAATTGGTATAAACTGGCTATAAATAAGTTCAGGGTAACAATTTAAAGCAGGTTTCTAATCTTTGCTGTAGAATAGTTCTGGGACATAGTAAGTTACAAAAAAGTAACAATCCTATGAGTAAAGGGACAGGATGCATTGCTAGTACTGGACTAGGTTTTAGTAACCACTGAGGTAAGTATACCTAATGAGTTCAGAATACTAGCTTGCAAAAGGAAAAATAAAAAATCTTCTAAAGAACTGTGTAGCTCTGAGCAGCACAGTATTTGTGTGGCTTAAGCAGCATCCTTTTAGATGTTCTTTCTAAAGTGATTGTGATTATTCATGAACAACTAACAAAAAAAAAGGGATTAGGAAATAATGCTATGAAACTAAAGATTATTTTGTGTTTATTGGGTTCCTCTCACATGTTCTGAATCATCCCGTGAGTCAGCAAGACAGGTGGCCATCATGGAGCACTCACTAATACGTCCTAATGCTTGTGTGTGAAGTTGAGACAACATTAAAGTTGGTTGTGCTTTTTATTCCCTATGAAGATATTTTTTCCCACAGCTATCACTAGACATCTTCACAGATATATGTGCCTGACAGATAGTGTTAGTAATAAAATGGGGGGGTTACTTGTGGCTGTACACCCCAACATGCCCATATTTGCAATTTTCACTCCAGAGTAGTAGTCTGGAATGACATTCCCTTGTGCTCTTCCCAAGGCTAATCTGAATTGATAATTTAGGAATTCTAAGGCATTGAAAAGAAATATTGAAATGTATTCAACAATTTTCTCCTACACAAATGTTTAGTGAAATGGAGGGCTGAAAAGATATGTCTGCCATCATCCCTTTCAAAAGCCTAAGGAAATGATGGCGTGGCTTTTCTTGGTGCTCTTATTATTTGATCATGCTCTAGAGACCATAATTGCTGACAAGTTTTTGGAAGGATCCATTAGGTACTAGAAATACCAAAGCTTTTGCCTTATTTGAGTAGGCCTGTTTCTTTGGAAACTTGGACAGGAGCTCACTTCTCAGCCACGGACCTCAGTTTCCATAACACAAAAGATTAGGACAAAAGGAAATGGTCTCAAGTTGCACCAGGGGAGTTTTAAACTGGATATTAGGAAAAATTTCTTCACTGAAAGAGTGATGAAGCACTGGAACAGGCTGCTCAGGGAGGCTGTGGAGTTACCATCCCTGACGTGTTTAAAAAACAAGTAGATGAGGTGCTTTGGGAGATGGTTTAGTGGTTTGGTTGTGTAGGGCTGATGGTTGGACTTGATGACCTTGAAGATCTTTTCCAACCTTGATGATTTTATGATTGGCAGAAAAGGTGAGGGGGGTAGTGACAGAGGAGTGAACAGGGTATCTCAAAGAGAGGAATGAGGCAAGCATAGAAGTTGAGGAAAGATGTGGGCTGTAGTCAGCAAACTGTACCTCTAAGCAAACTGGCTAAGCAAACTGGTCAACCAGTGCCTTTTCAGAGTCTTTTCCTTGAGCACTGAATTGCATGCACAGTGTCACTGCTGGGCAACTGAGAACTGGGATTATAAATGCACCAAAGAGCAAACAAGTTTATCTTCCACAATTGCTGTATCAATAGGGAATAAATAGCAAGAAGAGTTCTGTCTGCCTTTTCCAGAAATTCACTGTATCAGTAAATTGCTTCTGGCCTGCATTGTAATTGGTGAGCTTGCTTTAGGGAATTTTCCATTCAACCTAGTGGATAAAAGGTACTGTAATCGGAGGGATCGTCATCCTCAGAGTGTTTACAAAAGGCTCTACTACTGAATGCAACAACGGCTCATGGGGGGGAGCAGAGAAGAGCCATTCAAAGGGAGTTTCTGGGATTGTGAGTTGATAGATTTCCACTGGAAAAATATTATTTTTAGTCCAGTACTGTGGCCCGATTATAACAAGCAGTATGGGTACACAAAGCGATGCTGATTTTCAGCCTGAGGAATGAAACAGCAACAGTTTCCCACAGTGGAAGAATGGTAAAAAAAACCCCAAACCAAAGCAAAAGCATTCTACCCACCCCCAAAGTAGGATATTTTAAAAAGAATCTCTGTACCTGAAAAATATCAGCGAGTTTCATTTCTGATTGTAATATACTTTTAACAGCCTTTCTCAGTTTACCTAGCCGGGCATGACACAAGTTAAAATATCTGGCTTTGGTGAAACTGCTTGCATAAGTACATACCTGAGCTTTAAACGACCTTATTTCCAGGTCTAGCAACACTTGGATGATGTTCTCCAAAGCCATCTCATTTCCAGCCCTTTGTTTCAAATGCAGGTCTCCTTCATAGGAAGCCATTTTTGGTATATCTTTAGGCAATAAACGCGTATTAGGTACTGATGCTTTAAAAATAACAATTCCTATTATCAAATTATATTAGTTTCTTGATCTATTTATTCAGGGGATTCTGTTGAAGGGACATGCTTGGGAAAAGGTGGAAAAAAAGAACTGATCATTTAAACTGAGAAGCTATGTGTATGTAACAGAAAACTTTAAAAAATGTTTTCAGATGAATTCTAGCCAGAGCCTGGTTTAGTTTGCCAATAATCTCAAGAGGTTGACAAGTACATAGAATGGATGGATGTTCACAAGGGCCAAGGAGACTTTCACTGATGTCCCTATGTCTACCATTTATGGCACTGGGAATGTAAGGGGCCTCTCAGATAGATACCAGAGATGCAGGAGATAAGGACTGGGCACCTATGTAGGTCTGTCCCCACAATTCCAGTTATGCAAGAGGTCTGCCCAGTGTAGGAATATTTCAATATATTCAATGATAATAAAAAGATAAAAGAGTCTGATCTCTCATGAAAACTTGTGGACCAGGAAAAAGGGTTGACAGACATGAGGGGCTCAGAAGTAGGCAGGAAGGACTGAAGAGAGGGAGGGAGTTCTGATTCTCAAAATGTCCCTCTCTTTCCAGCTCTGTTACTCACTCAAGAGTTTTTGTGAAGCTGCACAGCAGAGAAGCCATCTGCTCTAGGTAAAGGGCTAGCACTCATCACTCAAGAGCATGGGATAAACCAAGGTTACTTCAGACACTGCTACACAACATCAGCTCCCCATCCATCTTGGAAGGTCTTGGGAAAAGCATGGCCAGATGCTGATGAACCAGTAAATACTTAAGAGATTCTGGCTTCCTACAGAATCCTGCAGAAATCTCAGTGAACTCCACCAACAAAAATCTATTAGTGACCCTAATCCTAGAGCAGGTAAAAGCCTTTAAGTGGTTTTGCCACTGACCAGAGTCAGACCTACCCCATATCCCCTCACTCCAGTTTATTTGCTTAGTATTAAATCACTGGGTTTCAGAACAAAGGCAGAGTTTCTCTAGAGCAGTGCTAGACCTGGGAAGGATATTCAGAAATGGTGCTGGTTAGGCCAGCAGGATTAGGACTGTTCTCAGGAGTCAGTTGGCTTGACAGGAACACAAAGCATGTTTTGGCTTGGCAACAAAAGAGAATACTGATGCCAAGACTGACTTCTGGGTTGGGTTGTTGGGGGTTTTTTTGTGGTTTTTTGTTGTTGTTGGTGGTTTTTGTTTGTTTGGGTTTTTTGTAGCACACTTCAGGACCCTGTATTTTGACAGTCTCTGTATTTCTCCTTATTTGTTTGGTGCATTTAATCAAAGGTCCCAAGAAAACTCAAATGGCAAGGAAGGGAGTGGATCTTATTTTTCTAAATATCACCAAATCCATTTCCAGAATACAATTACTTTTAAAATCTAGTATTTTAAGGATGATCAAAACCTCCTACTGGTACATTTCTCTAGACAAAAGAACATTTATTTAGAGAATACGGTGTGTCATCATATCAGTTAGTAACTTCATAAATCATTTAAGTTGCCATAAAAAAATTAGGGTAATAGAGGCTGTAACTTAATGGTTTCATGCAATCACCGAAGTAGTATAAAAGCTGTTTAACACTAATAATAGATTCATTCTTCAGTCAGCAGGATAGTCTGCCAGAATCGTGGGCATGAAATCAGGTCATTTTCATTAATTCCCTGAAGATTTTTGGTTAGCTGGGTCTTTGTTCTTTCATTTGCCCTTTTCATTTTTGTTTAAATATCACTGGTATTCAAGAACTAGAGGACTTCAAATGCTGATGACTTTCATAAAGGGGAAAAACAATAACCAGTAATTCTTTTGGTTACTGAAAAAAGCCAGGAAGGTTTTATTCCTTGAATCAAGTTCTCTGTGATTACATTTTAACCCTTGCATTGTTGCTTTTCCTTCCTCCTTCTGGGTCAGGAGTCAACTCCCAACAGAATGGCTTGCAGATTTCTCTTTTTGTCCACATCTTAAGTCTAAATGGGTGGCATGTTGTATCTTACATAGAAGAAAGAACTGAACAGCACAGAAATCTCTTCTGTATAGAAAGTCAGTAGTATTGATTGGAATGTATGATATTTTCTTTGTATAGAAGGGTATTTGTACCTTTTCACACAGAAAAAGAATAACAACAAACGTGCTCACTCAAGAGTTTTTGTCATTTTCTTCTGCTATCATTGACTTAAGGTCATGGTCAATACCTCAGAATTCAATTCTTAGTTGTATTCTAGCTCTAATTGATTGATTCTACAGGTTTTACTAGTCATTATGCTGGTTGTGAATTTTTGTTGTGTAGCTCCAAATTCATTCCAACAGACAATCTTGTGAAGAAAAACAATACTTCAAAATAATGTCTTGTTGCCCAATTCTCCCTAGAATCCCAACATGATTTTTATGGATAATAGTGTTCTTAAGGTCATTAATGGCTCCAGATCTCAATTCATCTTGTGATGCTCTCAATTTCTACTTTGTTTATGCAGTGTGAGAAGAGCAGATATTTATACTTACCAGACAATTTGATATATAGAGAGCTCTGAAAACTGCACACACAAAGCCCAGTAGCAATTTAGAAGTTGTGCATGCAGGTCTCACATGCATAGAAGCGATAGCATCTGGCTTTAAGTAATGAATATTAATTTCTCTAGGGAAAAACACATATACAGGTTTTGACTTATAAGAGTAAGTATAAGACATATTCTGCCAAATATTCTGAAAGATCAGCAGAATTGGAGACCTGAGGAAATATAATTGATTAATTTAAAACAAATATTTACTTTTTAACTAATTCTGAACTATATTCTCAGCATTCTTTAAACTTAACATAAGGCATTTTAAATTTATACCCTTATTGCTAGTAGTAGCATTGGATATTTTACCAGGAACTTGTCATGATCCACAATCAGATAGACCAGTTTGACAGAGGTTAAACCGCCTTGCGTTCCAGCAGACCTCAGATTGCTCAGGGTGGTTGGGCCTGGCAGGGTTTAACTCCTGAGTGATGTCCAATTAGATGTTTTATCGTGACCAGGTCTTTGCAGTTCTCAGGAACAGAATTAAGACTCAAAATGGAGTCAAGAGTCACAGAATCATAGAATCATAAAATAGTCTGGGTTGGAAGGGACCCCAAGGATCACAGAGTTCCACCCCCCCTGCCACAGGCAGGACCACCAACCTCCAGTCCTGGAGCTACACAAGGTTGCCCAGAGCCCCATCCAACCTGGCCTTGAACACCCCCAGGGATGGGGGATCCACCACCTCTCTGGGCAGCCTGTTCCAGCCCCTCACCACTCTCTCTGTAAAGAACTTCCCCCTAATATCTAATCTAAACCTTCCCTCCTTTAGCTTTAATCCATTCCCCCTTGTCCTGCCATTATCTACCCTTTTAAAAAGTTTATTCCCCTCCTGTTTCTCTGCTCCCTTCAGGGACGGGAAGCCTGCAATGAGGTCCTCCCTGCAGCCTTCTCTAGGCTGAACAAGCCCAGCTCCCTCAGCCTCTCTTCGTAGGGGAGGTGCTCCAGCCCTCTGATAATCTTCCTGGCCTCCTCTCAGCCCTCTCCAACAGTTCTACATCTTTCTTGCATTGGGGGCCCCAGCTCTGGACACAGGACTCCAGCTGGGACCTCATGAGGACAGAGCAGAGAGGCACAATACCCTCCCTGTCCCTGCTGGCCACCCCATTTCTGATGGAGAGTCAAGTCACTTTATTTGGCCCATGACAAATGTGCAAGAGAAGGGGGAAAGAAATTGAGAGAGGTTGTAATAGCTACCACCACAGAGCTGCAGTGTTCCGTTAGTGCGATGTCTTCAGGTCCAGTGGAGGAACGTCCCCCCTCAATGCTGGTCATCTTTCTTCTTTTAGTGGGTTGTATTCACTCCTTCTAGGAATCAATTTTGCATATTCCAAAAGCTATTTTGTTTAACTGCACTCAACACTCGACGGTGGAGAGCATGCCCAATACTGTCACTTGGAAGTCTTCAAGGGTCTCTAGGCCCCTCTGTCTTCCAGGCCCCAGGTCTGGGTGCATCTGCAGGTGTTGGTTTAAATTTAATTAGCTCTCTGTTCAGGTCCATAATAAGGCAGGAAGCATCTGGCCTTGCAGTCTGGCTGTTGTGCCATTGCTTAAGACAGTGGTGTTAGTTGGTGATGTAATGTTCCGGTGATGTTGAGACAAACATCTGACACAGTCTCTTAATCTTTTGACACAGTCCCCTACAGAACTCAAGTGCAATATCAGCTTTGGCTACTGATAAATATGCTCTATTAATAGAAAGCAGAGGCAACATATTTTTATCCAGTTAAATCTAATTGCTTTTTATTTAAAGTGCATCTTTAGCAATTTACATAAAATACTGGCTACAGGTTATAATAATAAAACTAAATTCCAAACATAACAAATCATTACCAATCTGAAACCCACATTAACAAACAGAATAAAGCTTATTGTCTACATTTCGCATATTTAACCACGCAAAATAAATTAAAAAAATAATAACTTCAACTGATTAAAAATAAAGGACTTGTAGTAAGGTCTCCTGCTACAAAGAACTGTTCATTGGTTTTTTTTTTCCTTTTATGAAATAGCAAATGATGTTTTGGTAGCAAACCACAAGACTCAATAAATTAGAGTAAATTGAAAACATGCAGTCTGTGGTTCTTGTCCATTTACTAATTTCTAGAACCCAACTATTTATGACTACTGTCATTAGCAAACAAGTGTGAATATGAACGCACGTGTGTTTATATGCATTTACATTTATGCATAGCTACACATGTATACTTATGTGTATGTATATATATACGTATGTATATATATACATACATAAATATGGAGTGAAAATCAGTGAGTGTATTACTTCACATTTTTGATGAGAGACAGTACTTTCCTTAGAAAGAAAAGCTTACATATTCTGCAGTCAGGTGTCTGAATAGCTGCCCTTCACCAATGAATTAATGAAGTTTACTATGGACAGATCCTGATGAGTCAGAGGTCCAGAAATCCTCTATGATACTGACCATGCTAAAAAATCTTTCCTTATTAGATCTTTGTATTAAAATGCCTCTTTCAGAAGCACTGTGACCGATCTTGCTGCATTTTCCCATGTTTTTGATCAACTCTGGATTATGGCACTTGCATTAAACTTTAGCTCTGACTACAATAAAAGATATCCCAGAATACGTAAAACACATTAACATGAACTTTCAGTTTCATGAAGAGGCTATTCCCACTTTACTCTAGTTTGTCTATCTATCTTTCCCTATGATTCTGTAAACAGTTAATGAAATTAGCCCAAACAGGATGTAGTTTGGGTTTTTTGTATAAGAAAAAATATATACTCATGCATGTGGCTACAGAAACTCTATATTTAATTCCCAGTTTTCCAGGTTCCTTGTGTAATAACATCATGTGAAATCCATATGCCATAGATTTTCCACTTGTATCTTCACTTGTGGATCCAATATGTGCTCATGCCTGGACAGTGAACTCTCAAATAAGACCTGTCAATACACCTGTTTGGAAAACATTACAACCTGTGCATAACTCCTAACATTCAAGGACCCTCAAAGATGTTCTTGCTGAGTTCAGTGCGCAAGCTCTTTCCCCAAGTGATGACTAACAGCGTAGGAGTACAATGCAAAAAAATAGGTCCTGATCAGGTCTTTCATATGGCTCTTAAAATTCTGACTAACTTCTGTTTCATTGTTCATTTCGAAAAGGACTGCATCCTTTGAAGTCTTTTAACTTTTTTTTAGTGTCATGGACTGAATAGTATCTGAAAGACATTTTTATTAGAGTTGCCTCTGAAATTTGCTTTTCCTTTTAGTCAAACAATTTCTTATATGGTTGATTTGAAGGTCCATCTGTTTATTTAGAATTTTGCCTGAAGAAGTAATGGTTATGTCTATTTTTACTGCTGTCTCTGTGTGACTTGGGTATGCACATCCTTGGTATGAAACCCATCAAGGAGTGTTAGATATCAGTACAATATATTAAATCCCCTGACACTTAACTTTTCTGTTATGAGAGACAAAAAGAAACAAACAAAAGAAATACACAAACAAGGAATTAAAAAAAAAAAATGAGTGTGGTGGTCATTTTCCCTGACCATAGTCATTTATAGATAGGAATGTAGCCATAGTAATTTATTAGAAACTAATGACAATTAACTTTAATGTTTAAACTTAAAATGTTTGTGAACTGGGACATTAAAATGAAACAAAAATAAGTGTGCTTCTTCTTTAAAAAAAAAAGTTTCCCTGTACCTGTTCTATATTTATTGAGAGACAAAATTTTATATATGTCACTCTTCCTTCATCTTATTTCTCTTGCTTTTTCAGTTAAAACATGAAAATCCCAAACTACAAGTGAGTTTGCAAGACTTTATATCACTGTTGGTGGCAATAAGACAGTCTTCACTTGTTATTTATGCTAATCTGAAGTGAGATTTGTCAAGTTTCTCCACAGCAAAAACTGAAGTCACCTGACTCTAGTTTTGAATTCAGTTTGAGTCTTTGGAAATCCCAGTGTACAGCTGACACACATGAGTCAATATTAATCTCTCCCTGAGAAATGCTGGCTCCGTCATAATTATTGGAATAAAATGGTAGGAAAAACTCAATCTGTATTAAGTAAATCTGATAGTAATATCTCAGAACTCAGCCAGGGAACAGGTGGAGTGGAACAGAGAGAAATCCAGTTACACGTTATTGAATGGATTTGTGGCTGATAGATGTGGCTGAAGACAGTCTGTACCTGATCTGAAGTAGTTTTATCCTTATGGAATCTGCATTTCTGAACTGTGGTGAAAAAATCTTGTGCTTTTCTTCTCTGTTTTAGCTGTGAGATCATCTTGAAATGTGTTCACAAAACAGTAATTTCAGAAAGTGCTGGTCTGGGAAGTAACGTCCCTCAAAGCCAGAAAACAAAGAAAAATGATGGTAGCAATCCCAGGTGTGGAAAGGCCACTGGAGTGATGGCCTGCTAACACTGTCTGCTGAGTGCAGGGCAAGAGGAAAATAGCTTGAGCTTAATACCCACAGGGTAATTACAGGGAACCAGCTGCTCATCGAGTGCCATAATGAACACAGACTGTTTTCCTACAGTTTTGTGTCTTCTGGTTGATGGCTAAGTCTGACCAGAGCTTATCCTGCAGTCACGACATTTATAAGAGGGTCACTGTTTTGCACCCACATTCAGCTATATGAGGTCATTTTGGGATCACATTATTTTTCCTACTTATTGTCATAAAATGTGAAAATACTTTGAAAGTGATTTATGATTTAACCTGTAGAAAATTTTTTGAAGCTTGACAGTAACTTCTTAAATTATTTGCAAGAGATGGAGCCATAGGCCTGTAAAACCCATCTACATCTACTGTCACAAAGCAGTTGCATAGCCTCCAGCTTTTCAGAAAGCAGGCTAAATCAAATCTAGAACTGACCTAAATGTAATTGCATTCTTATCAGATAAGGATCACTAAAGCCACTGACTTGCACCAGGTTACTGAGGTGAGATTTGATCAGCACCTAGAAGGTGTTGCAGGCTGGCTCTTCATGGCTGGATTTGTAACAGGAAACTCAGAGCCACGTTCCATCTTCATATTTCCATTGTACTACCTGCTGTTGTAAAGGACACCTAGACATCTGAGGGTCAAGAACAGAAGAGCACATTGCAAAGTATATTTGCTCCACAGCTTATATGTGGCCTTGTTTTGGGAAGCGGGAACTTCATGGCAGGTGGTGTTAAAATTTTCAGGAGCAGGGACATTTGTATTCCTGACAAGTCATGTTTTAGCAACATAGGCTGGGCTTAATTTTTTAAAAATACACAGTTATCAATCCCCCTCCCCCCAATTAGTTTCTAATTAGACAAATGGAATATTGATTTAATGCTTACTCATCCATTTTGCTGTAGGGATTCTCCAATGACCTATGGCACACAGAGATTTCTAACAGGACTATAAACAGTTCATAGTAGACCACATAGCCCACAGGGCATAGATGAATGAGACAACACAGCAAGAACAGGTTTATGTTTGGTAAAAGAGGTTTTTTTAAGCTTTGGGCTTTGGATCCAAAATCTATATTGTATTTCACTATTTTCTTATGGAAGGATGTCACTATTATGCCTAGTGTTGTTGCTGGGACAAGCAGCAACTGGGTTGTCACAAAACAACCAGGTAATCAGGCCAGGTCAACAGGGGCTTATGAAAGGCAGGTCCTTCCAAACTACCTGATCGCCTTCTGTGACAAGGTGACCTGCTTAATGGACATGGGGAAGGCTGTGGATGTGGTCTACCTGGACTTCAGTAAAGCCTTTGACATGGTTTCTCACAGCATTCTGATTGAGAAACTGGCTGCCACTGGCCTGGACAGGTGGATCCTCAGCTGGGTTAAGAACTGGCTGGATGGCAGGGCCCAAATTGTAGTGGTGAATGGAGCCAAATCCAGCTGGAGGCCTGTGGTGTTCCCCAGGGCTCAGTCCTGGGTCCAGTCCTGTGCAATATCAGTGACCTGGATAAAGGGATTGAATGTTCCGTCAGTAAGTTTGCAGATGACACTAAGCTGGGAGGAAGTATTGATCTGCCTGAGGGTAGGGAGGCTTTTCAGAGGGATCTGAACAGACTGGACCAATGGGACTCATCCCATTCAAGGCCAAGTGCAGAGTCCTGCACTTGGGACATAACAGCCCTGAGCAGTGCAACAAGCTTGGGGCAGAGTGGCTGGAAAGCTGCTTGTCGGAGAAGGACCTGGGGGTGTTGGTTGACTGCCGACTGAACATGAGCCAGCAGTGTGCCCAGGTGGCCAAGAAGGCCAATGGCATCTTGGCTTGTATCAGAAACAATGTGGCCAGTAAGTCCATGGAAGCGATTATGCACCTGTACTCAGCATTGGTGAGGCTGCACCTCTAATACCGTGTTCAGTTTTGGGCCCTTCACTGCAAGAAAGACATCAAGGTCCTGGAGTGTGTCCAGAGAAGGGCAGCTAAGCTGGTGAAGGCTCTGGAGAGCAAACCTTACAAGGAGCAGCTGAGGGAACTGGGGTTGTTTAGCCTGGAGAAGAGGAGGCTGAGGGGAGAACTTGTTTTACTAAACTGGAAAAGTTAGCCAGGCATGTCAGATGTATAGCAGATAAAATTATAAGCATAAACTCCCATTCCAGTTATGTATTTAGCTGGTTTAGTAGAGTGGATGCTACTCAAATATGAAATATTCTTCTACCTTACTCTTAAAGCAAAAGGTATTTCACATTTTCTCATCTTTTGCTCTGCTTTGATTTCATGACAAATTACTAATAAAGGTAGGAGAACAAAGATGAGATTGAGTTTCTTATTAATCACTAATAAAAAGTGGCCCATGTAAATTCTTCCAAATACTAAACCATCTCTTGCTGTCAATATAGACACAATTCACTGATCAGCAGCAATAAAGGCTCTTTAATTACATACTTTTGTTACACACATTTCTAAGTAAGAGTCTCCAAAGTATAAAAAGCATAATTAAAATCTTAAAATTAATAAAATTAATAAAATTAAAAAGTATAAAAAGCATAATTAAAACTATCTGGGCCCATTGATAGAAATATAGCCTCATTTTAAATGAGCTTTAACAGTTTAACATCTCTGTGCTTCAGAGAAAAGCAGATTAATACAAATAGCCTGCAGGGAAAGAGAAAGGTTCAGATCTCAGCAACCTGAAAAACTTTGCATTTCTATGGAATCCAATTTCAGTCTACACAAATAAAGTTAAGAGGATGAGTAAACTTGCTGCATAGAATATTTTGTTATCCTAACCATTGTTGTCCACTGAACTAAATTAGATCATTCTGCTGAAGTTCCAATATTAGTTCATTCCTCATGATACAGATATGTTCTGTCTTTGATGTTCTCTAAATATCATTGAAGCTAATGCCCTATCAATTAAATATGCTGTTTAAGTACTATTTTTTTCCTCAGTAGTCAATCTTTTTCTATAGAGTTTAACATTAGCATTCAGAAACAGATTCTCAAAAGAGCCTCATATTTTCAAGGCTTTAGTCCTTGGTGTGACATTTGTTTATTTAGGTATCTAAGAAGGTTAAGAACTGTACTGAAGGAAATAGCTCACCAGTTTTCAAGTTAATAGCTAGGATGGTTTCACTGTCATTAGCAGGCTAACAATTACATTAAATCTGTGTAAGCTGTTGTGTTTAATGAAATTACACCTAGTAGTTTGTATTAGTTCAGGTTGAGATCCTGATTGCAAAAACTTTGGGACAGAGAATAATAGAGGAACAAAATAAATAAAGCTGCAAGGCTACAAAAATAGAAGGAAAAGCTTCAGTCTATCAGGAGGAAACCTGGATGGGTTTGTGAGGCAGAGGAGTGTTATACATGAGTATGAATTCCTTACAGGAGGTGACCTAGTGCTAAGGATTTGAAGATTAGGGAGTGTGAAAGTGTTTGCAGAACAACAGCATTTATATAGAATAATGAAATGAAGAGGTCTTTAAACAGAATTGGGGAAAAAAATACAGGTGACAGGCTCAGATAAGAAAGCTATCATTGAACTGAAAATTATTTTTACTGTGCATATTTGCATACTATGAGATGTACTGGTGCACCATCATTTTATAAAGGTTATGTCAATGCTTGGAGTAATTTTTGCCACATATTGTGGCAGTGAAGGACATTATATCACACATAAAACCAAATTTTCTTTTTTAAATCTTAATCCATCTACCTAGACCTTTTTTAAAACTGCACTTTGCAGACCATATTCTTTTGGGGAGAGCAGAACTGAGATTTGCTAAAAAGAAAAAGGTAAGGAAAGCCAGTAGCTTTGTTTTTTGATTGGTATGACATTGACACTGTGCTGGGGAGTAACCACATCAAATAAAAACACTGGTCGTTTCAATTAAGCTTTAGAAGCTTAACTTTACTTTTTCAAAACAGTGTACTGACAGCCTTTCCTGACTTTCCCTCAGAGAAGCATATTGACAACAGCCCAATCAGGATATTTTACAATGTACTTGTTCTGAAATCCATTTGCAATTTGTCATCCTTGTTTTGTAGGACTCTTTATGTGGGCTTTGAAAACATCCCTTTTTATAAAAGCTCTAGGCTTTTCTGAAATGAGCTGATATTTGTGAAACACCCTTGTAGTGAGCATGTATGCACACACATCACTTATTCATGTACACAGATGTGTATAAAGAGATGCAATTTTTCAGGATACTTTACACTGAACTTAGACTAAAAGCTTCATGCAATCACTGTGACATCAACAACATTGTTAAAAACAGCAGAAATGTGAGCTTACTTTGGAAGTAACTGCTCTGAGAGTATTTCATAAAACAGTGTTGATTCTTATCCATTTCATCTGTTTGCTTTAAAAGGCAAGGACACTACATGATGTTGTATGAGTAGCATAATGCTGGAGTTCAGCTGTCTCCTTAGCTAAAGAGCAAACTCCCAAATTTCAGATTTTCCTGTGGTGGACTCTTCTCAATCTCTGAAACTATTTCTCAAGTTATAGTCAGTTATTAGCCTGACTGAGGAGCTCTTCAGCATTAAATCATAAATATTCTCAGCTACTCTAAAGCATTTCCTCAACAAACTGAAGATATCCACTCTGTGCCAATGTTGCAGCTTTGCTGAACTGCTTTGGGTACTGTCAGAGCTGACATTTCCTTTGGAAATGTGAAAAAACAATCAGCTCCCTGACTGCCATCTCTCCCTTCATGGAACAGGGTACTGTTGGAAATTATCTAACTCAGAATGTCAAATATTCAATTCTGATAATTCCAACAGTTAAAGATCTTTCCCCTGGTGTCTTTCTGGCATTTAAAAGTAAAGTTATACTGACAAAAAGCTGAAGTAAATGGATTAACATTTCTCTTTAGTACATTAGGTTAATTTCAAATAAGAAGTTGAGACTGATAATATGGAGGTGGAAAGAGTTACAGAAGATCCCAAAGAAACCAAGTTTATTAATAACCTATTTCTGCAAAAATAGTCAAGCAAATATATGCCAAAAACTGCAATATGCAATCTTTTTAGTTCTACCTTAAAGGGAATAGCCACTAGATATAGCCAAATATCAGAAGAATATCACTAGAAATAGCCAAATTCAGAAGCGATACTGCTGTACCCCGTTATCCTCCCCAAAATCCCTAGATATAGATTCTTCTTTGTAACCATCTGGATACAGCTTCCTAGAGTTTTTATAAAACATACTTTCACCTAACAGTTGAATTTAAATATAGCATCTCGGTTGCAGACTTGTGGGATAAGTGTAATTTCACTGTAACAGTTAGCATATGGTACTTGGCTCTGGGAGAAAGAAAATTGAAGTTGAAGCCAAGTTGTCAGGAAGCTACTAGCACGTCTATAAGACAAACTGTGCAGGATTTCTTCAGTGCTTTGGGGCTCCTTTCTCACCTACTACTATTCTGGTATTTATGTCTATATTTGACAGTTTTGGAGCAGTCACAGGGTATCCTTGGAGGGGGGGAAAATTCTTCAAAAATCCTGTTGTGTCGGTATATGTAATTAAAAAGCTGTTCAGGCTATTACTTCAATTAGTTAGTATCTCTTTCGAATTGCAAACCTGGGATGAAAATAGAGCACATTGAGCAGAGGGACCCCTTTGAGCATGGCTCTTAGATTTGCTTGCCCATCTGGCCTTTCCCAGTCACATATGTTACTGGTTTCACAAACCTCTCAGCAACAAGAGGTGAAAGGCCAGGTTAGACCCTAGACAGCCCCTGGTTGTCCATCTATCTTCTCTACTAGAATAGTCTTTTTTTCCCCCCCATCTGCTTCTCATCACTTCAGCTTCCTTACCAAAACTAGCTTTTAGCAGAGAGCTAATCCAGTCATTTTCCTGAACAGAGGCTTCTCTTGTAAGGAACTCATCTGGCTTTGCTAAATCATAATGTTTTGTTAGGTGAAAAAACCCCACATTCAAATGCAGCTCCTTACCTTCCTGCCATGGATGACAAACTAGACAGAAAGCCTCTTGCAGCCTTAAAGGTGCTTGGAGTGGAGAAAGGTGCACTGATTTAAACATCTGGAAAGAAGCTCTGTGGAAAAAGTCCTGGGAGTCCTCATGGGCAACAGGCTGACCATGACCAGCAAATATACACCATGGCCAAGAGAGCCAATGGTATCCTGGGATGTATCAAGAAAGGTGTGACTAGCAGGTTAAGGGAGTTTTTCCTGCCCCTCTACCCAGCATTGGTGAGGCTGCACCTTGAGTGCTGGGTCCAGTTCTGGGTCCCTCACTACAAGAAGGACATCAAGGTCCTGGAATGTGTCCAGAGAAGGGCAACCAGGCTGGGGAAGGGGCTTGAGGGCAAATCATATGAGGAACGGTTCAGGGAGCTGGGGCTGTTTAGCCTGGAGAAGAGGAGGCTGAGGGGAGACCTTATCACGACCTACAATTACCTGAAGGGAGGTTGTAGAGAGGTGGGTGATGGCCTGTTCAGCCAGGAGACAGGTGATAGGACAAGGAGGCATTCCTCAAGCTGTGCCAGGGCAGGGTCAGATTAGACATTAGAAAAAAATTTTTTCCTGAAAGAGTTGTTGGGGCCTGGAACAGGCTGCCCAGGGATGTGGTTGAGTCACCTTCCCTGGATGTGTTGACAGGTAGATGAGGGACTTAAGGATATGGTTTAGCTTAGGATGGAATTGATTGGACTTGATCATCTTCAAAGGTCTTTTCTAACCTGGCGATTCTGTGATTCTATGATTCAAACAAAGAGGTTACACTGCTGTTTCAAAGCACTTTTATTAGTGATCTAGATTGTGCAGCTAAATAACAGTTCATCACCTGAAACAGACTCTCAGTACCATTTAATGATCACAAGATTTACTTCTGAAAGCACTTAGAAATTATCTCAAAATTATTTTTGGCATTTGGATTTTATTTAGGCACTTACTTAAATCAGTGACTTGTTGAGGACTAAATCATTCAGCATGATCTAAACACAAATTTCTTTTAAATCTTTTTTCCATAGCTCTTCATGCTAGTTTTCAGAATTAGCTACTTCATTATAAAAACATCAGAATGTGTGAATTTAATATGGTGCAATGATTTGCAAAAATTAACAGGTATATAAAGGATGTTTTGTGATTCTGTAGAGATTTAGGTTGTGGGCTGTAGTCACAATTCTCATGAAAAAGTAATTAAAATCCTAATTTCAGCTAGGCTCTGGAGAGAACAAGCATCCACCTGTTGGTTTTAATTCAGATTTTCATTTTGTAAAATGAAATCCAACAGTTTGATTTATTTAAGAATTAAAAAAAATCACACCAATCAAATAACTGTTTATATTAATACCTGGAGAGAAAAGGAAAAAAACCCATTCCAACTCTTCCTTTATATTTCTATATCAATGCATTATGAAAGTTATTTTGTCTTAAATTATGAAGTTTCCTTCATTTTAAGAAAGCATTTTGCAATTATTTCTTTGTAATGTTGAAATATTAACACAATTTCTCTGACTGTTATCGCACAAGCCAGTCTCAGTGCTACTCAATGATGTTATCTTCCCAGTTGTTTCTGAAAATGAGATAATTACAGTGGAAGTTAGGCCGAAAGCCCCCTTTTTAAAAATGGGGGTTATGTTTCCCCGTTTTCAGTCAGTGGCAACTTCCCTGGACTGCCATGACTTTTCAAATGAGATGAGCCGCTTCATCTGCCAGTTCCCTCAGGACCCATTGCTGCATTTCATCAGGTCCCATGGACTTGTACACCTTCAGGGTCCTTAGATAATTGAACCTGATCTTCTTTTGCAGTGGGCAGTTTTTCATAATCCCAGTCCCTGCCTTTGCTTTCTGGGACCTGGGAAGTGTGGCTGGAGCCCTTCCTGGTGAAAACCAACACAAAAAATTTGGTGACTACATCAGCCTTCTCCCTGTCCCAGGTAACCAGGTCTCCAGTTTCATTCTGGATGATTTTTCCTCATCTTCATTTTATCACTGACATAGAAACTTCTCTTGCTGTCCTTGATGTCCCTGGCCAGACTTAATTCTACCAGGGCATTAGCTCTCCTAATCCCATCTGGCTGCTCGGACAATTTCTCTGTATTCCTCCCAGGCTCTTGCCCTTGTTTCCACCCTCTGTATTCTTCCTTTTTTGTGTTGGAGTTTGCCCAGGAGCTCCTCATTCATCCCTGCAGCCTCTGGGCATTTTTGCCTGATTTCCTCTTTGTTGGGGTACATTGCTCCTGAGTATGGAGGAGGTGACCTTTGAATACTAGGTAGCCATCTTAGGGNATGTCCCTGGCCAGACTTAATTCTACCAGGGCATTAGCTCTCCTAATCCCATCTGGCTGCTCGGACAATTTCTCTGTATTCCTCCCAGGCTCTTGCCCTTGTTTCCACCCTCTGTATTCTTCCTTTTTTGTGTTGGAGTTTGCCCAGGAGCTCCTCATTCATCCCTGCAGCCTCTGGGCATTTTTGCCTGATTTCCTCTTTGTTGGGGTACATTGCTCCTGAGTATGGAGGAGGGGACCTTTGAATACTAGGTAGCCATCTTAGGGCCCTCTTCCCTCCAGAGCTTTGTCCCAGGGTACTGTACCAAACAGGTCCCTGAAGAGGCCAAAGCCTGTTCTCCTGAAGTCCAGGGACGTGAGCTTGTNTTGCCCTTGTTTCCACCCTCTGTATTCTTCCTTTTTTGTGTTGGAGTTTGCCCAGGAGCTCCTCATTCATCCCTGCAGCCTCTGGGCATTTTTGCCTGATTTCCTCTTTGTTGGGGTACATTGCTCCTGAGTATGGAGGAGGTGACCTTTGAATACTAGGTAGCCATCTTAGGGCCCTCTTCCCTCCAGAGCTTTGTCCCAGGGTACTGTACCAAACAGGTCCCTGAAGAGGCCAAAGCCTGTTCTCCTGAAGTCCAGGGACGTGAGCTTGTTGTGCACTCTCCTTGCTGCCCTGAGGATCTTGAACTCCACCAAGTTTCTCACGTCAACTCACTCTTCTCTCTGGCTGCGATAACTGCTGCCCCCATTTTTTCTCACTTCTTAACTCTGTTACCCCAGAGGCCCCACCACTATTGCTTATTGGCTTGGCTTTGACCAGCAGTGGGTCCATCTAGGAGCTGGCTGGTGTTGGCTCTGTCTGACTTAGGGGAACCTTCTAGCACATTCTCACAGAAGCCACCCCTGCAGCTCCCTGCATATCCAAAAAGAGAGGGCGATCAGATGGGTAGATGAATGGTCTCAGAATTTCATGGTTCATTGGTCTTATTCCACCTGGAGCCCATTAGCAGGCAGACTATAACAGAGGTCTGTCATGGGACCTGCCCCATTTAATATCTTGGTGACATGGAGGATGAGAAAGAGCATGGTCTTGTCAGATTTGTAAATGATACCAACCTGTGAGGAAGTGGAAGCATATGACAGCTGGAAGGCAGAGGTGCCATCCAGAAGGACCTGAAGAAGCCGAAGGCTAGAGGAACCCAATGAAGTTCATAAGAAAGAACTGCATGATAAGAGTGCAAGGTGCAGAAATAATTGAAACAAGAGAGATGTAGATTGGATGTAAGGAGAAACTTTTTCTCCATGAGGACAGTTAAGAATTTAAAAGGTTACCCAGACAGACTGTACAGTCTCCATTGTCTGACTTCAGGGTTGACTCTGCTTTGAGAAAGTTTGAGTAGAGACTTCCTGAGGTCCCTCGCAGCCCTTGAGCCTATGATTCTATGACCCTTTAAAATGTTGGTGAGCTACTGGGAATGTACTGATTACTGTTGGAAGCATTCAGAGAATATCTTTTTGTCAAATGCTGGATTTTTAGTAAGAATAAAAGCAAAAGCACTTTTGGGATGGCAATAGGTATGGTCTTTTTTCCCACTTTTTTCTCTTTGGATCGAGATTGCTTATTGCCTGTAAAATGTGGCAGAGACATGTCTGATGATCACTTCAGAACAGTGCTGTGACTGCAGTTGCATCATGGGAGAGATAATGTATTCATCACTGGAGGAAACAGTGTGAGGTCAGTGGAATGAATTTACTGCTTCCAAGTGAGAACATTTTAAGTTTTGGCCGAACATGGAGGAATTTATCCCCATCTTCCCTAAAACCCAAAAAACACTCCTCAATTTTTGAAGACACAGCTTTCCATGAAAAGAAAGGAAAAATGATATTTTGTGAGGAAGACACATACAGTGCCTATACTTTTAACTCATCAAGAGCATTTTCCCACTGAGAAATAATTAAATGGGGAAAAACCCTTGTCCAGCTTCACTTTTAATTTCTTGCAGAGAAAGAAGATTCTGTTCTATTTTCCTTAGGTATAGTTCAAATATATCTGCTTTATGAGCTGGAAAAAATAGGCAGTGGTATGTGAATGTATTCTGGGAGATTTAGCCCTGTGGGTTTAAGAGAGTAGACTCTGGTCTTTCCTCATTAAGTTCTAGAAAAGTGCTGACTTGTACATCTCGTGAAGGTATTCAGAGCTGACTGCTTCCTAAGAAAATATGGATGATTAATCTTACATGCTTTTGTTTGGAATAGATATAGAATGCTTAGAGTTAGGGTGCTTTTTGCTAAAGCCCTTTTGCCTCTAGAGTCACTTTGTGATCATGCACAAATCCTTTAGTGTGCTTTTCCAGCAGATAAAACCACCACCCTGCCTCACAGTAGTCTGTCAGAACAAATACATGTAAACTTGTCTAGGTATTACAGCAAGGGTAGTGGGAACGGAGACTAACTCAGTACCACTTTTCCTGATCTGAAGCTGCTTGACCCTTCCCATTTAGACCACTGTGTCTTTCTAAGTTGAGCTCTCTGGGCAATAATATATAATTGTAACCAAAAGAATTCTTATTATTAATAATCTGTACAATGATGATGTCCATAATATTTTCTCAAATATTGAGCAGATGATCATTAACCTAACAAGGGGGAAACCTGCTTATTTAATCTTTATGTAGATGTAAAAGAAATGTTTTCTGTATGTGTTTATGTGTATCTCCTCAGCTGAATCCTCTAGAAATGAAAATCATAGTAGGAGTCAGCAATAGTGATTATAAATTGTGTTTATGGTTAACAAGTTTCAGTTCTGTTAGCTGTTCTGTTAGGGAAGAATTTAACATTTTCAATCATAATGACATTTTGCATGTTATTGGTATCATAATGCTGTTCCAATTTTCAGTGGATTGTGGGTATGTTATAATGTGTATTGTAGGTTTGATTTCTGCTTCGAGGTGTTGTTTGTTATTTGTAGAACAAAAAAATAATGTGTTGGATGGATGATTTCAGGACAAATTTTCAAATCCTTTCACCCATGAAGACGTAGTGTCTGGTTTCCATGTGATGGCTTTGTGAGGGAATGATGGTGAGATGTGAGCTGCAGATGACTTGTAGTTCAAACGCAGCTCCACAACGGTCCCTTTACAAATCTCTTGCAGATGAAGATGAAAAAGTGCAGGGCCACAGAAGAAATATGAATGTTGGGGAAGTCTGATTAGAGTTTTCCCTGGATTAACAGGGGGCAGAAGGAAGGTTTATCCCAGAAGTTGAAATCCAAAGGATTACTGTGGAGTTTCCAATAAACATTAGTTCCCAATGTAAGCTGGTCACCTTGCATATTTAAGAATTTTTAGGCATTTATAGGACTTTGTCAGTGTTTTCCATAGTTGTTAGCACTGAAAGTAAGAATTAGACCTGGAGTGCTTAATTCATGATTGAATGTTTCTAAGAGACTGTTGTTCAGACACAGTTCCTGAGGTAGTATCATTCCTTATTCAGGAAGGAGGAATCCTTCTCTCTCACAGACAAATTGGCAGGCAGAATTCACTGGCGTACATTGTAGTAGGTCACATCAAATGAACTCAACAGTCCCTTCTGGCCTTAAAACACAGGAATATGTGAATCTCTGAAACAAGGATGTATCTTGCCTGTAGCTCATCACCATGTCATGCGAAATGGGGGGACAGTCCACACAATGAAAGCATCTGCTGCACCTTGCATATCTGTTTGCTGCATAACCTTTATATAGCACTTTTATGTTGGACTTATATTTCCTCCAGTATTTGCACTGCATTCATCACTAGAAGTACTTGAGCACCATATAGGCTTTACCTCACACCCACTTATTTCCTCCAAATCATTGGAGACAGTTTGGGAGAACTGGAAGCTGCCCTTGTGTTTTTATTTCGGTGTGTTAAAACACAGGAATCAACAAATATGTATAAAGCACTACAGCCAAGACAAAATTTTAACAACTCACACCCAGTGCTTTCATCCTGTTCACCTTTCAAATGGCTGTTCGTTGTATCTAGACAAGGTGATGAAGCATAATAATAAAGTCATTCTAGGTTTCAGATGTATTTCTTGGCAAATGCTGGAATTTCAGACTGAACTTTGTAGGATGTTGGAGGTTAAAAAGTGTTCTTGTATATCACAAAAGAACAAGAGCAAAAGCAATAGTGATTTCATTAATTATTCACTGGACAGGGGTGCAGCAGGCACAGCTTTGGGTTATTACCAAAGTTTCTCTCATTTCATTACCTGGACAACAAGGACCAAGATTTCGCAACACAGGTATTTTAACAACTTTGGAGACAGGCAGTGACAGGGAAGAAAAAACACAGCAAAACAAAATCTTTATTTTTCTGTTTCCTTGCATTTACAACTATCAAAGCACTTGCAATATATATTTGAGAAAAGGTGTTGCTTTTAGAAAAAAAAAAAAGAAAAAGAGTTGCAAGCATGAAGAGTTACTATGCCTCTAACTTGAGAAATAAGATAGTAAAGTAGTAGAAGGTAGAAAGGACTGGCATGTGGGCTTTGTAATTACCATCATAATTTGTCTATTTTTTTCAGTAAACCCCAGGGATGTTCAGAAGTGGAGCTGGGTAGGAAAATATCGTCCCACTTTAAAAGTGGCTTTCAAATACTGGAGCAAACAGCTTAAATATAAAAAAAGTGTTTGTAAATAACAATCCAAAGAGCTCATTTCAGTTCATTTCAGCTGAAGATTCTTATTACATTTTTAAAATGTTGAATTTTGACTTTTTCACTTCATTGCTCACCCCATTTTCCAGATGGCTTAGGAATATGCTGAACAAGAGAGATCCATGTGGGACAAAATGATAATCTTCTTTGCGCACAAACTATAACTTTTCCCCTTATTTTTTCCCCCTGTATTTTAGCAAGTTATTAATCCATTAGAGAACATTCTCTCTTGTCCCATTGCACCATCACTTCTTTATGAGATTTTGGCTAGGAAATGTCTCTAATGCCTTTGGAAAGCTGAATGTTCTAAGATTAAAGTGAAGCTGTTTCTGTTTGGACAGGGGAAAGAACACTCTCCCTCTGGTAATCCCCTCCAGAAGAGCTGTAATGGGACCATGCAGGCTAGTGTCATTACTACTGCAAAATCATCAAAGCCAGCCCATTTTTCTTTCCATACTGCAGTGGTACCCTGGGACAAATCCTGCCACAGGCAGAGCAAATATTTGTGCCTCACCAGAGACATTCTACCTTCTACCCACATAATACTCCCAGCTGCTGTTGATCAGACCCTGTTCTTCTCTTCCTGACACCTTTCATCATGGCTCACATCCTAAGTAGTAATAAACCTTTATCAGATGAACCAGCTCAACTGAAATTTTTGGGTTTAGATCCTTAACCAAACTGAGGAAATTGTGCCAGGGAAACATGTGTCTTCACAATCCCCTGTGATCACATCCTTCTCATGTAGTTTGTATCTGTATAAGGTTTAAGTTGTAAATGAAGAGTGAAAATTGAATTTCTCGTTTTACTCTGTAGACAATCCAGATTGCCTGTAAGCTTTGTAGCAGATGTATAGTAAAGCAGGTCTCAGTACCTTTCCAGTCTCATTTATGGTACAGAGAAATCCACTTGACCCTTGCAATACCCTGAGACAATAGTGGTACCAACAGTGAATAGGGAAATAAATTTTAAAAAACCAAAACCAAAAAACATAGGTGTGTCTTCCTTCTCCAGGAAATTTCCTGCAAATGGTCTTGCATAATATGAATAAACTACACTGGACAATTATAGGATACTAGTATATTTTCATGTACCCTTGGATGCTGGTTAAAACCTGATCTATGGAATTTACATAACGCAAAAAAATTGCATTGTGACAGTTTATACAGACTGTTTATAAAGACTGACTTGTTCTCACATTTCTATGCCATAGAATTTGAAACCCTCTTTTAAAAGTGAGTCAACTAAACCTCAGTTTGATCTTGGGGAAATCATGCCTTTTCTCCAATGCAAAGCACTTGTTTGTGTTATTGCCAAAATGTCGGTTACTATTTTGCATGTTGTCATCACTCAGATTATCATTCAAACAGTACACCGTGATCTTGCTGTATACAAACAGATCCCACCTCCTCAGTTTATAAATAAAAGCTGCAGTTTTGTGCAAGCTGAGCTCTCCTGCCCTTGGCTGTGGCCAAGGGGAGACTTGTAGCATCAGTTTAGTCACATGACAGGAGACAAGCTGAGGGAAAGGTGAAGAAAATATCACACTGCAATTCCTTGGGAAGCTAAATACTTCATCTGAAAACCAGCAGTGTCCCCCCACAAATTGAAAAAATGTTATGTCTACACTGGGGAGTGGCCTTGTGACATTCTCTGGTCTCTATTTTCTCTACTTGCCCAAACCGATGAAGCAATCCTGTCCAATAGCACTCCTGCGTACTTCCAAGGCATGGGATAGAATACAGAACCTGAAAGGAAGGGAGGAACAGTACTGTCTGATTTTACTGGGCATGGGGAACACAGCACATGCTCCCCTCCACACTGGAAGAGGCAGCTCCATCAGTCAATCAGCCATCCTTTTGCTTCACTTGGGACCCTGATACATTCACTGGCCCTCCCTATGTGTTTATACAGTGCAAGCCCTTCAATGAAACAAAGGCAGCAGGGTATTTAACTGGCCCCCCCTATGTGTTTATACAGTGCAAGCCCTTCAATGAAACAAAGGCAGCAGGGTATTTAAAAAGTCCAAGTGATAGCACACACTGAAACATGCTGTCACAAGATAGGAGAAGGAGAAGTATTTTATCTAGATTGCAAAAAAGATGTGGGTATTTCTATGAATAGCACTGACAGCTGTAGATTTCCTAGCATAAAATTGTCAAGGCTGTCCATCTTTGGTTTTTAAACTGGTAACCAACAGGGCATTGAAGAAATTGTCTTCCATATTCAAGTATCACACAATTAAGGGTTATTGGTTGAGTGCTGAATGCCTTCAGCTTCCAGTGAAGCTGAATATCTCACAGGCTTGCGTCCCCTGCCTGATGCTTTGAGGAGATCAATCCACCCATTTGTGAAATGTCCACTCTACCCCAGCTGGAGGTGAGACACAGAGGTCATTGAAACAACAGCCTGTTAAACCATGGCCATTTCCACATATTGCACTGAAATGTGTGGCAGGACACAAAGAGGATACAAGGAAGGAAATATAAGTAAAGTAGGAGAAGCAGCCTCAAAATCATACATGACTGAATTATGAGCCCATGTCTTTAAAGGAAACTTCTGGGCAGGGGTAGATATTTAAGGGATTTCTAACACTTGTAATTTACTGCTACTTTTTTTTTTTTCCCTAGTATTAATTTACTTTTATCCAGGTCATTTGGAACTTTTCAAAGTGACAGACTTGATTTACAAAATCCCCCTAATTAAAAAAAAATCACAACCCCCAAACCAAATTCAGACAGACACGTAGAGCTCCTGCTCTGGCTTCTGTTCTGAGCTTCAATCATGCTGATGAAAGAGGCACTGGGAGCCAAGAGAAAGGAAAGAGTATAAAGTGTTTTCCTACAAAGGAAAGAGTATAAAGTTATCTCCAATTCAAAAGAGGTTTTCTGTCCCTGTAAGTATCCCAGCCAGAGATGATTCAGGACTTTTATTGAAAATCTGATATTAAAAATTCAGAAAACAGAAATTATTTCATTTCTTAGTCAAGTTTATTTCTTGGTGTTGGTTTTAAAATTGCAGCCTCTGTGGGGTGAGGTAGACCTCACAGTTATTTCTTCACCAGGAAAAAAGCAAATAAAGTGACTACCAGTCACCAATTTTCAAGAGAATATTTCACAGACAAAATATCTTGATTTTGAGTCATCATCAGCTGCTAACCTTTTAACAGCATTTAAATTTCATCCAGACTGACTTATGACACAACTGCAGGTATATTAAAAGAACCACTTGACCTTGGAAAATTAATACGTGAGTAAAGCATGTGACTTCCACTGCTCAACTGTTACTTTTTTATACTTGCTTCAGAAACCAGCTTTTAATTTATTTTTTTTCCATGCAGTAATCCCTCCTTGCACCCTCTCTTTTTCTCTGATGAATTAGAATTTTATATCTGTCTCACTCTAACCCAGTTTAGTATGTTATTTGGGTGGCAAGAGGAAAATACACAGATTTTAAATGAGAAAAAAAGCTGTTAGTTGTTTACAGGCCTTAGACTTCCTTTGGATTCCAAGCTGTGCTGCATAAATCAATGAAGCTTACTGAAAACATAAACCACCATTTGCCTTGGACTTCTCACCTTCATTTAAAGTAGCTTTGCACCTAGCAAGGAGGTCATGATTAAAAACATATTCAAATTGGCTTTTACAGAGTATTGTCACAGCTCTGTGATAATTCTCCCCAGTCAAGCAAAGAAATTCAGATGATGTTTCCCTTTTTTTTTCCATAGAAATTGAGAACTGGTGTAATAGGTTACATTCTTTAATCTCTCTAAGACTTGCAGCTCATCGCCACCCTAAATAACTTCATTGTTTTTTCCATTATATTTCCATTCCATTTGTTGCACCTTCTGAGAACTATGCAATAAATAAATCCCTCTGAGAGTTTGTTGAATGCTAATCAGATATCAGGGAAAGTTGCTTCTCTACCCTTTCTATCTGAGAAGTCTGATCCAGGCCTGTTGTGAGACAGTAGGAGGAAAACATATCTAGAAGTCTTACAGGTGGGACATGTAAAGAAAAGTGAAAGGAGGATCTTTAGCACACTGACATGTGGAATGGCCACAAGTCTCAAGTTATCCATAGCAGTGTGCTCTCATGACCAAGAGGCCAATGGTATCAGGGGCATTGAGAGGAGCATGGCAAGAGGTCAAGGGAGGTTCTCATCTTGCTTTGCTCTGCCCTGTTGAGGACACATCTGGAGTGCTATGCCCAGTGCTGGGCTCCCCAGTTCAAGACAGACAGGGAGCTACTGGAGAGAGTCCAGCAGAGGGTATGAGGATGATGAGGGGATTGGGGCATCTCTCATATGAGGAAAGGCTGAGAGAACTGGGGCTGTGTAGCCTGGAGCAGAGAAGACTGAGAGGGGATCTCATCAACACTGATCAATATCTAAAGGGTGGGTGTCTAGAGGAAGGGGTCAGACTCTTCTCAGTGGTGCCCACCAACAGGACAGGGGCAATAGGCACAAACTGGAACCCGGGAAGGCCCATCCCAACATGAGGAAAAACTTAATCACTCTGTGGGTGCCTGAGCACTGGAATAGGCTGCCCAGAGAAGTCTGGAAGTCTCTTTCTCTGGAGAGGTCCCAAAGCTACCTGGACATGATCCTGTGCAACCTGGTCAAGGTGATACTGTTTTAGGAGGAAGGTTGATCTAAATCTCCAGAGGTTCCTTCAAACCCCTGCCCTTCCATGATTCTGTGATTCCTTTGGTGTATTTTAAAGTATTTTTGGACCAGAGCAGAGATCTTCACAGGCTAAAGGAAGAAAAGTTGTCTATCACTTCATTCCACAAAAAAACTTAATCTCATAAGTGAAAACAAGCATCTCTGTCTTTTTGACGGGCTGGAGAGTCTTTGAATAATTATCAGAATCCTTCCGTAAAAAATGGAAAGAAACAAAATTATGTATAAGGACACTTGCAGTAGAGGAATTTGAACAGGCTTTCTATTTCTTATCTTCATATCAGATGATTCCTCTATTTTACCCCAAACATAGTTTTTTATCTGACCAGCACATTGTACTTTTTCTAGCCTTTGGTAAACATAATTGTGAGCCTATAAAATCCCTCTCCCTTTATCTTTTATGGAGATGCAGCAGTAGTTTGCAGCAGCTCCACACATTTTCAAGTCAGTAAAACCAGCACTTATTCTAATGTAATAATCTTAGAAACGGCATTTATTTAAGCAGTTAATGACTCTTGCTACAGTAAGTTTTCATTAGCTTATTTTTTATTTTCACTTTGTTTTCAAGTCCCCTCTATTGTACAAGGAATAATGAAGCTTGGTATTGTGGCAAAAGTTTTTGCTTAACTTGCAAGCAGCAGCAGTTCTCTGAATCTCAAATCCTGTGAATCTTCTGCACCATTCTGCCTTCTCCATAATACCCTGAAAGCATCTGAGCTTAGCTAGGCACATCGAGCACGAAGAACCTGGCAGGCTCATGTAAAGTCACTTGCTTTGCAGTTCTCTAGGAGATGGTCGCAGCATGTCCCTTCCCTTCATCCTGAAGTTATGACACAGCAAATAAAACTGGTTTTTTGCTCTTTGTTTCTCAAATTGCTTTGGCTGGAATACTTAGAGATTTCAAGGGTCTTATGCACAGGCTATTTTTGTGACTGGCCTTTTCACTCTTCTCCTTACACTTGACAGTGACAGGCCATAAATCAGTCATATGACAGTTAGTTATGTTAACTTTTCTTACAAATAATTTCAGATTACTTTAGTGCCATCCATTTCAAGGCACGTTTATCACCAATAAGTAAAGCAAGGAAATGAAATGCAGCAAATAAATAACTAGATAGATGTATAACCACAGTAACAGATTTGTGTAGGAGATTTACAATACAGCTGACTCTGAGTCTTCTGCATTTAGATCACCCTCATTCCCTGGAAAAGGATTTCAACCTGCCTTTTCCTATATAAAAATCACGGTTTATGAAGCTGTGATTCTATATTTGTGTGCTGAAAACTTTCAACAATTATATAATGCTACTTTACTCTTTCTAAGCAGGTGTAACTTTGGTTACAGCTTTTCTATATAGAAGCTCATGTACTTCAGGACATTCTGACAGTTCAGAGCAGCGTATTCTTCATTAAATGCTCTCTGCTTTGGAAATATCTTCCAAGCCAACTGCATTTTGTGTCTTTCAGAGATGTTTATGGATTTCTCTGTGCCTTTATGAGGCTAGAAAGACTAGCTGGGGTAGACTGCAGGACATAAATATGTAACAGTAGACTTTTAAAAACATTTCTTTAGTTTCCAGGTGTTTGTAGGTGTTTGTTTATGAAATAGGTAATGAATAGTGGACATAATAAGAAATCAATGCCTGTTTAATGCAGCTATATCCAGGAACCATGCCTGTTTAATGCAGCTGTATCCAGGAACAATGTTTCTACTGTTGGAAAATATAATGTGAGATGTGGTACAAGTTCTCACTTTCAGTTTAAGACATACTGTGTTTCCTCATTAGAACAAAGAGCAAGAAGTAGGTGGTGAATCAGAGACTGATTGTTTCTTGAATTGACCTGGCCTTTGGTGCCAGTAATAGAGATGGGTCTTTATTAAACCACTGAGTGTCACAGCTTTTAGCATGCCCAGTTGGGCTGTGTCTTTTTAGGCACTTATGCTATTTGCATCACAGTGGCAGGACATAAGACAAAAGTCCTGGGGCCATGAAACTGCCATTTCTTTAAACTCCTGCCACTCAAGCACACTTAAGAAGTTAAACAAAATGTGTTTTAATAACTTCCCTCTGTGTTCAGACCAAAGAATATAAGTGGAGACATTGGACTGTAGTGCAAAAAGCTCCTGTGTACCTGTGGAGATGGAAGCATCTGGAATGGAAGAGATGAAGGAAGCATCTGACCTCCTGGGCAAAAGGCAGCCACAGCTGCCACTCCTAGGAGGAGTGTACAGCCTGTACTAACTGCTCCTTCCCTGGGCCAGCTGGGAGGACCAGCTCCCAGAAGGGCAGAAGAAAGCATTGTGGTCAGCAAATGGGGTTCTGTAGTGAGCTGGATGCACTGCAGAGAGCTGGTGTCTGAGACACCAGAAATTTGTGACAAAGCAGTACAACTCAGCACCTCCCTCAATGTGGGCTGGTGAACGAAGATATCAACAAGCCAAATTAGAGCAACATATTTGATAGAAATCCATAGTATTGAACTATTTCTCTAATAGTTTTGAGCACTTCAGTTATTTCTTCTTAGAGATACAAAGTGTTTATATAGTTGGAAAGAAATTAATAGAAATAATCACACCTGACTAGGAGACACATGATCCATCACCTCTCTGAGTGTCTTGGCCAAAAGTCCAAGAAATATTAAAGGAAAGAAATGTGAGCCTCAGAGCCTGAAACACTTTCCATTCATGAAATTTGTTTTCCCTTCAGCTTTAGATGGAGAAGCTATTCCTCAGTTCCTTGCCTGTGCCTGACTGTGTTGCCATGAACTGTTAAACGCCTGTCATATTTCACATCAGCAGTAGTTCCGCTCCAGTAGTGGATGAAGTGATTCATCTGTGGAGCCTGTATATATGTTAAAGTTTGGCTAAGAGCTTAATGCTATTTTGGAGTTTAAAAGGCACTACATAAATGAAAATTGTTGTTCCATATTAATCAAAGTCAAAATGTGTACTTAGTTTAGTTGCTTTAGTGCCAGTGGAGAAAAACACAAAGTCAGACAGAGAAACCTTTTAGTACTGTGCTTTCTGAGCCAATAAAAATGTGGTGGCTGTGTCCAGGTGCACTCTTTCTTCTTTTTGTCTCTTCGCATTTCTGTGTACTGTCCCATAATAGGGTCATCGCTGCCTGGATCAATAAACTTGCTTCAGTCAAAACCAGGCAATCTGTAGAGGATGGTTTTGCCCCCTTCCTAGTAACTAGAACACTAGAAAAAACCTACAGCTGCTGCTTGTGTTAAAAAACCCCAGAAATTAAAATGCTTTTAGTTTAAATGATATAGATTATTTAAAGTAGCAACAAATAAGAGGGTTATAAGCTTAAATTGTCTCTAGTATAGGAGGGGAAAAGATAATCTTTTGATATTTTGAGTTAATAAATCAGACAAAGATATGTATTTCCTTTCTTTCTAAGTCACTAGACTGGAGACTTTTTCTCTTTTTTCTTTCTTTTAATGTATACTTAACAGTATTACTTCTACTACGTGTAGAGTATCTTGTTATTCGGGTTGAGAAGTGAATGCCTGGCAAGCAGTAGGCTCTGAAATATGAACCATATCATTTCATATAAAATGAGTGTGACAGAAGATTGAGGACATGAGTCGTCTGTAACTTCATGTCAGTACCTCAACAGCAATCAAACAAGGCTAATGAGGCTCCTGTGGACCACCTCACACCCCATGCTAAGCCCATGTAGAGATCAAAGCATTCTTTAACAACAAAGAATAGACTTCTTTTTATTGTTATTAATCAAACACACATTATTCCATCAGGAAAGAGATCAGATTTATCATCTAGACAAGCTAATGAAAGAAAATTAGTCTCAGAGGAAGAATAGTGAAAGAAAAGGGAAACAGGTGGGTGCTCCAACTCTTGGTGCCCTGGTAAATGACATGCTGAGGTACAAAAGTGAGACACTGGGCTCTACCTTGGTGGTGACGAACATATTGATGAAGGATGCTGCCTAACCTGCTGAAATAAATGTTTTCACCCCTCATTTTTGCCCAGCAGTTGCATTTCTGCTGCTTACCCTGTATTATCTGAGCACTTCTGCATCATCACAGCCAGCCTGACCAGGCAGGAGAAGACAAGACATCTCTTCCTCCCTTCCCATTAGCAACCCATGCTTTGCCAACCTAAGCCACTGCAACACCTCCCTCAGTCATAGTGAAGATTTCTAGATGTTCCTGCAATGAAAGCAAATAAAACATTTACATTTATCAAGTAGGAAGGAGAATCTCTGGCTTCCTGGGGAACACAGTTGTTTGGTAATTTCTGAACAGAGCCGTTAGCTGCCTCAGGCATTTCCAGTGATGTCACATGACAGCGTATCTTCAGCCAGCTGTGGACACCACCTTCAATGCCTGAATCAGGGAATTTACAAGAATATTTGGGAATAGCTGGTTTTCAGTCACCTACCTGAGGATTTTCTTAGGAGCATTCAGATAACTTGGTATTTACCGTTAGGCAAATGAGTAAATTTGTCTTCTTTGCTATACTTTGCAAGAGCTGGTTATTTTCCTCTTTCTAAAAGGAGATGCAATCCGGCGCTTCCACAATTCTTTATTAGCACATTTTATGTTGACTTCAAAGCAGCAATACTTTCAATACTGGTTAATACTGATAGGTTTGTTCCTCTGATATCACTTTTCTATGACAACTACCAGCACAGTGTAACTGTGCATTATTTCTTTGAAATAAAACAGAAAAAGATTGACCTCACGAAAACTGTACACAGTTTTGTTAAAATAAAGGTACATTGCTGTGCATGTTCATTCAATATTTAGATTAATTCAATCTTATTAAAATAAGAGCTCTGTTACGATGTCAAACAACTATATACTATACACATAATTATAAAAAACTTTCCCTTGTTTGTTTAATTCAGAGAAAAATTCATTTCAATAGCAAAGCATGAATCCTAATTTTATTGACTAATTTTATTTTCCTCCTGGGTTTGATTTAGAAACTGATTTTGAATTAGATAGAATAATAATTTTTAAAAAAAGAAAGAAACTATATCTTCTTCCTCTCTACAGATCCAGTAAAATCATCATATATTGTATATTACATTGTTTTCTGCTGCAGGAAAAGTCAGACAGTGACAATACCATATGCTTGCAGAGGCAGCCATTTATAAGAATGGAAATATTTTTAGATAAAAGGAGGTTAAAGAAAAGGTATAACATAGTACACAAAATGTATTCCTTGTAATATAAAAACAAGGAATAGAAATTACTGAACAGCAGACAATAGGGATGTAAATTGCAAAACCTGGAAGGACTTTCTCACCGTTTCTAAAATATAATTACATTATGTTTTTAATTTCTCCATCATCTGTTAGAGTTCAGGATTTTTTATGGTTTAATCTTTCTCCCTGTAGTAACTAATGGGTGATATTATAGAACTAGAGTATTAACAAAAAAACCCCTTAGGTTTACGATTTATAATGTGCTGGTAAGAGAAAACAATTTGTTTTGTGATGATACAAATTCAAAGGCCTCTGGTTTAGTTGTTTATGGGGATACAGATATTGTCACTTGGAAAGAGAATTAGTAGTTAAAAAAAGATGCAAACCCCCTAAATTCTCAGATAAATTCGGTTATTGAAAATAATTGTATTTTAATTGTCTTCTCCTTAGTTCAGTATTTTTTTTCTCAGAAAAGAAATTAAGTTCTTTGAAGAATAATCTTTACTATCCAGTGTTGGTAACAGTGTAAAACAAGTATCTGACATAGTGTGATAGTCTTTCAGGCTGCATCTTCAGAAAAAAATGTCTTTCCACAGTTTGTTTGACCTTAATAATAGATTCATAGAGCTTGAAAAAATTCTGAAATCATTGCAAATGCCTCTTAACACACCATGTAGAGTAGCCTGTCATTTGCACAGGATAGAATATAACTCCTTTTTTTGGTACTGAAGACCTTTGAAATTTAGCTGGATCATAGCATGTGTCATCATTTTTTGACTAATTAAAGCAACATATTTCCATTGGTGGGAGTTAGGCTATAGCAGAATACAGGAAAAGTGGGAATAGATTTGGAAATGCTCTGGGGCTTCAGTGAGACAAGGGCTGGAAGTGGTGAACCGTCACCACTAGTCCTCTGGTCCCAGAAGTCTGATTCCTACTTTGGTTTTGCTAATATATCATAGAATCATAGGATACTTGAGACTGAGAAATCTAGGGCAGAGTTGTCTTCAGAGAGAGCAAACAAATGAGTTATAGTGGGAAACTAGAAGCATAAAGGAGATGTTTAGACTGTGGAGGTGAGAGAAATCACTTGAGGGTCCTGGGAAATTTCTGAAGGGATGAGGCTCAGTGCAGCAAGGAGCAGACAGATGGACAGCAATGCATAAATTCTTTTTTAATTTCTATTCTACATTTTTTCAGTTTCTTTGAGTTCTGTGTATTTTCAAAGTTGAAGGGGTTAATTTTATTTATTATTTTCTCAAATCTTTATCTGGCTGTCAGAAGAAGGACTTCTGGTCTTTGGGGTAGTTCATAGGAAGGAGATGTCAACGCAGATGAACTTCAAAGCTCTGTTTAGTTTAGACAATGCACACTCTGGAGGGCTGGCTTGTCTCTGAGGGCAAGTTTGGGATCAAGCAACTGCCGAGACTCCTGCTGAAAGATACCATTTTGATTCAGAATGGATTTGAATATTGCAGGGATTCTGTTTTGTTGGCAAGTGTACCTAACATATCTTTTTAAATTTGAGCAATATCATAGTGTGTGCTTATATAGACTGGACTGACATGGTATTCCTGATGTTAAAATAATAATGAGTGCAGTCATCCTGTAGGGCATGCAATCAGAACTACTTCCAAGGTTTTAAAGTTGCATGCCATCCACTTGTGTCATAATGCAATGAAAAGGAGGATTTTCAATGAGCTGACATTAGTCTCATTTTATTTAAAATCTTTTTTTTTTTTCCTGTGTATACTTCTCCCGAACTCCAGACAACAAACTAGTTTTTCACAAGAAGCATCACTGGCAGTAAGCTTTTATTTCAATATCAGGTCCTACACTAGCTCCTTATCACCTTTAAAGCTCATTTATTTTTCAATAAATTAATAAACACTACCCTCCAGTAGTTACATATTGATCTGTTTGAGGGAGGTGTTCCAGATAGCTTCAACTTTGAAGGCATGTTCATGCAGTCTCTCCCCTTTTCTGTGTCTAACTACACAGTGGCACTTTCTAGCACTTGCTATGAACAGCTGAAAGCTGGTAAGAGACTTCTTCCAAGAGCATGGAGTGACTGGGCCAGGGGTAGTGGGTTTAAACTGAGAGAGGGTAGATATAGATTAGATATTAGGAATTTACTGTGAAGGTGGTGAGGCCCTGGCACAGGTTGCCCAGAGAAGCTGTGGATCCCTGGCAGTGTCCAAGGCCAGGTTGGGTGGAGCTTTGAGCACACTGGGCTAGTAGAGGCTGTCGCTGCCCATGGCAGAGGGTGGAACTAGATGAGCTTTGAGGTCCCTTCCAAACATAACAAAACAAATCAAACCAGACCAAAACAAAACATCACAACACAATGTCTTAATTACTTCTAGCAATATGAGATCTGTTGGCATTTCTGGCTGTTAAATAATTTTTAGAGGACATTCCTATGTTTTTGCTTTCTGGCTGCACGATTTGTAAATACCTTTGTAAACAGCAGAGTTGAAACTCTCTGCATCCCTTGTTTCCTCTGTTTCTTTCTTTTATAGCCATTGGTCTACTTTTACAACCTGTTTTTCACTTTCATGACTTCACCTCATAGGTACCTTAGTTCCACAAACACTGCCAAGGGTTTTGCTGTCCACTCTTCACTGCAAATAATTATTCTTCTTCATAGACTCATTTGGAAAGAATTTCTTTCTTGCTGCACAGTTTATATTTGATATCATTTCAACTACTGTGCAGTGTCAGGCTCTCTTTGAGAGCCAGATTTGATAATCTGAAGCACAGTGAGTAGGACCTTGCTTCAGGCATGGCCCACCGTATTCTTTTGATCCATCCTGTGACCGGAAATCTGGCTGGAAAAAATGCTTTTCTTTATGGCCTCACAGTAATGTAGGAGATTAAAGCAGATAAAAATGGTATCTACATCCTTGATGGTTTTCACCACTCAACTAGATAAAGTTCTGAGTAGCCTCGTCTGACCTCAGAGCAGGAACTTGGACTAAAATTGTCCTGAGGTCCCTTCAGTTTGTGATCCTATGATCCTACTGACACACTGTCTGTCTGTCCATAAAAAAACTTTAAAAAAATATATTTAATACACCACCTTATAAGATAAAAAAAGAAATCAGAAATGTTTAGCAAGAGCTTAAACAGCAGTGAAGTCTCTATATTTTTGCATTTATTTCCCATTAATAATACTTTTTTAAGAATATACGTTTTTTCTCAGGTTTTGTAGACTATGCATCAGGGGATTAACTTTTCTCAGGTCTTTTTTTCAAAATCTCTTTCATTCATGAATTATCCCTGGTGCTAGTTGCACCTATATAGAAGGAAAGAAGCTTCTCCTTTTCACGTGTCTGTAATGATTTTTGCATTAAGGTTTTGTGATAAATATGTTAGCAGGTGCACAGTTTGTTGATCCCTTTAGGTCTTCAAACTCAAAATTATTCCCAAGTTTTGCAAAATCTTCCCACTGGAAAAAAAAAATTACACAGAGAAATGAAATCTGACTTGATTGTAAAAATAAAAAAAAAATAATTGGAAATATCACTGTAAAGGTCATGTATTGTGCTTGAATTGGCTTAAAGGCTTTGTCATCAGAAGATGCCTTGAAGGGTCCCGTCCTCTTGGACAGGGTAACCTCAGGCAAACTCTGAAGCTTGGGTAAGTTAGTCAGGATTTCTCCTTTCATATCTTGTCCACCTACAATTGAACATTTGGAAATAGTATTCAGAATTCAACTATCAAATTGCTTTTGCTTTACAAGATTCAGAAGGTTTGTAAATCAAGAACTTTATTTTTTTCATTAATAGAATTGCTATTTAAAATTTACTTCTTGTATTTTATGCTTAGTATTTTGGACATATCCTCTTCCACATGATGTTCTGAATGTCTGGTTTCTCAGGCTCTCTGGATTTCCATGTCATTAGTGGCTCTGTGCAGCCCACGTTATGTCCTGCTGTTAGAATTGCTTGTGTATCCTGGTTTGAAATGTGTCTCTTTCAGTATCATTAAGCACATATGCCATTTATCCACATGAAAATTTAAAGAAACCTACCTTTTGAGAATCACATTCTCATCTCTGTTTGCAGCTGCCATTTCAGGATTTTCATCAGAAGGAGACAGGTCTCTGGGAAAAATTGCTTTTTCTCAAATGCCTCCACCATCTTCAGTGCTCAAAGCATGGCCAATGCTTATTTAGAGTGACAAAACAAGCTCTACCAGGAGATTTGCTTCCCAGTACTCTGCTTAGTTAGACTGCATTACTTTTGTGTTTGAGCACGTCTGCTTTTCACAACTGGAACATGGAGGAAAACTGATACACAGCTCACTGAGGAAAGCAGAACTCGTGTGGAGGTTCCCAGTTTGGAATGTGACTCAAGCAGAATTACATTTATGGTCTGAAGTTTCTGCTCTTTGCCTTCTGTTATGGAAAAAAGGACTTCAGCAAACAGATAAGCTTTACAATACTATCGAGTTACATGGAAGAAAATATATTTTGATTACATTTCAGATAATAGATAGATAATATTGAAAACATTTGTAGCCAAGTGCAATAGTATAAAAAGTGCCACAGATCACTCACTACTGGATGAATCTGCAATGACAATGTCCTAAAGATCTTAAAAATCAACATGGTCTAGAGTGTAGTAATACACATTTCTAACATATTTTGCTGCTTCACTTCCAAGGGCACAAATATACCATCAAACCCTTTGTTCAAAATCAGGCATCTAGAGTTAGAAAGTCTCTGGCTCCTAAGTCATGCATTAGAATTCTCTAAAAATTCCTGTTCAGAGTTTTGAAGTGTTTCATGAAGGTATTCAGTCGAGTATACATTGCCCATTCAAACCTTTTCGGAGTACATTAATGAAAGGTTTTCTAATTTTATTTTTTAAACAAAATTCATAAATAAGTCATTTTAACAGTATTTTTAAGCCCTAATGGGATTAGTCACCGATGTTACAATAATAACCTCACAAAAATCCAAACTTTATTATGTAGTGTATAACTTAAGACAAGTTATGAGCTAGATTGCATAAAACCCAGTAAGACACAAATCCAAGCCAGTGGGGCAGCAGGGTCTGAGCCACTGCCTTGAATATGTCTGAAGAAGTTCGTGCCACCATCAGCAACCAGAAAACAGTCGCTTTTGGGGAACAGCTGATGAGGCTGTTAATGAGAAAATATTTTCCCTGTTACCCACATATAAAGTGGAAAAAATTCTGTTAATTAGTAGTCCTGCAGACTTGAATGTCCACACAATTATTATTACCCTCTTTTTGCTTTTCATGATGAGCTAAGAAATCAGTCCTGTTTGTCACCTGCTGTGGTGATATTGGTCACAAAGGTGACTGTGTGGTTTAATTAAACAAGGCTAGTTAAGAGACTTGTCTTCTGGACTTGCAAGAGCAACCTTTTCCAAACATGAAACAGAACAGAACGTGTAATATATGTAAATTGCTATTAGATAATAAAGCTGACTAGGTTTTCACATAACAATGCCAAATAGAACTAATGTATTTAAGTTAATGAAAGCTGAAGCAGCAACCTGGGGTTGTAGATTTTAGCTGATCTCTGCTTCTTAATTTGCTTCTAGCTGTCATGACAGATGCTTTAACCATCATCTCTCATTCTGATGCAGCAGGTAAATACTGCTTTATTACCTCTGAAATTAAAGAAATGTAACTTTGTATCCATATTTTACCAAAGCGGTGGATTGCATAGTCAGGATTTTATTTTTTTTTAACTTTCAATTTATTCACTTTCTGGTATCTGAAGATGTAATATAATGAGTTTGAGAATCTGTTGTTATAAACACAACAAATTATCCACGGGATAATGGATGGAAAGTGATGAATTACCAGAACATAAATCTATAACATTCAGTCATGGTTGGTAATAGAAGAATGGCAAAGATGATTTATTACTTGGTAGTGTATCTATTCCTGTTCATGATTTTTTAAATTATAATACATAGAAAAATTTAATTCAAGTTATTAAAACGAGAAAACTATTTTCTGTTTTCTATTCTGCAGCTACAAAAGTTTTTCATTTTCTCATAAATTTTGGAACACGAGTAACATTCATCAAAGTTTAAGGAACGATGTTAGACATACAGCTTATTTTAAATCTCATATTTCATCAACAGAAAGGATACCATGTGTCAGAGAGTGCGAGAAGTCCAAGCTTTAGAAAGCCTGCTATAGAAAGAAATAATCTTTCATAAATATCTAAAATTCTCATACAGACAAAAGAGACTAAATCCATTTAGATGTTAAAATAATACATATAATATTGGCATAACAGTTTTATTTCCTGTATGAGCCATACTTCTTCAGTACAATGGAGAAGTCTCCTTGTGATGAATTTTGGAACCTCTGTCTCTACAGTGCTCTAAACTCTCCCCAAAAGCAAGATAACCAGCAGTGGTTACTGCTGGTCATAGTGCCATAAGTAACCTTACCTGACAGGGAACAAGACAACAAAAAAAAACCCTGCCCCCCACCCGCCTCCCCAAACAACAACAACAACCAAACCCTCCACATTTATTCTTCCTGTCCTGCTGTGGACAGCTTTTTCTGGTTATGGAAGCATATTGTTTGCTAGGCAGCAGCCAGAAATCTGTGATCTTCAGCATTGAAGGGGAAGCAGCATCAGAAAAATGGTAAGACTGGAGATAATCCCTCCTGAGTGGTAGAAATTACTGGGGGACCATGGCCTCTTTTCCTGGGAAGAGCTGGGTCCTGGCTTGCCCTCTAGTTATTGGCTTTCACAAGGTACATAAGTGTGCAGTAGCTATAGTGTCTACAGTACACTTTGTTATGAAGGTGGAAAAGCCGCAGGATGAGGTGACATGGCTATCTGAAGTCACCTGGTCTTACACTGCTAACTGAATACATGGCCTGTGGGTACAGAGAGCATAGAGCAAGACAGAGGCAGGATACCACAAGGAAATGCTCAAAACATGCATCAAGGGAAATTTAAATTAGGCATAGAAGGAAAAACTGACAGGGACAGTGCAGGGAGAGTGTTTGAACAACAGAGTATGTTGTCTACAAAGTGGAAATATGAATACCTCTTTCTTGGGGTATCTGAAATTTGACTGGACAATAGTCTTTAAAGCTCAACTGGGAAAATCTTGAGCAGCCTGAGATGATGTGACCTGCTTTCAGCAGGGGTTGGACTTACCAACTCCAGAGCTACCTCCCAATCTAAATTACTCTGTGGGTCTATGAAGCAATACAAGCACTTGAAACTTCTTTAAAAAAAAACCAAACCAAACAACACATGGTATAACAAAAACTCTGTCTTTGATGCTCAAATATGATCCAGTTCTGGAGAAGGGAAGACTCATGCATCAAAATATTTCTAAACCTACTCCAATCACTTTGCTATCTCACTATCAAAAAAGATTACAGGGGGAAAAAAAAGTCTAGGAATGGGTTTCTCCTTCCTTAATGGGTTTTTATTCACTGACACTTTATTTTATTGATTTCTAGCCTTCCAGTAATTTAAATGAGTTTTGCAGTGGACCAATATGAAAACTCACTCCAGACAGCAATTTTATTTTACTCAGGGAAGAGAAGTCTAATTGGCAGTTAGATCAGCTTTCAAAGTCCAGTTAAGGTTTACGTTCTGTGGCAGTGCCCAGATGTGATTTATTACCCAGAGTTAAACTTCAGCCCAGACTTAGGTAATATTTTGCCACTTCAAGAAATTTCAGCTCTACTTAGGTGTTGGAGCTTTTGTTCTTACAGAGAACGTTTTTCTACTAAACCAAGGACATAAATCAGACTTTAAATTCAAAGCATTCTCAAGGCTGCCTGTCCTCCTGAGGAGATTTACTAGCTTTTAGTATTAGCAGATAGTTAGCCAAATGGCATTGGCAGAGCTACTTGAGGAAATGCAATGCTGATGGACAGCCTCCATAGAGGAAATATAATGAAAACCTTGAGAAATCCAGGTAACATAATTAAGCTTAACAGATAAAGCAAGATATTAACAAGTGATCAAAAGAGTGTGTTAGCTGATGCTTAAAGGAATGCACTTTACAAATTTGCCGTGTTTCCTGGAAAAGAGTGTTCCCATGGTGTGTGTCCCTTTACAGCTAATGGGAGGTCAGGGTGGTTTCCTGCAAGATATCATTTTAGCATAGCAGAAGATGAGAATTTGAAGCCAGCAAGTAGTCTCCCTTGAATCAATTTCTACTTTGTTTTTATTATTATTTGCTGTTAGATGTTTCCTAGTTTAACCTAAACAGCAGTTTCCCCTACACCAAAAATGCTGGTGATAAGACTATTAAGGCATCTTCTACTCTCAGAGAAAAAAATATTCTTCACATAGAGGTAAGGAGAAATAGACAGGAAGAAAAGGGTAAGAAAATCTTGTAGGCTGACAATAAATGAATACATGCAGAAACACAGGAGGCAGTTTGACTGATCCATAGCATTTCTTACCTGATAAAGTATTCGATCAAAGCACAGAGGGCACATCTCTGATATAGAAAAACTTGTTATATAGAAACATTTACCCAGATATATACAACTATATTTATTTATAAAACACATAAATATATTTATATATTTAGATGATTACTGCAGTTTGTTAGTATGCAACAACAAAAGTTAGATACTAAGGGCTACCCATGCTTTTAGGAAAACACCCCCATCTCCTGTACTGCACTTACATGACAGCTTAGTCTAAGCCTGTATTCAAGGCCATTCCAAAAACTTTATTATACATATTGAAGAATTAAATCCAGAGATAGAAATCTGTGGAACTTAAAGGGCATGCTATGGTGACCAGTAAACTGTAAGCATATGAGGACTGCTTTGTTGCAAAGGATTCCTGAAATGCAAGCTCTGGACAGAGTAGTAAAAGCTGCTTTTCAGAGCTACAATCTTCACCTGAGCTGAACCTGACATTTCCTCAGTTGTTGGTTTTGTATTGTGTGCACTTCATTGGACATGGTCCTTTGTGTCATAAATTCTCAGTGTCCAGCAGTGAGGACGACTATTACTTGTGCTAAAAGAAGATCTTTCAGAACATGCCAAACAGGCTAGCCAGCATGTTGCTGTAGTTTTCAGTGCAAGAAAACAGCTCACAGATTGTTGCTGGTCATACCTGTTGCCATTTCTAAACTGTGAAATTCCTTATTTCCTAAGACAAAGCTCCTGCTTCTTAGTGAGAAGCAACCTTTTTGTCCTGAAGCAAGGCATTAATCACAAAACTGTGCTCACATCCACAGCTTTGCAGTTGTGTTGCATTGCTTGAGTCATCATTTTTGTGTTGCAGTTTTTGCATGGCATAGTTACTAGCATTTGCATCACTCTAGAACCTAATACCTCTTCTCTGTGTGTCCCATGCTTCCTACAGCAGAACAGTCTGAGAGTGCTCAGCACCTGAATGAATAACAGCAGAAAGGAAATTGGAAAAAGACACATTTATTGCCCCTCTTTCTTAGATAGCTGCAGTGCAGCACCGAGCTATTTATCAAAGGTCATAGAAAAGCTCCCTTAGCAGGTACTAAAATCCTGAACTCCCATAGGCCATATGCTGAATTTAATGCTTTACCAACACGATTCCCTCTCCTCAATTCACTAAGGAAAATGATAACCTTTAAACCAGTGACATGAATATATGCTGAACAGGGAACCATATGAACATCTCCAAGCATGATGTATACTTCTGTTAGAAACGGTGCACTGTGGCTTGTATGCCATCATCTGATTGAGAGACATTAATTTGAAGCGTATGCAAACAGGCTACTTGTGTTTACGAAATGCTCTGCAGTTTGGGGAGTAATAAGAACAATTTTATTTGAAGGAAAGTTTTGCATCATTTCTTGCTAGGAATAATTCTGAATTTAATATTTGGGAACTCTCATGTCATCAGATGTCTGGGGAAAATGGTTAATTTGGAGTAATAGGGTCACAGCAAATGGATGTAAATTTGTGTATGTAGGAATGAGGTCTAAGCAAGCTTTTCAGTAAGAAAAGCTAAATAAAATTCAGATGCTTTTAAGTCACTCACCACTGGTTCACTACCAACACAAAGAAGAAGGAATTCTTTTCTTACCACAATATGGATTGAAACAATTTGAGCTAAGAACAAGATAATCAGCAATTCAAGCCTTCAGGTAACTTACAGGAAAGTGGAACAACTTCACCAGTATCTGTAATTAACATAAAGATAAAAGAGAGAAATCATACTTTTTGGTGTCAATTCTGTTTCATCAGATTTCTCAGTTTCCGAGGATAACGAGGGATAGAGGTGCTCTGCTAATAGGCAGAAAATGAGTGGCAAAGCTTTGTCAGATAGCTGGAGCTTAAAAAAAATAATCCACAAGGTCATAAAATAATCTGGAAAAAATGTTTATAAACAACCCTCCAGGACACAACTTATTTTTAAGGCAGAATCGTTGATGCAACCGAATTTCCAAAGCATTAATGATACCCTCAAAATTGACAGGGAAAAGCTGCAATTTGCACAGAAATGATCCTAAAGTTAATAGATATAATTATTTTCTTTTCAGAAACTTCTTAAATATTGGATGATAAAAAATATGGCAAAATAAAACAGTTTAAAAAGCCGGGGTTTGATTTAGCTTTCTGTTAGAGATTGACTGACTTCCAAGTATGCTGATTTGGAAGTTACTTGTACAATAGCATAAATATATATTCATCCATTATTAAAAAAAAAAGAGATATATATCATCCAAAACTCCAGACCAATTTTCTTGTTCTCACATTTTATCCTTACAAAATCATACATACACATAATTAATTTTTTTGTGTGTGCACTATCCCAGAAATTCAGAAATTCAAGTTCTTTTTTCTGTTTAGAGCTAGATTCTGATAGCCTATTTCATAACAAATAATCATGCAGTTCATAGGTATCTCTTCCACCTACTGATACCACTGGTATTTAAATCAAGAATCTACACATAGCAGAGGTGTTGTATATCTGAAGGGCAGTGGAAAAGATCCCCAGGACGTGTCTAGCATCTTTTTACATGACAAGAGACAGTAAGAAGCAGAATCAGAATAGCACCTAAATCCTTACCATGGAAGCCTTGATGTAAACAGTAAATACTTCTACAGAGTTTTGTGTACATACTTGAAGAAAACAGAATGAGGATAAAAGCATTCTCCTTTGCATAGAACTCTTCAGAGAAAGCTGAATGACAGGCTTAGTGAATTTAAGACTATCCCTTGCACCCCTGGAATCTGCCATCCTACTTACTGCTCAAGCCTGTCTCAAACTCTATCCCAGCCCAGACCAGTGCAAAGAGACACATATATTACACATTGGTGAAAACTTGCCCCTTCCTTTTGAAATGCATGTTCTTCAGATGGGTGCTTTATGAAAACCATCTAATTCAGACTCAGGCTTGAAAAATGTATAGTAGCATATACCTGTGTGATAGCCACAGACACACACTGAGTGACTGAGTGAGCTCATGATCATTTTGGCAGAGGTGAGAAAGGTCAGTACATGTATTTGAGTGGGAAAACTATCCTGGTTTGGATTAAAACCAAGCTGAAGTTATTGACACCATATACAGTGTAAATAGACTCCAGACAGAATACTGGTTTTTTCCAAGTGCAATCATATGAAAACCCATATGTTTTGTGTATTTCTTCTAATTGTGTCCAGTTTGAATGGTTTACTCTGTGGGTATGACACATTTGGGTTAGGATACATTCCTCAGTATTTTGAGATTGACTCTTGAGAGCCCTGATGTCTTAGTAGACCACTGCCCTCTAATACAGTTTAATTTCACCTCTTATTCTGTAGCTTTAGTGTTCTGGATCCTTTAGGCTGGCCAGCTCTAGCTATGACTTTACACTGCTTAAACTAGCGGTGCCAACTGCTGAAGTAACATAGTTGTGAATGCTATTGCCACCCCCTTGTCTGGGGAGGAGCAGTACTGAACCACATTGAAGTATTTGGAGCCTGCTTGGATCTCAGAAGTGGTTCACACTGAGGTATGTATAATCTGTTTGCAGATTTTACTTGTGTGAGGAAAGTATTTGACAGTGGTGCTTGGAAATGGCCTCCTGGGGAGTTTTGTCTTGTTGTCCAATGTCGCTTTCCTGCCATGCATCTCATTACCACAGCAGAACTGTCCTCTGACTTAAGACTGTGAGTGGTAAGATTTGGTTATGCTATACTCTGGTTGTTTTCTGGTACAAGCAAGTGTGTTCTGTTGCCTCAGATCCTAATAGATATTGCTGATACATGTGAAGCACCTAGCTTCATCGGCAATGAGTTCCTGATGTGTGACTGATCAAGGTGTAACTTAGGCAGTGAGATTTCAAGGTTAACATTCAACATATTTCAAAGCTGATGAGGATGTCGTAATACTGGGTACATCAGTATGTTGGGTGCCATCAGCAGTTATATATTTCATGCCATCTGTGTACTTCCAGATTGAAAAAAATCCCAATGATAATGAATGGGAGGCAGCAGATTTCATTCACTACAAGAAAATAAAAACAGAGCTGCTGGGATAGACAAGGATTACTTTAATGAAATAATTCTTTCTTGCCTTCTCTGCTAGAGAGCTTGGGAAGCAGATTACACAAAAGTTAAAAGCTCTCCTCATTTTTTGATTGCACTTAATTATTGAATTCACACTGCTGCAATCTCAGAACTCACTGTCATTATGTATCTTAAATACAATCACACTATTAAGAGACAAAATATTAGTTATGGTCTGTTTATAGGTCTGGCTGTTTTATATTACTATTTAGACCCTAGAAGGTGAGACTTGTACAGCAAGTTATTTCAAAAAGGTTAAAAAGTCCTGTAAAAACAATGGTGTTTTCAAGAGTAGCATATCTTACTCCATTAAACCATGTCAAGTCATAGCTCAAGTATATTTCCGAGTTTGCCTCTCTCCACTCTGATGTCACTGAATTAACCTTTTATGCACGGCACAATCTCAAAATCAAACAGTTGTTAAGACCTTGAAGGTGAAACTCTGAAGATGCCATATGTCTACAGAGAATTGTCTGAACCAAGTTGTCTTCTTTTAAAAGAAAATAAAATACAAAAAGAGAAAGGGAAAATTACACTGTAAAAATGCCAAGCTTCAGCAGAGCTGGGAATCCTGTCCTTGTTAAATGGCAGAAACCAAGTGCTCAGCTGTCATGGAATGTAAGTTCTCCTTTCATTAGCAGAAGTGTCATGTTTAGGACTGAGTTCACACTTTGAATTAGCCTAACACCTATTAGTGTTGTTTTACATCTTTGCCTTGTAATGGAATATAAAAATGAAGAATCAATCCCTGAAGTTGTTTGTGCCCTCCAGCATTCCCTCTGCAGAGACTAGTCACTACACCAACTGACTTAAAGAATGACTATCTAAATCTTTTAATAATCTAAATCCAGAAGTTCTATTTATGATAGAAATTCAAACTGTGCCTGTGAATGCAGTATCTCTCAGTCTGTAATGCAGTATCTCTCAGTTTGTAATGCAGTATCTCTCAGTCTTCAATACAGTCATCCTCATATCGCATTGGCAAATAGGGCACAACTAGGAAGCTTTTCCAAAGGGATAGGCAAGGACTGACTGGCAGTTCTATACTTGATATAAATGAAATTGTTTATTGCTAAAATTAGTTTGGGAGAAAACAAGATCAAAGAAAGGAACTCCATCCCATAAGGTAACCTCAGGAGTTTAAAGGACTTAGTTCTAAAGACAGTTTGAGGAGACAAAGATGGGTTGTCTGTCTTTTTTGTGTGTGGGTGCGAGGGGGGCAGAGGGTGGTATTTCTGTCTGAAGATTGGATAGCCAGGAACCCTTTGCCAGAATTGACAGCTTTAGACTTGCATCAGTTTGTTTTGCATCCTTTTTTTCATTCCTATTTCCCTTCCACCCTGTAATATGAAGTTGTACATGGACTGTTGGGGGGGGGGAATTCAGCATGCGATAACCACAAGAGCAGAGCCTGATAACTCAGTGTCAGGAGATCGAAAATTCACCTGCTTAGTGGAATTGGAATAGCATGTGGGTAGTGATTTCTGCTCTCACATTTCTGTCCTTGGCTGCTCACACTTTTCACACTCATGTCTGCCAAGACCACAGATCTTCTGGTCTACTTCCAAGAGTCACTTTGGACCCAAGGGAGCAGGACATCACTCTCACCACCTGACATGCCTGAGTCATGGCTGGTGATCCAGTCCCTATCTGTAGCAATGCCATCTTGGGCTTTTACTTCAACACAGTGTTGGATGTTTCTGTACAGAGCTCCCCATGGAGATAGGCACTATTATCGTCACTGTTTATTGCTTTCTGGATTAGATTGTTAGCATAAGCCACCAATGGCCTTGCTAATATGGTCTTGGGACAACTTTGGTTCCCTCCTTATCTCAAAGCTAGATAGGATAGTGACCTGTCACTATTAAAACACAAAGGTTTTGTGCATAAGGAAAGAAGCCAGTAACAACAAATTTAGAAGTAGCTAGGGTGACATTAGCTAAGCTTTGTTAAACTGAAGCACTCTTCAGAACACTTACCATGGTTTCTGCGATCACAGTACTCTGCAAACACAGAAGCTGCTGCATAGGATGGTGGAATTTCAGTCACATGACAATGCTTGTGCTACTGATGCTATTAATAGTATTAATCATAATGCCTTGTACAATAATGCAGTATCATGATGCACATTCATATGGAATCAAGAGGCTATTTCATTGCACAGTTACATGTACCAGTGTGTGAAACTTCAAGATTACATTAGCTTTAGGAAGCACTACCTACCATATGAACAGGGGATATTGCTGACATCCATTCTAGTTTAGCAGCTCATTAATATAACCTCTTGTCCTGGTTCTGGCCAGGCCAGAGTTGACATCCCCAATCAGCCAACACAGGTCAGCTGAGTCAGCCCAGGTGAGCTGAGTTAGCCGGAGCTGTTTTCCACACCACCTGACACCATTTGCCCATAAAAGCAGCTGCTTGGGGAAGGGTGGGGGCTGTTCTTTGCCTCTAGGATAGTTGGAGTGTGGCTGGGACATCGGGTCAGTCGGTTCTTACTGTTGGGCAGCCCTCTGTAATCGTCGGTTCAATAAGGTACTCTGTGTCAGCACTGGGTGTTTGTGTAACGAGCTGTTATTGTTCTGTATTCACTTTGATATTTGCCAGGAAACTGTCCTTATCCCAACGCACGGTGGCTCTGCCAGTTTCTCCTATGGGAGTGAGCGAGCGGCTTGGTGGGTGTTTGGTCTCTAGTTAGGGCCAAAACCACCACACCTCTATACTTTACTCCCTAATGCATTTTTATTTCTTAGCCAGAGACAAGAGATTGCATCATTTAATATGTTTGTACATTGTTTAGTATCACCTCTGTTTGCAACACGACCAGTGTCTTGAAGTTCTCATGCCATTCAACTGAGGGGCTACAAGCACTGGTTTCTTGCTAGGTTATGGTGTTTTTGCAGCTGCATTTTGCTTCCAGCTGAAATGGTGTAAGGGCATTGAAACAGAGTATAAAAGACACTGATAAAAATTATTCTGCTTTATTTTAATATTCTGATTCATAGAGAGAGACAGGTAACTTCAGCTTAGTCTAATGCCCCCTACCACACATCTCTGTCAACCCCCCCCCTGCCCCCCAAAATTCCAAAATATTTTTCATTGTTTACAGGTGTGATGGAATGAACATTGTACTTATCAAGCTATTTGGTACAGAGTTGATCTAGTTGAGTTGAAAAGCTGTTTTTCACTTACACAGACAGGAGAAGAACTTGCCTGCAATGTTTATGGAAAGATGTGGTGTATAGAAATGTTATCACCATTTTTGCTTCAAAAAACACACAAATCAAAATACTAGTCTTCCAAAAGATAATAAGAACCCTTAACTTTTTCAAGGTAGTTGTTGCAAAACTGTGTGGTTGTTTTCTGATACTGGACTAAAGCCTGCACTGAAATGAGATGTGGTAATGAAGCATTAGTTTCTTAGAACTAAAAATTAAAAGTGGATATTCTTTACTGTCGCTGTGAAATATTTCTTCTCTCTGAACAATGCCACACTACTGAGCAAGTACTTTCAAAATGTGAATGTCATGAATGCAGATTGAGCTGATGCTTTTGACAGCATAAAAGCGTGTCAGCCCATTTAAAATTGGTTAGTGTGTGTATATGGGTGCAGAGGTACAAATCAGCACTTTAGGATACTAGCAGAATGTATTTCTCTACAGGGAGAATTGCTGAAGTTCAGCCTCTTGTCCAGCTGGCTTAGCCAAGAACAGCTTTTGGTTCCTCATCACTGTGTACCATGTTTTATTCAAGTCACACTTGCACAGAACTTTCACAGTATTCCCTTATTGTCTGAGATAATTACTTTCAGCTTGATCTTGAATAACTGGCCAGAGCTGGTTTTGTTCATCTGTGAAACAGAAGGTATTACATCAGTGCTAACAGTGCTTCTGGAATGCAAAGGCTGTGGAAATGCCATCAAAATGTATACATGCATGAGAATATCAGTACTTTAATTTTAAGCTCCTGAGGCAACCCACACAAGCTTTTGAAGGTTTTTGAGCAAGGGTAAGTTTTGCTTGCTTCCTGTGAAACTCCCAGATATGTACAAACAAGACAGGGTTAAACTATATTGAGAATATCTCATAATTCACTGGTTTCCAGTGAAGGGGACATTCAAATTGTGACTGTTCATGAGTGGGGATTTGTGACAAGACTGATCTGGCTCAGAGGGCAAGGAGTCCCAGCTGCAGAAGGGGTTACAGTGTCTGGAAGCAGGAGTGCCAGAGACAGGACTCCCTACAAGGGAGTGAGGTTTGCCTTGGTGAAAAGGAATAGCCTCAGCATCCTCCTGTAGCCCACCTGAAATATGTGCACTCAGGAGCTTCCTCTAGGCAGTAGAGTTGGGTTGGAGGTGGACCCATGGCTGGGCTGAGAGACCCCATGCCACGGCTTGTTGGGTTGGGGCTGGAATCAGTTGGTGACACATTTTTCAGAGTCCTTGTGAAACCACTTATGGTGGCAGGACTCTGTCTAAAGTGTTACCCATTTGGTTTTGTTGGTTTGTTTTTTAATATTTAAGTACAAGCATGTATCTGATTAACCTCAAGCTTTAGCATAAACATTCCCCAACAACAGCCATGTTAATTGAATGTGATAAGTGATGAGGGGACAGCCAGATTTTTTAATGTCAGATTTCTGACTCTACTAGACTTAATTTCTACTTCCACCACTTCCTCACTGTCCACATCTGAGCTTGTTTTATTCCTCAATACAAAAATTTACTATGTCTGTTTCTGTTGTCCTTGTTTTTGATTTTCATCTGCTTTGGGTCTTATCGCCAGAGTCTTCATCTCTAGTGGCTGTTCACAGATTCTGACTGTCTTCAGACTTGCTTTTGCCTTTGTTTCTAATAAAGGAAGATTTGGGGATTATATTGTTGGAAATCTTCCTGGGGGTAGAAGGGAAAGCTGATTAGCTGCTGATCATCATTAGGAAAAGAAACTGGAATCCGAGTTTTTTCTGACAGATATATATGTCTGACACTGTTGTATGTAAACCTTGTTTGAAATGAAAACAGGAATCTGCATTAATTTTTTAAGAATTACATCTAAATTGAAAATCAAAATGGAGAAAAGACTTCCTGCAACTGAAACAACAGTTTAATATTTAAAACAACTTTTAGCGATGCAATTTAAATTACATTCTAGCATATTTAAAACCACCCCACAACTATTTGTTTCTCCTTACCTTTAAAATTCTGAACAAGAACTGCAAAAGTCTTGGAGCAAGATTATTCATAAGCAGTATTTCTTTGGACATGTTCAAATGGTCTTCAGTTATAAGAGGTATAGTTCCACTTTAGTACTGTATGTAAATTTATTTCCAGGAATGCAAATACATGTGCATTTAAGATAGCCACATATGACAATAATGTAGCATATTTGGAAGAAGGATTTCCCTGAGATCCTGTGGTGGTTTGACCTTGGCTGGAGGCCAGACACCCATGAAAGTTGGTCTATCACTCCCCTTTTCAGCTGGACAAGGGGGGAAATATATATTGAGAGGCTTAGGAGTTGAGATAAGGACAGGGAGAGATCATTCCGCAATCAGCGTCATGGGCAGAACAGACTCAGCACAGAATAAAGGAAAGAAAACTTCCCCAATATTGTCCTGTCTCTAGGGTAGTAAAAGATGACAGCTTGGAAGTAAAAGCAGAATCTTACACCACCTGAACAGGTTATGCATGATAAAGTGGTTGCTCTCCTGCTGAATTAGGCATGCAAAATAAACCCCAGAGAAGAGAACGTAAGAGATATGGAACTTTGCCATCGAGGGCCACGTTGTTTTGATATCCAGTGGGAATATTTAGGGGCAGAGGAGCATATGAGAAATTAAGAGACAGAACTCTGTGTTTGGGTTTCCCATTAATATTATTAAAATTCCTCTTGGAGCTAGTTGAGTTCCCTGTAATATCCTTGTAGTTTAAAGGATGGCTTAGTTCTGTTTTTACAGAACTTCTGGCAGACTGGAGTCTTGTTCTGCAAGTGAAGCTTGCCATTGTTCTGATAATGGCACTACTGAGTTTAGTAGTACTACATTAATGGCAAAGCCTTATTCACACAAATAAAAAAAGAAGCAGAAACCTTGCATTCATCCCTAGCCATTCTCTGTACTTTTAAGAAGCTAATACTTGCAAGTTTGCATGGACAGAACCTGAGTTTAAGCCTCGGTAACACTAGAGCTTTCTTTGATGGTACCTTTGTACACTGATGGGCTAATCTCAGCCACAGTCCATCCTTGGTTAGTACAGGAATGGGGGATTTCCATGGTTGCTTTTCCTCTAAGTCTGGAGACCTTAACACTGAGTTCATCCCTACAGTTAATTCTAGAAGGTACTGCATGAAGGGAACAGTCTCAGCAACTGCCTCACATGAGTTTTATAGTCTGCATGGATCCAACACGTGTGTTATTCACATTACTCCTTTTGCTTTGATACAGATCTGTCTAACCAGAGTGTGCAGCCAAATGCACACAGAGACACACACACAGAGTAATATGTCTTCCTGCTCCTCCAGGAGTGTTGAAAATATGTAGGCTACTTATCCCATTTTTTATTCATTGATCCACCCATCCTTGAAGCAAAAGACATATTTCATAGCTTCAGCCACAAGGACCTCCAGCCTCACTGAGGAATTTTCTGAACCACTGACTCTAATTTCCATATTCTAGGGAGAACAGTAGAATGCATTAGATTAATATCTGAACTTAGTAAAGCATTTGATACCATTGCTCATAAGAATTATTCATGAAAATAATCTATCTTGGCTTGGCTATGACCCTTTAGAGGAATTTGAACTTAAAAATGCTTAAATGTAAATGTCTATGAGGATGTAGTTGATCTAGGGAGCAATCATGTCTACCCCAGACCTCTGAAAATAAAATTAATGTCACTTTTGCAGTCCCTTATCCTACTCTAGGGATGAAGCACATAAGTTTAGAGTCAGGATAGTGTTTGAAAAGTGCTTTGCTATCGGTGACTAGGATATTTTAGCTGACATTCTGGTTTTTAATAGTAACAGTTTTAGGCTTACTTGCATATAAATACAAGCTTGCTTATTTTCCTTAGGAGGCCTCTGGGTGCATTTCATCAATTAAAAGAATATTTTATAAACCATTAACAATACTCTGCCCGCAAGTGGCAACACTCACTCATTGCAAGAATAAAATTAAAGCTGCCCTGGTGCCACTAGTGAAAAGCAAACACCTCCCACACCTTTTCATAAGATGTTGTTTCTTCATTATCCTTCTAGAGAAAGCAGACCAGTAGATACCATAGTGATGGGCATCAGTGAAGAGCTATGGGGAAATAAAAATGCCACGGAACTGTAAAAGGGAGGAGAAGATTTGTAATAACCAGTTTTGGGAAAGAAGCTTCTGTCACCTCCTGAGGTGATGTGGAAGAAGAGTGGCAGATCATTTCATTTGGGGCTATCGCCTGGGAAATATTATTGTCTGTCACACAGGAAGAACAGTCTTGGAGGATGCCTGACTGCTGACATACACTGTGGCATTTGGGTAATGGTTGAAAAACAGGAGCCAGAAACAGTCACCCACTAATCAGGGGAATTGCTGCTAACCAAGAAATCATGTTGCTCGTGCAGAAGGAAACAAGAATAAACTTAGATACTGGATTTGTTCCAGTTCTCAAGTAAAAAGGTGAAATGCTGACCAGAATGGTTGCATTTACTACATTCATATCTAATTGCTAGCTTTTAATTTACATGCAACTACAAGGATGGATAGAAAGGCATTCATACCCACTAGTCTGGCCATTTGCAGGAGTTTCTGATTTCCAGGAGTGTTCTATTCCCCAAATCCCCCACAGCACATCCACTGTTAACATAAAGTGAGGAGTTTTGAACTTGAAGCTTCTTAAAAGGAAAGCTGCGCATGAATTTGCCTTTTACTGAGACAAGCAAGCCTGATGATTTCTGGCCTCCCTATATATTTTAGTGACCAAGATAAATTTTGTGTAGCTTATGCCTTGAAAATGATAGGAACTATCAATTTAAAGAGAAATTCAACTTTCTGTGGATAAGTGTTTGGCTCATTTTTTTTGGGGGGGGTGGGGAGGTGGTGTGTGTGCCATGATCAAGTACAGCATCAGGGTCACTAAGCTATATCTTTAATTACATGTCCACATATGTGATTGACTAAAAAATTGATAATTTTGACCTCATAGAAAACAAATAGCTTAAAAAAAAGATAAATAACAGATTTTCTGTTAGTTGCCTTATTTCCCCTGCAGCAAATTTGTATGAAACCCTGACAGGGAAGGTACAAGGTTAATGGAGATGCTGACATTTAATGCTAGTAGTAAACATTTCAGAATACAGAGAGGTAATTATTTACTGCTTAAACGGTGAGAAATTACAAAGCTTGTCTTTAGACCTTGTGGTTTCTTGGATGGTGTTTGTATAGGCAATGTATACACAAAAGGGTTTCTTTACTGCAGTGTTTTCTTTAATGTGTTCTCTGAAGACATTATTGCTCTGAACTTTCTGAAGGCTAATACCTCACAGAGCACAATATAAAGTAATTATTTAGAAACATTTCCACAGCTATAATACTTTTTTTTTACCCTCTAATGCACCTTTTTAATAATTTTCAGATGAAAATACTGCCTTTATTTCCTAGGAGTTCTTCATGTTTACTAAATCACCTATAGATATTGTCCTTTTTATAAACCTCCCCACAAAACCACTTGCAAAATCGTAAGTATAGGATTATTATTTCAAGTAGCAATTCATGGGGACAGAGCAGTCCCTTGCACTTATCAGGAGTGATATAGTATAATGCAAGCTTCTTATTCTTTTAAATATTAAGACTTCTTAGCAGCTCCCATAGATTTTTTTCTGAGAGCGATGTGCAGTAGGATAATACTTTATAAGCCCTGCTGCATTATGTAATTTCACAATTAGGAAATCAAACATTTAGGTATTACATTGCATTTAGGTAATAGGTAATACATTCTTTATAAAATTTGAATTGAAATAGATTTTTCTATACAAAAAGTCTATTATTATGGATTATTAATATTAATGATTAAGACTTGATATTGTTGATTCTTTTAATCCACAATGCCATGGTAAGTCCCAAAGATGAGCAAACTAGGAATTTAGAAAACTAAATGTGCTAGGTGCTTTCTTAGAAATGATGAGAAACTCATCAGAGGTTTATGTTGATAAAATCTTGTTTTTCTTATTGCTAAAACTAAAGGAAGCGCGTAGTCTCCCCCTGTGCTTCTATCTCATGAATCAGAAAACAACACATCCTTCTTGTTCCTCTTTGGCTGGATGCTTAGAACCTTTTTGATTTGGAATTGCAGCTGGGGAAAGACATGAATTTCTGCATTGCAATAAGTGTTCAATGGAAATAAAAAAGAGATGTGAAAATGAAATGTTCTCAATCTCTGTTATAGATTTTTGGTTAAACATTGCTTGTCTTGTTAGTGTGTAACCCTAGCTTTCAGGGTGAGCTTTCTCCACCCTATATTCTCTGTATTGCACTGATGGAAATTGCCAAGACTCAGAATTTTGTGAGCTTCACTTTTTTTTTTTCCCCTCCATCTCTATATAAGTCTGTATAAGAAAAAGGACACCAAGTTTAAATGACACCAGAAAGTGTAAATAAAAAGTTTAGATGAGCAAAGCAAGGATGTTGTGTGATTGCAATAGCTGAGAACTAGGCAACTCAGTGAAAGTCACTGAAATGCAACGCAAGAAAACATGAATTAAGGGCATTAAAAGCTTCTCCAGATAAGAAAAGGGAATTTTAAAAGCCAGGAATAATCAGGAAAAACAGGAATTTTGTAGTGCTTTTTAATATTCAATGTTAAACTCTCACTATAAAGTTTTGAGGTTTGGAGCATTGTGGTAGGTTGACTTAGGCTGCTTCTAGCTCCCACCCAGCTGCTCTCACACTCCCCCTCCTTGACAGATGAGAGCTCAGAATAAAATGAAAAAGCTCAGGGGTTGAGATAAAGACAGGGAGATCATTTATCAATAAACTTCAGGAGCAAAGCAGGGAACAATAATTTATTGACAATGAAATAGAATAATGAAAACCAAAGAAAAAATCTAAAGCACTTTCCCCTCAAACTCCCTTTGCCCAGTCTCAGTTTCACTCCGTCACTCCCAGCTCCTCCAATTCCTCCATATCCAAGTGGGGCAGAGATGAAGTGGAACAGGGGATTTTGGTCAGTCTATCACAGCTCCTCTCTGCTGCTACTTCCTCCACACATTTATCCTCCACTTCAGCATGGGTCCTTCCCATGAGCTGCAATGTGGATATCTGTTCCAATTTGGTGTCCTCCGTGGGCTCCAGAGAAATACCTGATCCACCACGGTGTCTCCACGGGCTGCAAAGCGATCTCTGTTCTGGCATCTGGAGCACCTCCCCACTCTTTATTTGACCTTGGTGTCTGCAGGACTGTTTCTCTCACTTTGTTTCTCATTCTGCTGTGCAATTTTTTTCCTTTTTAAAAATGTGGTTTCCCAGAAGACCTGGCAGTGCCACTGATGGCCTGAGCTATGTCTGTGTTGGGGCCCCTGTGGAGCCAGCTGCCCAGTACATGGCTGCTTCCCACCTCCTCTCACAGAAGGCACCCTTGAAGCGTCCCTCATTGCTAAAGTGTGTTTAGTACAGGGATATAGCTGGCCTTTCCCTTTGGGGAAACAGGAATGGGACATAACAATATCAGTACTCAGCTTCAGGCAAGACAGATCTGGAAGTTTTGAAAAAAAAGTGTATTGTTTTGGTGGCTGTAATTGGATTCAGTCTTGGCTTTCCAACATTAGGTGCTCCACATGGCCAGCTCAAGCCTTGAGTTAACACTTTGGATGCACAAGTTAGACAGTTCGGATGAGGAAATAATATAGAACAGACTAAAGCTTGAGCTCACATAAAGTGGTTGTGAACAAGCTCCTGTCCAGATGGTTCACGTGATGATAATTTTATAGGCGGCAATAGGTTCACCGACTCTTCAAAGTTATATGGTTCTTCTATTTATTTGTATGGAAGTTGTAAATTTCTGGACTCATTTTTTGCTTGTAGGATGAATTTTTTTCCTGTGCATTTTTATTCATGCAGGCTCCCATTTGATCCTGCTAAGATTCTCTCCTTTTTCATGTGCTCAGAAATTGTAGCTAAAGCTAGGTGTGCAATTATGCAGCTGCTTAACACTCCAGTCTTTCTTGCTGTGCTTATTCACCTTCCCACTGTAATCGTGGTGGCAGGAGTTATGATATGGAATATCTCTCAAATCACCAGTCCTAATGCAAAGCCACAGCCGTAATTCACCCAGTCTGCACTCTGAGCGGCACTCAAAGGGTGTGTTCCCATGCCGGGCCACAGTTCAGTGCACCTTGTGTCTGTACCTGTGTATCTAGTGAAAGGAAACCACGTTTCCTGCTGCGTTTCAGGCATCTGTGTGGCCACAGCATTTTCAGCTGCCACCTAAAAAACACCCCCTTAACAAAGTGAAAAAACTCCCAGCACTACCTTTGAGGTATGGCATATGCATCCTTGGGGAGTCATCTTAAAACGTGTCCTCTGTGACCTACACATTGCTTTTAATTTTCTTGCTGTCACGGGCTCTTCATTCTGCTGCCCTCCATTCCATGGAAATAGGCTTTCAGATGCAGTAGCACACCCATCCCCTTCCTCCTTCCCTTGGTTTCTTTCTCCTTTTGAGAAGAAGCTGATGCCTGATCTGTCAAGGTCACACATTGGGAAGTGTGTAGTCAGGTGCAGGGGGTTGTCTTAGCAGTCTGGAAACATATTTATCTGCATTACAAACAAATTGTTCATTTAGTCGTCAGACTGTTTAGATCTCTGGCTCCTGACATTTTCAAATGACAGTAGTAAAAATGACTGTAGTGAGTGAAGTGGAGTTGTGGCTGCTGCTTTATGTACTGCTTGAACAAAGAAGATAATTAATCCCTTCTCTACAGTACACGGTTGTGAAGTAAAGCACAGAAAAGGTGCATGGGGTGGAAAAGCACTGAATAACATACAATTTATAAATCAGTTTCTGAAATATGATTATTTTGAAGTGTTTTAGAAGGAGATCCTATCTTCTGAGCTAAATTTGATAGCATACTACACATACTCTGGTGTTAAGAGAAGGCTAATGCACATCCAAAAGGGACAAGATATTTTAAAGAACGCAAGGTAAAGCCTGTAAGTTGAGGAGGATTGGTTTCAGCTCTGCTGGAGAAAATCTGAGCTAAAACCTTTGACAAAAATCCATGTTTATCTCAGCACAAGAAGACCTAGCCCTCCATTAGGGGGAAAAAAAATAAATTCTACAGTCTAGGAAATAAAAAAATGCTTGGATGAGGCAAAGAAGAAAATTCTCCACTAGCTGTAATCCTTTTTTTTTCCCCAAGTAAATATTTTATCATGATAGACAGCTGTCACACATCCAGCCTTACCCTGTGTAACCAATCCCATGGGCTTCAGAGCATCTGCTTCTCTGCAGTATCCCGTCCAAAGAAATAGAGGTTTCATGAGATTTAAAACAAATTGGAATTGAAACATTTTATTGATGCTAAACAATTAACTGTCAGGATACATTCAGGATCAATATTACCAATACAGTGTATAAACCACACTGCTAGATGCCTACAACCATTAAAGGTACACCTGTAATTTCCAGGTATACTTTAACAACTGGTCCCAAGAACTCTAATCTGGCATGGATAAAAACAAACACACGCCTGTTCCCCAGGCGTCGTTGCCAAGGAGTGTTCCTGGGTGATGTCCTTGTCAGGACTGCCCATGTGGCATGGTGGGGCAACATCTGGTTATTGCTTTATCTGACTGACAGCTCTCCTGCTCCATTGTCATCTGTTTTGGGACAAACATCCTGTCAGATGGTCCATTTATGCGGTTTGCACAGAGATTCCTCTCTGTCCATTTTGCCTGGAGCAGTTTTATCCTCACCTTGGGAGTGGGAAAGACAGGAAGAAGAAAGACAGCAAAATGTGAAACAGCGTGTATAGCAAATAGAGAGTCCTTGTGATGAGAGGGGATCCTAAGTAACAAACTATAGCGTTGCTGGAACTGCAGAATAAGTCCGTTAAATAAAAAAAAAACCAAACCAAAACCACACCATAATCAAGAGAGCAAATTAGAAAACAGAGATCCTAATGTATAATCCTTATTTCTTTATAAAATTAATCTTTATCTTAGAAAATATCTAAAATTTTGGAAAATGAGCAAACAAAGGGAGAAACCCTGTGTGGTGATATGTATGAAAGGTCAGAGAAATAACATTTTTTAAATGCTACTGTGTCCAGCTCTGGAGCCCTCAATACAAGAAGGACATGGAGCAGGTCCAGAGGAGGCAACAAAGACCATCCAAGGTCTGGAACACCTCTTCTACAAAGACAATCTGAGAGAGTTGGGCTTGTTCAGCCTGGAGACCTTAGAGCTCCTTCCAATCAGAAAGCTGGGAAGGGACTGTTTGTAAGGGCATGGAGCGACAGGATGAGGAGCAATAGTTTGAAACTAGAGCAGGGCAGGTTTAGATGAGACATTAGGAAGAAGTTCTTCACTCTGAGGGTGGTGAGACATGCACAGGTTGCCCAGAGAGGTGGTGGAGGCCCCATCCCTGGAGACATTCAAGGTCAGGCTTATCGTAGAATCATAGAATGGTTAGGATTGGAAGGGATCTTAAAGATCATCAAGTTCCAACCCCCCTGCCATGGGCAGGGACACCTCAGCAGACCAGGCTGCTTAAGGTCCCATACAGCCCGTCCTTGAACACTTGCAGGGAGGGGGCAGCCACCATTTCCCTGGGCAACATGTTCCAGTGCTCTACCACCCCACTGTGCAGTTTGTCATCTGCAAACTTGCTAACAGTGCACTCAACCTCACCATCAATGTCGCTGATGAAGATATTAAATTATTATGGAACCCTGAAGGACATCACTTGTCACAGACCTCCATCGGGACATCAAGCCCTTGCCTCTCTGGATGCGACCATCCAACCAATTCCTTATCCGCCAAACAGTCCACTCATCAAATCCATATGTCTCCAGTTTAGAGAGAAAGATGTTCTGGGGGGCTGTCAAAGGCTTTATAGAAGTACAGGTACATTAGAAAGGAGTCTCCTACCACTGTGATTCATCTCTTCCTTCCTGCTGCAGTTGTAGTAATTTAGGGGGTATGTTGCTTTGATCTTGGCCCCTCCTCTAGTGTACATGAATCGGCACCCACATTGTCCCCTGCCTGTTCTTCCACATTTAGAGCCTCATATCTATGGTTCAGAGGCACTTGGGAAGGTATGGGCAAGGAGGATGTTTCCTTGCTGCCCTGTGGTTTGATGAAGCTCTGAGCAATCTGATCTAGGGAAGATGTCCCTGCTCACTGAAGGGGTGGTTGGACCAGATGGCCTTTAAAGGTCCCTTACAACCTAATTCATTCTATGATTTGATGATTCTATGAAATCATCCTGTAATACCAGATTTAATCGGGTGTGAGGGTTTGTTTCTATTTAAAAGCAATCTTAAAATAATGCATTTGTAGTATTTTTTTTATTGCTACAGTTTAATCAAAGCTTACGTATTCTCTTTTTTCTGCATAGAAAGGAAAAAAAAAGCCTCTACTACTCAAGCTCCAAAAAACCCCTCTAAAAAGGTCTTTGTGTTTGTTTGATGCTTGCTTTTAATCTCCCTAGATTATTTTTTTTTCTGTTTGTAAAACCTGTAGCACCTTTCAGACAGGTAACTGAGTAATTATTTGTACAACTAAGCTCCTATAACACTTGTAAAAGGGTTGAGGAATAATTGTTTATGCACCTAGGGAAACAGAGTAGTAATCAGAGAAAAATTGACCTTATCTGCAATCTGCTCAGGTTATAAAGGGATTCCAGTGTTTTACTTTAAAAAGCAGAGAGCACCTAAATCTTTTCCAAATATGAAAAGACGTTTTAAGTCTAGTTTCTTGATGAAAAAAAATCACTAGAAAAGTATAATAGGTACCATTTTCTTAACATTCCAATTAATGCTGTAAAATTTTGAAGTGTTTTCAATGAAATCTCAGTCTATTGAAATTCTATGGGAATTCTCAAGCCAAAACCAGGTCACTGGGGAGGTTCCCTTCCTCCTTACTAGCCCTCCAGCTTGCCACCATGGGAGCAGCAGGTCTGCAGATGCATACACAGTGCACACACAGAGTGTGAACTTAGCCAGGCATCCAGACCCCACCCAGGCTCTGTTTTTATCCCTTTCCCACAAGCTCTTGGTGTTAGGTCTTCCCCAGCAGCTGTAAACTTTAATTCTATGCTGTGGGCTCCTCCGGAATGAATGACCTGCCTTGAGTTACTTTTTCCCCATAGAAGTTCTATTTTTCTACATCCATTTCTACATCTACATCCGTGAATTTGGTATTTCCTAGGCAATGGTAGCATTTCCTAGGCAACCCTGTACAGTTCCCTAGGTGCTGCTGGCCTTTCTAAAGATACCCAGTGCTCCCATCCAAATATCTGAAAAAACCTCATTAAATAACTGTAAAATCTGGCCGTTCCTCACAGTTGCAGTACCTGTAAATTTGGTTCTCTTCTCACTATGTTATGTTACATCTAGCAGTTTCCAGTGTCATGCCTGGTAGTTTCCCACAGTCTGCTTAGTTTCCCAAATCTCATGTCATCTACCTACCTACATTAACACTACATCAATAGCTCTCTGAACTTTTTGAATATCTCAAGTTAAAATACCCATGAAACTATGGGAAGGAAAAATGGAGATTTAAAATATTAGATTTTATTTTTTTCTTATTTTTTTCCTTTTTACATAATGCTATCACAAAATATTTTGATATGCCTACTTCTATTTTCACCTTTGTTACGATATGTTTAAATCTTCCTGAGTGCACAGCAGAAATTTTAATGTCACATTTTACCTATTAGAAAGAGGATGTTATGAATTTCACAGGAACAATAATATCCCAGAATCAATCACTAGGTTGGAAAAGAAAGCAAAGGACAGCTTTTGATTCAGATTCTAAATGCAAATCTTTTTTCTGTTCAATATTTCCAAAATTTCTCTGCTTTGACATTTGCCTTCTTTTTTTTTTTAAAAATCCACTGCTAAATTAGATTTTCATAGCTCTGTGTATGACAACTGAATGCACTATACCAAACTTCAGTGCAGACAGGAGGCTGCCAAAATATTATTGCTCCAGAAAAATTCATGAAGTCAGCAAAATATTGATCATATTGTCTAATTTCAATCACTAGCCATCTACAATAGAGACTGATTTAAAACTGGAAAAAAACCACTCCACTTGCCCTATATACCCTGAATTACATAACAATAATACTGAAGCACGTTATTAGAACATGACACCAAATGCAATATCCCAGTAATGCTACAAAAAGCACATACTTTGGGAACAGCAGGAAAACCTGGATACCCTGGCTCCACAAACCTTGCTTTGTCATATCAGCCCTTCATAGTTAATGATCTCAAAATTCACAAACATCTGATCAAAAAGACTCAAATTTAACCTCACAGAGGTTGTACAATCTACAGTTTGAAAACCAGAAATCTGACCTTGAAGTTCAAACCGGGAAGGCAAAGGCTTTGAGCATCGAATCCCTACACGGACAGCCTTGGATTAATGAGCTTACTGGGGTTTGTGGTTTGATATCTTTCAGCTGTAGCTGTTGAGCCATTTGCTTTCCAAAGTTTGCCCATCATCCCAACACTCTACAGATACCATTCATTTGACCTTATAGGAACCTGTACATACTTACTATCCAGTCAAATAGAGGTGCTGAGCCAGGACTTCAATGTAGTCCTCTCAGTCCAGCATGTAGAGAACCTGGAGCTGCAGACACCCCAGAGACCTTCACCTTGACATTGGTGCAGTCTGCCAATGATACGCATTATTCTTCCTTGGTATTAAATTATACCTCAGAAGCCAGAGATTCCAATTCTATGGGCTTTTGAAGTGATCTGGAACTTACAAACGGTAACTTCACAAATCTATAGTAGTCATATGTGAAGATCAGGAATATTCAACTACCTCAGCAGCTTGTGCCTTAAATTTTGCCCAGCAAGCTAATGAAACTGGAATACAGGTCTCCTGACAACCTGTTTCCTTAGGCTATAAGATCAGCAAGTGTAACTCTTAGTGACTGAGCTGAGGAGACTTTAGCTTTGGCTCCAGCATTAAAACAGTGCTGATCCCCTTGTGCAGTCCCAGACCTTGATTCAGAAATAGCAAGCTGAGTCTCACCGAGGCTGTTTTTGGCAATGTTTCAACAAGTAAAATGGGTTGAACTTGAGGCCCTGTAAAAGACATCTGGACCTTTGAAAAACTCCAAATACTAGTTCTGCTCAGGTGCCTTGTACCTTGCTGTAAACTCAGGAAAACGTGACATGCCAAATCCCTGACCTGAGGAACATGTAGCTAAAACATGAAACCCCTCCAGATGGTCCACGTCTTCATACCTGTGCTTTGGCCAGTTTGTATCTTTGTATATAGCTTTGCCAGCTATTAAATTCTCTTAGTTTTAACACTGCTTTTTGAATGCATTTGATTTTCATACTAAGAGACCCAAATTGTTGATGTGGGTTGGAATCCAAAGCTCACTGTACTCAGCAGAAAAAAATAATCACAGCATATTTTTGAACTTGTAATTAGTGCCTGAAACTATTGTACAGCTGACATCATACTCTCTAACGAATGTGATGTAGTGATGAAGGGAGACACATGCACAGAACTGTGTTGCTACATGCACCAGGTATCCCCATTTATTGTCACGGCTTGCTGTAACTAAACGTGATGGAATGCGAGGTGGAAAGTACTCGGGTAGGATAGCCTGGGTCAGTCAGTTCATCATGCCATGCAGTCTGACTTCCATACACTGCGTAAGTGAACATAAACACCTTTATAAATAAAGGACAACCACATTTCTAGTCTTTTAGTACTCCAGAGACTCAGCTGACATATCCTTGGGCAACACTTTGGCAGAGTGTTGAGCCATCCATCCTATACCACTTCTCGTAACCAGGAGGTTTGGGGTTTTTGGGCTTTTTTCAAAAGTGCCCACTAGTCTAAATTCTTTGTTTTCATGGACTGAAGAGTTTACAAAGGCTGTCAACCATCCTTTACAGCATTTTCTGTTTTATCATGTTCAAATCTATTAAAGTAATTGACTTTTAACGTTCCTGTCCAGTGTTTTCTAAAGTGTTTTTCAAAGAATTTACATATTGTGTTGCAGGCTAACAGACCTAAATAAGTTCTCCAAGTCTCTGAGGTGGAACTTGGAGGATGCTGAGTATCTGGGGGAAGGGCAAGTTTGGTTTGGCTTTCTGTCTAAAGTCCATTTCAGTCCAAAGCCCTGCTGTCATTGCACCACTATTCAAGCTGGGAAGTCATTCTGTGTTGATACAATCTGATTTCTTTGTCCCAGTCTTTCAGACTGTATCCCCACAATACCTTGCAGTTTTGCACAGGGAGAAAAGGGTGATTTAATCCACTGTGGTTATTGCAATTACAAATAGCATTCACAAAACTGAACAGAATTCCTAATTGGACAGATACATTCTCCAAAGTGATACACTGTCATTCAGCCACAGCACAGCTGGGAAAAAGAGTGCTGAAGAAGCTAAGCAAAATAAGAGATTTGGCTGATTACAAAGAAAATGGTTTATTATTGCCACACAGCAGAAATTACACACTTCCTCCCCCTTGGTTATGCTGTGAAGTCACAACACAAAACATTTAATTTTTAGTCAGCAGGCATACCAGTTTGAAGTTGAGGCACTGTAAGGAGCTATCTCTGCTCTTATGTCCTCTGTAGCATGGAAGCCTAAACATGACAGCAAAGCCAGTGCCAAAGCTTAAAGGAATAAAGATGGGACACTGGTAGACTTGGGTCTTTCACTACACCTTGTAGGTGTCTGTGACTGTTACTCTCATTACAGTAGCTACAGATTTTAGATCATTTTGCAATCATTGATGCTATTGTTAGTTGGGTTATTTTTACACATGTGCATGGAGCATGATTTCCTTCAAGGAAAACAAAATCAAAATATTCTTGGAATTGCAAAGCAAGCACTTATTTTGCTTGTGCTTATCTAGTTGGTGCTTAGGACAGGAAAGCAGGAATGAGCAGGCTCTACTGATGCTTTAACCAGCAAATGGACCCTGCTGCTCTAGCTGGTTGAAGCTACAAGAAGTCATAGTCTTCAGAGCACTGTGGGGTGAGTTTCTTTGTATAGTAACTCAACTTTCAGTGAACTTTTCACTTCTTCAATACAGGCAGCAGTAAGCAAGGGCAGTGAGGAAATGCTTGTAATATCTGAGAGGAAACAGTCACGTTCTTGGTAGAGCAAGCCACTGAAATACCATGAGGATTAGTATGCAATGTTGAAAAGATTTTGAAGAGGAAAATATCTTTTTCGTTATCAGTTAATATCATTATAGTAATAAGTATTCTAGGGAGGTATTTACCTCTGTATCAGTGATTATTTTTATTTAAGAATATTATTTCTGTTTTGCCTATAACCTTGTCTGGCAGTGCAAACTGCCAGCACAGAAAAGTGGATGATCAATTAGATGGGAAAAAATATGCATGTTAGTCAGAGCACTGAGTTCCTGCCATCATTTAGTTTTCATAAACACAGCTTTCCTTCTCAGTTTGCATCTTCTCTCTTCTCCCTCCCACCAGGTCCAAGTTTAAGCTTTTTCAGAAGCTTTTCAAGCTGTAATTGATCAACTGCAAATATAAACACTGGTGATAACCTCGAACCCCTCTGAAACATACGCATCACATACAATAATAATGATAGTAAAAATACAAGTTTTAAGAATCCTATAAGATATCTAAAAGCTTTCTGTTTCCCTGGAGAGTTACAGAAAGTCTGGCTCTCTTTCCAAACATATAAACATTTTGAAGGATTCTGAAAGAAGACATTCTTCTATGAAATGAAATATTCTGTGGAAATTATTCTGGAACCATCTTGTCCCTTTCTTATAGCTATGCAGCTGTTACAGCTGAACATAACCTGTGCATGCATGTATGTGCACATGCATCTAAGTTACAGACTCTCCCAAGACCAGGGGATGGATGGTAGCCCAGGCTGTACAACTGGCACAGCCTAAGAAGGCAGAGTATCATGCCTAAGGAAGTCATGGTTACATTTTACCAGTTACCTGCCCTTTGCCAGCTATAGCATAAGTATTTAAGCAGTGTGGGGAAAAAAAAAAAAGAAAAAAAGGCAGAAGTAACTGTTCATAGCTCCTTTTGTGCTCTTGTTTTGCTTCCCTGTCATCCAATACAGCTAAATCAGCAACTGGGCTATCTTGCGTTACCCCTCATTTCAACTAAGTGATTATAGGGCCAGTCAGGGAAAGAAGTGTCTTGCTAGCCAGATGGATAGTTTTGAACACATTAGGTATGGGTGACTCCTTTGAAATGGTGCTTCCCAACTCCTTTGTAAACTGCACTAAGGTGAACTGACAAGGGAGAGTCAGGGGGTAGTTAAACTTCATATCCAGATACACTTCATCTCAGAGTATAATTTCTGTGATGTGTTGTTTTGAACTCTTTTCTTACTCTGCCTGTTTCTAAACTAACTGCAGATCTTGTTGAATTACTGTTAAATGTTATGAGGCTAGAAATCAGCTTGTGTCTCTCATGGATACATGGGGGATTAGGATCTGATGGATTTGCCTGTCTAGATTGATCATGGTTTCCACAGTGAAGCCATGCTACTTCTGTTCAATAACACAAAACCACCAGTACAGATTTTCCCCAGTAGGCATCATGGGAGCCACAACAGCTCTGCAAACATGAAGCGCATTTCTGTCTTCTCTAAACTTGGAACATATTTCATATATAGTCTGTTTTCATTTTCAGTTGTTGAATCAGCACTAACAGTGGTGGAATTACTAGATGCTTTTAAAACTAAGAAAGGAGAAGGAGAGAAAAATGTCACTTTTGGAAGCTTTATTTAGTTGACTTTTTCCTCCACGACTATGTATGAATGCATATATAACATGCAAAGAATATTTGTATCAAACCTCCCTTGTTATAAAGGCCATCCTTTCTTGAAAAACCTTTCTGTCTACTCCTGAAAGCATGAGATATGGCTGTTAGAAATGCTAGAGAGATTACATTTAAAAATAAGAAAAAAGTTGAGGCTGTGAGAGGAAGTCAGAATCAAAACTCCCAGTTATGCTGAAAGATGATATGGTTGTCTAATACTCACTGGTTTGCTAAGTGACTGAACTCAGTGACACACTCCCTGGTATCCAGTGCAACACTTCCAAAAAACATAAGCTAAGGCCATCAGCATCTCATCACTGCAAAAGGAGAAAGTTACATTTCATAAAGCAACATCATGTCTATGAAAGAATATATCCCACCTGGATATCTTCAGTTTTTCAGTTCTTGCTTGCTTTTCTAGCTATTAAGTCCTGCATAATTTCAACGGCACAAGCTTTGCTGCTGCACTATGTCAGCATTTCCATTGAAAACCTCATTTTAATGGGAAAGCTGTTCATTTGCAAAAAAATGTGTTCTAAGCAGAAAATGGGAACATCCAGGATCAAATTCAAGCACACCACCAATAAAAGAGCTGTTAGTAATTTTGAAGAGTCACTTGCCTCTTTTTTAACGTGTAAGCAAGAATTTCAGTTTAATTTATGAAGATTTGTTAAGTCGTGGCTGCAACTCCAAATGGTCCCTAAACTACTTTTTAAAGAACTATCTATCTGCTACCGGGGAAGGGAGTGGCCTGAGGAAAAGACCTGATTGATGTTATTAACAAGAATCAGGAAATAAGGAACAATTTGAAAAAGTGGGATAATAGGGGAAAAAAAATAACTCTAGTAAAAAGAATGAATATAATTGGCTGTGATCCTAAGCGTCTACTGGGATTTTCCAAATGGGAACTAGAGGAATGTGTGAAAAGTTATCTTCAAAGGAGGGACGGTTACAAATGACAGAAGGTTTAATAAAGCAAGTTATAAGGTCTGACTATACAATTATCTAGCAAAAATATCATCCTTACATTCAAAAGAATCAAAAAAAGGCATTAGTGGGAAGCATTGGCAGTGTGTTTTGGCTGATCTCCATCTGCTCCTCAGCAGGACAGGAGGAGGAGAGGGAGCCTAGCTCTGATTCTGGCATGCAGGATTCTCATAGATATTACGGCTTAATTCGTTGTATTTTCATCTAAGGATTTCCAGAGTTGCAGTCACCCTAGAAAGAGTGAATATTACAGTTTTACACCATGGGCTTGACTTTAACAGATTTTCATGTTGGAGATGTCATAGCGGTGTGGAAGGCCAAAGGAACTAAAAGCTGAGGCAGCATTATCAGCTGAGCCTGGGCATCCCTGGATCTGCGTGATGTCGACCTGTGTGGGCTCCATCTCTGATTATGAAGCCAAGAATCACCTTGTGCACAGAATGCAAATGCAGGAGATCGTATGGTAGCTTGTTTCCCCACACAAACTCGTTCATACATTAGTTGCAATACTTCCAAAATAATTTTCCCTTAGCTACAGCCATAAAAGCACAACCACCCAAAGAACAAGTGCTATGATTGCAAATTTAGTGGTTTCTTCAGCATGAACTTCTCTCTCAAATGTACCCGTTAAGCATCTTTCCTGTGATTTGTAGCAGCTGTGGTGTCACCATGCCAACTGATTGGTACAATGGGGGAAGGGCACACTCCAAGTAATTTCTGAGCTGTGCAATATCTTATGAAGAAAAGCTGGTGATTATAATGAGAAAAGTAATTCCTCACCATGAAAGCTGACTGAGAGAAAATGGAGAAAAGTAGGACTTTCAGGCAAAGAAACCCCTGCTAAGATTATCACCCTACATGAAAAAGATTGAATTGCTTTGGAGATGAGACCTTGGTTCTGCCCCCTGAGAGCAGCTCCTAGGAAGGACTGAGAATGGGCTATTGTGAGTACTCTCTGTCCCTGTGCTTGTGTGGTGATAAGAAGTAAGAGCGTTTAAAGTGAATTTCCTTGCTTGATAATTCCAAGCCTTTTGCCTGTGGAGAATGGTTAGTTTTGTCAGAGGTGTGTGTGTAATTGCCTTCATGCAGATGGCAAGTGGGGACTGAAAAAATAACAGAGCCAAAGCATGAATCTCAGTGCCTTCATCAAGGTACAAATATTCCAGCAATGCAATAATTAGAAGGTGGAGGCTTTTTTGCAAAAGTAGAAGTAAGGTGACAAGATACACTAAGAGAGGAAAACAAACTCAGGGGAGGACAAGCTAACATTGAAGCAATGACACAGTTGCTGCATATGCAGCAATCTCAGCATTTTCTTGGTTGTATAGTTGTTGTTATCCCAGACAATACATTTAAGTATTTGCTGCAATGCTATTTAGCAGATGATAATGAAATAGCAGAAAAATATACATGGAAGAAGACAGAAATATCTTGTGAGTCCTTACAGGGAAGCTATCAAGCATAGAAACAGGGAAATGATAAACAGAGCACTTGGAGGAAGGTGATTGCTATTAGCTGCTTCTCTGCTGTAAATTGGGCACTGGGGAAAAAAGGCAGAAGTTCCACTGAAGTGTAACAGAGGGTAATATTTGCCACCATGTGTCAACTGTGTACTCAGGGAATGCAGAGGAATGAACTGCAAAAGGCACTAGTTTAGGAATTCGTCGCTTCCTAATGCAGAGGGAAATGTTATCTATAGAAAATACTGATGAAGGTAAAAGATGATGTCCCTCTCATTTCAGCTTAAAACAACACTAGCTATGTTTTTCTTCTTTGTTCCTATCTGCAGTCTCTGTGCTGGGTCTAAAATACTGTGTTAATTTAAAATGTTCTTTACAGATGGATCTACTGACATACCACATCTCATTTACAGTCCTGATATGGGTATGGCTTCAGCATCAGCATTTAGATTACAGTGTAATCTCCTGTGATACCTTTAGTGTACAATTTGAATTTCTAAATTAAAGAATAGACACAAAGGTAGTTGGTCATATCAGAATGTAATACCTGTTGAAAGAATTGCTTTCACAAATGGATTTTTGCTACATTAAACTCACCCTGAATTTTGTATTCACTCTCTAAGCTGAATTTACAGAATAATAAAAAAGATGCATGTGCAGAACATGCAGCTAATATAAATGTGGTGAGGTGGACACAGTTGAGTTTACTTCACTGTTGCCTAAATGTTACAACAACTTTGCAACTTAAGCCTTATGTTTATATCAGTGACTCATGCATTTAGTCATCTACCCCTTAATGAAAACTTGCAGCTTTTACATTTCCCCTTTATAATGTCAAAATAAAACTGGGAGAATTTGTTTCCATTTACATCAGGCGTTGATGCTTCTCCCTTCCCATTCAGAAGCTGTTGGCCATCTTTAAGTCAGAAATCACAAGTCAACAACTTTGTAAGTCCTCTCAAAAAAAGAAAGTGTTGTGAAGGCTCCGTGTTATATGAGAATTCATTGTTTCATACCAAATAAAATTAAGAGAAGACCCCACATTCTTCTTTTACATTGTGATCAGGCTTGCTCACTGTCAGGAAGCTTCCAGAGGACGTTCTGACCAAGCTCTTCTCATGTTTATCTACTTATGATACTGCTTAAGAAGAAGTATGAGCGGTGCTGGGAAATACTTCTGACAAACCATAGATCAGATTGCAATGGAGAAGCATACAGATAACTGACAATGACCTTTCTGAGTCAGTGTAACCACACTTTGAACTTCAAGCATTTTTAGTTCTGCCTTTTTGCCTTTGATCCTGACCTAGTACAGCTGGAAATAAATATAGATCTGTAAGTTAAAACCCATGATCACTGTACTTCAAATATATATTTCAACTTCCTTGCTAGAGGCCTTAAAACCTGTGCTGTACACTGATAATCAGTGGGTAATATTAACAGTCTCAGCTCAGATTAATTTAGGATGTGGACATACTCATTTGGGAATGTATTTTATTTAACATCTGTAAGACTTTTTTTTTTTGGCAGGGGACAGTTTCCTATTATTCATATGCACTGTGGATGCATACTGTATCATCATGTGGTAGTGGCACAATATTGTTAAAAAAGACAGAAAAACATTTTACTTACTAGTTTAGTAATAGAAAACTATATGAGTTTTAGTTGCAACTGGCTATAGTGCGTAATTTATGTAATAAACATTGATAATACAGCTTAAAGTACTGGGACACTGTGGAAATATAAATAACAAAGGAGAATTAATCACATCCAAAACCTCCAAGGGTGATATATTCAGAGAGAAATTAAAAGGTCATTAGTTATTATGTTAAAGTCATCTGAGACTTTGATTGATAAAGTAAAAACTGAGTATTTCTATTCCGAAACTTGCACTGCAAGCAGATACACTATTTTCATCACTGAAAAAATCAAAGTGTTGGCTAAAATGGAATTTCCTATATACTTGGGATAAAAAAGATTTTCTAGTGTAATATCGTTTAACTGGAAAAAATGGAGTCACATCTGTAATAAATGGGGTATGACTTTGGCTGCTCTCCAGTTCTCCATAAATTCACATATATCAACAGGAATAAATAAGTGAGCCAAAACCAATGAAGCTAATTTTAGTTGGCTGAGATCAACACCATCTGGATTTCTGGCCTTAGTAACTTTATATTGATCCAATTCTTTTAGAACAATTTGATACCAAATATATCAGCCTGTTTTTCAGATTGGTAGTTTGTAATGGGTGAGCCTGTTTAGATAGCCTCTCCTTTGAGTGCTTCCGGTGCTGTAACTTTTATTGGCATGAATACTTCTGGTTTATGTGTGTTTACCAGGCAAACATTAGTACCCATTTCCTTATACAATTTTGGAACTGAAGTATTTCAATTTACATTGTTCTCTTGCCAAAACCACAGAAACAATTTGAAATGGCCAGATCAGCGTGTTCTCGTGTGGTTCAGTTCAGCTATACATCTGCTTGCATATCACTTATGTTAATCCAATCAAAGAAGATTCATGTAGCCATCACAGTTAGCTGGCACTGTGAGTATGGTCTCAAGTAGATACAAGGAATTATCCCCCACTACAAAGTATACAGAAAATATTCTCACTACATTAAAATATTGAATAAGCTGCAATAAATAATTTACTAATGGAGATTCTGTGAACCAAAAGAATTCAAATTGATCAGACATTGATTGTGAATAATTTACTCAAATATAGTAGACTTATGGTAGACATCATTAAAATTAGGGTCCATCTTACCATTTGCCCCTATAATTTTAGGTCTTGATCACCCACTTATCTGCATCTCCCCTTGTTATAAAGGTAATCCTTTCTTGAAATACCTTTTAGTCTACTCCTGAAAAGTGTGAGATATTGCTGTTATAAATGCTAAATTGATTAAAATAAATTTTTTTTAAAAAGAGTAAAAAAAAGTTGAGGATATGAGAGGGAGGTCAGAACTGAAATTCCCAGTTATACTGGACATATATGGTTGTCTGATTAAATACTCACTGGTTTGCTAAGTGACTGAACTTCATATGAAAAAATACCTTTGTTTCTGCTAACTTCTTACCTCTGTGAAGATCTCTAAAGTAATTCAGATAGTCTAATGTCATGGCATTTCTAATAGTTTTTAAACTAAAGTTTAAATTTTGAAGTTTTAGTTTTAAAGTTAAGCTACCAGAGTAAGATTGACCATAGAGCTCACTGATGGTATTGTTTGTGATTAATGTAGATTGTTAGAGTATGATTAGTGTAATCTCTTACATATCCTATAGATATAAGTATAGAGTATGTAGAGGTATAGAGTATATAGAAGTATAGATACATATTTATTCATACCTACTGCAGATTAATAAATAGGCACTCATAGATTCACTTTGCTTTAGTGACTGATGTCCATTCAGTACCAAAACTTTACAGCTGCTGACATTTCATCAGTGTTGGGCAACTTTGCCTTTGCATATCATTATATAGGATCACAACCACATGCTAACTGTATCAGAATCCTAATGCTAAAAACAATTTTGCACAATACCCATGTCCTGAAGTATGTTCATTAGACACTGGATAACCCCAGGAAGTTGTCTGTCTTTGATGTTGGTATAAACAACTTCATTATTGAGGACACCTCCCAGTGCTGGGAGGCCTCCAGTGGCTCGTGGCAAATTTGCATATCTACAACAGGTGCAGAACAAAAGTTATGCACTTCTCATTCCCTAGCCATTTCTGAACTACTTCACAGCAATCTTTGTTTACTTCATTAGTTGTGCTTCCAACTTGTATTTAGAAGATAACTGGTTTATTTGAGCTATTGAAAGTATTTTGATGGCTCATCCGTGTAAAGATGCCTCAGGGAGAAGTTAGATATTCAAATATCTAGGTATAGATAAAAAGGAAGAAGAGTATTTGCAATTTTTTATAGCTATTTTGATCATCTTTATTCAATTAAGTCAAAGGCCAGGTGGGAAATGGAAAGCAGAAAGACAATTACAGACATGTAGCATAGTTACTCCTTTCTGAAGCAGATGCTGAACTTGGAAGATGTGATTATACCTTAAATTAAAATTGTTCCACCTCTAAATTTAATCATTAAATCTTTTCACATTTACAAAATTATTCTAGATTTTTGCAAAATCCACTTATTTTATTTTATTTTATTTTATTTTATTTTTTTATTTTTTGGCACATTTAAGTTGCTCAGTATTTTCTGGAAGAGGTTATTTCCATAGAATGTCTCTATTAAAAGATGATACATGCAAACTAACCCACTCTAAAAAGAAAGTTTGCTGTTCTACAATCTGTCATGCAGCTCTGCAGTGTGCTTCAGGTTTTGGCATTGTGTTTTTATATGTGTTTTTTAGAAAGAGAAGCTCAAGTTATCAAAACACCTCATAAAATATCCAATTTTTTTTCTCCTTATGTTGTGGATGAAACAGAGGTGGTCCAGGCTGGCGTATGAGTGGTCAGCCAAGTAGCAGGAGGTACAAAGCAGCTGTTTGTTTTCACACATACTGAGGTACAAGACCTGCTGCAGTAAAGGGTATCTGGAAACCTAAAGGGCTTCAAAGGGCCAAAGGTTACCTTGCTGCTGCTTAGTCTGTCTTTTTGGCATCAAGTCTATTTGAAGGATTCTTTTTTTTGTTTGGGATGATTTAGCTACAAGAGACACAGCTGCATTTTAAAATGANATAACAGAATCAAACATGCCCTCTAATCCTAACTGATGCTGTGAATAATACACGTTTGCTGCTGTCAGCAATTTGACTGACAGCTCGATGCAAAAACACTAAAACCAACTGATCCATCCACTCATACTCGTTTTCACCTTCCCAGTAATGTTCAAGGCTTGTATAAGTGATATTGTTTATTTGTCAATCAAACTAAATCTACTTGAATCTTGTCAATTTTGACTACTGACACGTTTTTCGATAAATATATGTCTTAGATCATCCTATTAAGTCATGGTTATTATCTTGATAGAAAGAAAATTGCTAGCAGGTCTATATTCCTGCCTCATTATCTGACTGAGTGCTGCTCATAGGTCTCAGTACATCTGAACAGAAATGCAGATAATTGCAACTGGAGGGTCTGGAGAACAAACAAGCTATGGCTCTTAGGGACAGCAGCGATTGCCTAGGGCTAGTGAAGCTCCATGGGAGTGCAATGAAGCCTCTTAAAACTACAGGGGCAAACACAGAACCTTCTCATTAACTATTCTACAAAGTTCAAAGATTATCCCCATCCTAATTTAAAACAACTTCTGCAGAATGAATGTGAAGTTGGAAGAGGTGTTTAAAATCCCTTCCTGAGCATCCTTTTCCTTTCTTCACCCCACCCCCTGTATGTCATTCTCCCCACCTCAAAGCACATGATCAGTTAGAAAAACAGCATAAGTGCCCTGTGGACATTCCTAATTCTTCTGACCTGGTCTCTGGTTGTCTTCTAATCAGAGCTAAAGTATGAGCTGTATTCTTGTGGGTCCTTAGGGGCTTTGGGTCACTCTGTACTTTGTTCCTGTAACATGAAAGTGCATTTTACAATGTAATTGGGGTGAAGGATACAGAATTTCTACTTGTGTGCTATTTGTCACTCTAATAAAGAATGACCATGACTGGCCAAAAAAGAGAAGAAAAATATTGGCCATTCCAAATTTTTCTTCAAGGTAGTGAGACAAAATCCCACTATCTTGATTGCTAGAGAGCAAAGGGAGGAAAAAATTGTGGGTGAATAGGTTCCTCTGCAAATATTTCTAGTTTTTATTTACTAGCTAATGCTCTTCCTGAGCAGCGTCTTATGAAATCTTGCTTTTCCACACTGAGGAAAGGCATTAATTATATTCCCAGTGTAGACATTTCTGATTACCAAGTGGTACAGAATTGTGCTCTGAATGATATTCAACAAATAGAACTATCATGTCTTCCATGTGCAAGGAGTAAATGTTTCGGTACCTATTGTTTTCCAGATGGGAAAACTGAGGCTCAAAGAGGTTATTCTTTATGTTTAAAGAAGTGCAATTTGCAATGGCTATAAGAACACATCTTGCTCTTAAAATCCCTAAAGCCTTTTCCCAAACATCACATAAGGTCGAGTACTGATTAGTCACATTTTGTGTATCCTGGAATACCTGCTA